>CM069909.1:73201532-73390519 GCA_036172215.1 Camellia granthamiana
GGGATTTTTAAAAATAAATATGTTTACTTTGATTTTTTAAATATTTTTTTAATGAGTTTTTATTTGTCTTTAGTGAATTTTTTTTTAATATTTTAATAATTTGTTTTAACTTCTTAGATGCAACTAATCTATGCTTCTAAATTTTTTTTAAAATGACTAGAATATAAAAAAAATTCTAAAAACATAAGAAAACTCAAACAAAAATCTATATTTGGTTTTTGAGTTTTAAAAACACAGATTTTGAGTTTTCAATCAATATTTTTTATTTTTTAGTGATTTTTTTAAAAGTTTTGTTAAATTTTTATTTTATTTTTTTAGATACATCTAATTTAGATGTACTCAAAAAGTAAAATATTTGTTAAAAAATCTATAAAAAATTCAATTAAATACAAAAAATATGAAATATATTGAATTTTTTTTTTTGTTTGTATTTTGTAGTACTTAGTGATTTTTTTAAAGATTTTTTTCATAAATTTTATACTTTTTAAATATATTTAGATTAAATGGATATAAAAAATACAAAATATATTTAGATTAAATGGATATAAAAATACAAAATATTAATTAAATTATTTTCAAAAATTCAATAAAAATTTAAAAATATTAATTGAAAATTAAAATTCTATTGTCATCCCTACTCTGTTGACAATTAAAGTTCTAATTCTCACTCTCTCTTATCCTCTTATAACAGCAACGGCGATTTGCGATAACGACAATCTAGTGGTGATAAGATTGTGACTATCGATCAAAAACGCGCAACTAATCATAACCAAACATGGAAATTGAAGACAAAAAATGTACAAAATTTCAATTAAGGTGATCGCTAGTTTAAGATGAAAATTGAAAAATTTCAATCTAAGGTTATCATCAAATCAGAGAGAAATCCAATAAAACAATTGCAGGAGATATTGAAACAAGAAAAGTCATTCTATAAATGCAAATAATTTTTTTTTTTTTTTTTTTTTTTTAAATAAAAAAAAAGAAGAATAAGAAGAAGATGGAAACGAGAGCAATAACTTACCTTCAGATTATCGAAGATCAATTAATAGAGAGGAGAAGGAGATACATAAAATTAAAAAAAAATTTAAAAAGAAGATGGAATTTTTTTGTAGGAATAAAATTTTTCTAAATAAATTTAAAAAATTCTAGATATACATAAAATTTGACAACAATAATGTGACAATGTTAATTAATGTGTATTTGATTTTGTTGTTGAGCCAAATAAAATAAAATAAGATTGAATGTATATTTAGCTTTGGTTGTGAATCTTAAAAATAAATAAATAAATAAATAAAATTGAATGTATATTTAGCTTTGGTTAAGATTGAATTTTTTGAAATAAATTTTAAAACATTCTAGATATACATAAAACTTGACAAGAATAATGTGACAATGTTAATTAATGTGTATTTGATTTTGTTGTTGAGCCAAGTAAAATAAAATAAGATTGAATGTATATTTAACTTTTGGTTGTGATTTTAAAAAAAAAAAGAAGTGGTTGTGAACCTTTTAAAAAAAAAGAAAAAGATTGAATGTATATTTAGCTTTGGTTGTGAATCTTACACACAAAAAAAAAAAAAAAAAAAGAAGAAGAAGTTGTGAACCTTAAAAAAAAAAATTTAAAAAAATGATTGAATGTACATTTAGCTTTAGTCGTGAATCTTTAAAAAAAAAAAAAAAAAGAAAAGAAAAAAAAGGTCAAGTTGGGTCGGGGAATATCCAAACCCATTAGGAGATGGGGAATGGAGAAAAATAATTATAGGGGAATGGGGATGGAGAATTAGGGCTGGTTTGGGGTGTACTAAAAAAGTGCACTTTTTGTCTTTTTGGACTAAAAAAGTTGAGAAAAAAATATAGAGGTTTGGGTTAACTTTTTGGATTTTTTTGGAAAAATGTGTATTAAAAAATTGTATAAAAAGAGTGTGTAAGAGGTAAATAGTGACAGGTGGGCCCCAGCTGTACCATTCGGCAGTGTGAGAGAAGTTGGAAATTATTGGCTATTTTTTTTACAAAGCACTGCACGGTTTTGTTTGGTCCGTGGAGGTCATCACGGGTCCCATTTTAATAATCAGAACCGTTCAATGTGTATAACTCATCGAACACTATGTACCTATAAAAAATCACGTTAATCGGATATCGATAGCTATCTGATCAGATATATTTATTTTTCAATCATTAATTATAACACCATCCATTTGTCGTACATAACTGATCTGATCATATAGTTATCGATATCCGATCAATGTGATTTTTTGCAGACATATAGTACTCGACGAGTTCTACACATTTAACGGTTCAGATTATCAAAACGGGACCCGTGATAGCCCCACAAGCCAAACAACAGTGTGTGCCAAGCACACCCAATCATTCCCATTCATTTCCTACGCTTGCACTGCCGCTGACAGCAGCCGGCTGTTGGTCAAATCTGTATGTACTTTGGGTAATACAAAATTATTATTATTATTATTTTTTTTGGGTGAATAGTGATATCTTTTTAGATTTTGGAGTAACTTTTTGACTTTTTGGCTGAATTAGATCACCCCAAACCAGGCCTTAATATCCACCCCATTAACCCCCATTGCCATCCCTACTAATAGCACCACTTTATGAGGAAACATTTAAGAGTGTTGCTATTAGTATTCCATCAATTATTTTGGACCCCTTATTTTTTTGAACGTCCAGTTATAAATTCTAAAATTCTTAAAATTTCTTTTCTCGCCTCAAATAATACTAAAATTATCTTTATGAAAACATTTCACACATTCAAATGCACACCCCCACACTACAAAAAGTCTCTCTCTCAAAACCTTAACAAAACCTACGATAGTGAAACCTCCCAAAACCAGTGAAAAAAAATTTGTAGTAATTAAGAAGTTTTTCTTTGTTTCGTTACGAGGTTTGTCAATCTGTTTGATTTTTTTTTCTATTACATCTTTTCACACACACAACACAATCCACGTTGATACTTCTTTGGTTCATTTTCTGTGATTCATCCATGGCCTCACTGTATTTGTATGCTCTCTGTGTGAGCAAAACTGGGCAGGATTTCACCTCCCGGTCAACCGGTCGATTGACTACCCAAAGGTGGTTCGACCTTGTAATAACCCGACCTTCGTATGTGTTTCTGGCATATTTTAGTCCCTTGTTCTGTGCATTTAAATACTTAATGTTAAATTCCTCGAGAAATTTAGTTTAAGCACATGGATCTTATGATTTGAGACCTGTATCTGTTTAATAAGAAAAAATCGGTTACAATTAAAACGTTTGAATCAGAAATTGAGAGCCTTAGAGGCTTGATAATCTGAAATTGGCTGCATATTCAAGATCAGCATGATTTTTAAGTCATAATATGATTTTCTGTAAAATTTCAATTTGGGATGATTAAACGGATTGAATTTCGTCCTTATTCAATATATATATTTATATATAAATGTTTGCTTTCCAAAACATTTGACTTAGGAGCCTTAAATTAAAATATCTCTTGAGAGAGTTAGGAGAGGAGAAGTAGGGAGAAAGAGAAGAAGTCCTTCAAGGAAGAAATTGGGAGATTAAGAGGGTTGTAAAGATTTTAAAGTTTAAGGTATGTCTAATCCTTTCTAATTGGCCCTCTCTTGGAGTTGAGTAAGAATTCTTTTATATTATTGTGTTTAATGATTAAGTGTGTTGTTGTTCTTTGTTTGGTAGATTTGGGGAATCATATTGACTCACCTATGGGAAGTTATATTTTACTTCTTCAATTATCAAGCTTGAATTCATATATTTGAACAAATGGTTGCATGTGTGTGTGTGTGTGTGTGTGAGGAAGTTGGGAATATTATGTAATTGAATTTTGTTGTGAGCCTTAGGAATTAAAGATTTAAATCATGGTTAGATTGATATGTGTTTGTGAATCTTGTTAACATGAATTTTTGGACCATGATCTAGCAATTAAAGAACCTAATTTGAGCCTTATACAAGCTCACCAAAAATGGGGTTTTGTTTGGAAATTTCGGACTGCACTGGACAAAATCGCCGCACGTGCGGGGATCACCGCCGCACGTGCGGGAAGCCTTGCCGCACGTGCGGGGCTCACGGCCGCACGTATGGGGCTCACAGCCGCACATGCGGCTCATGCTGCAAATTTTTGTTTGCTCCGTTTTACGTGCTTAACTCTCTGGTATTTTTGAAATCTGTGTTTGATGTCCTTAAGATGCCTGTAAATTCATTCGAAGTGAAATGAAGCAAGAAATAAATTAAGAAAGAAAAAGAACTAATGTATAAGTTGTGCATGTGTGTAGGTCATAACTCGGGAGGGACAAGCACTCTGTTCCAGCACTGTGAGTAATAGTACTGTAATTGTACATTTACTTATCGTTAATAATTCTTATTATTAACGCTTTGTTCCTTGCAAGTGATTATGTTACCATTTATGTTAATTGGAAATCGGTGCAACCTTGTGTGAATGTTAAAAGAGTTGGGTACATTCGTATGACTCTGGAACTACTCTGCATTTCGGTTACAGTTAATGATTATCTGTAATGTGCTATAATCTGTAAATTACCTATGATTCCGCATAAGAATTGCATACAAACTATTAATACGGTGAAGTTGGTTAACAGAAAGAATCGTGAATGTAAACTTTACCTACTGGGAATATAGTATTCTGAATGCCCTATCAAAGACTTCTACTATTTGTTTGGGTTAATACATATCTTATGATATAGATATCTGCCTAAAATGGATCATCGGAGGGAATAATTAGATAGAACTACGGGTTGACCTAAGAATGACTCAACTTGAGGAAAGAATTGAATATCAACGACATTGTTATGTGATTTACGCTGTGATGTGAATTGTTCTGTCCCTACGAATAGTACTGTAATGGCACATGTGTAATCTGTGAAATACGCTGTACTTATTGTTAATGATTATCATTAGTATTCTGTCGAATGCCGACTAACTATGTTAACTCATGTGAATGATTGGAAGAATCTGTGTGCCTCTATATAACTCTGAGACTAGTCTGTTCTGATAATAGCTGGGATTATTCTATTCTGTTATTTGTTCCGTTTATGCTATGACATGATAAAACCTAATGATTTCTAGTATGGAACAAAGTGCTGTACGGAACTAAGTGCTGCAATGCGAGTCACCTTTAGAATCCGTACGAGACACCTCTTGAGTCCATACATATATGAACTGAGCTTAAAGCCAATCTGGTCCCTTTATGGGTCATCTAGTTCCTTCATGGGTCATCGGATTTGTCAACGCTAATGAATGTACCACGTATGATTATACGTAAATTGCGAATATTGGTAGAAACAAATGATTATAAGTATGTATATGAAGCTGTTATATCTGGGCCGGGGGCCAATCTGTTAAATTTGTTAGGCCTATGGCCAATCTGTGAAATCTGTGAGCCTATGGCTAATTTGTAACTCTATTAGACTTAAAGCCACTCTGATTAAAGACTGGACCCAAGGCCGTTCTGGAAACAATTACAAAAAGAGTAACCATAAGTTCTTTGCATTTATAAACATTGTAATTCAAGTTAGACATTGGATTGTTTACGTACTATTATTCACTGAGCCTGGCTCACTCTGTGTTTTGTCTGCTTCTGTAGGTCATCTACCTGGTGGCCAGTCTTAACCCTAATGCTTGTACCTTTTTGTCAACCGCAGTGTGTCCAGGCACTTAGAGGAAGTTGTTCACTGTGTGGAGTTTGTTAAGCTTTTGGCTTTAGTTGAATGTTTGTAATCCCTCTCTTTACCAATGTTTTATCATACGCCCAATTATGGGGCTGAGTTCGCGTATGTATATGTCTATAACCTAGCTATCTAGTGTATGTCATTGTATGATGATTTGCCTTATGCAGTGTTTGTGATCCTGGCATAGTAGTGGTAGCTCAATGGATGTTATTTTTTTTATATTACTGTAAGATATTAAATGCTTCCGTTCAGGCTCCATATGATACGTATATCAGGTTAAGTGTCCGTTTCTGAATAGGTCATACCCGAACTTTTAGGGGCGAGTTCGGGGTGTGACAAGTGGTATCAGAGCACGAGTTGCTATCCCACACACGAATCCATTGAGCCTTAGTATGTCTAGAAAAGACTTAGGCATCATGCATAATATTCTGAATGTAAATGGAAGGATTAATGGCAATGCTAAATGTACTCTGTTAACGCTAACGATTATGATCCAGGTCTATTGTATATTCCTTGTGTATATTGTGATTGATGGTCATGCAGAACATAGCGAGAAAAGATGGAAGATTTGGAGGATTCAAGCTGATCGGTAAGACAATTTATATACAAATAATTAGATGAAATGTGTGTTATTGGTTGGCAGTCATCTGTGGGAAATAATGACAATAATTGGGCTTTTTAGCATCTGTTTAAGTGAGTTGATTAAACTCTAAGTATGGAATATTTCTAAGACTAAAGGAAACGATATATGTAATACTTTAACTTTTATGATATAGTTATGTCTTCCTTGCCATAACAATGTTTAGATCTGTGATTTTGAGGAACTACTGTGTTAGAATATTTTGATAAGATGTGTTTTAAGTGATAATTGAAATTGTGTTAAGTGGGACCGGCTGTAAGAAAAAAAAAAAAGAAAAAAGAAGAAGTTATGCATATAGTGACACCACTTAAAATTGTTAAAGGAGTCAATTGATTATGATTTTGTTCCTTACTGATGGATTAAATAGATAGGCTATGCTGGGGAATTGGTTATTGACCTTGAAACAACATATAATTAATGTGATTTTGTAAACCACGAAAATTATTGACAGCTTCTGGTGAGGAACCGAGGAAATTATTGATGGTGTCGAATGGGTTATGTATATGTGTAATGGGGATTGGTTTGTGAGAATCTGTAATCCGAAATCTGTAATCTGTAATCTGTTTTGTTATGTGTAATCTGTAATTCGTAATCAGGATTTCTTATAAGGAATGGTTGAACGACATGAAAGACTCCACCCATGTTATCTGTCTGCTCACATGATACTTGTAAAAAAGATGGGTAGTGATTGACCACTTTGAGACCGAAACTAAATGATTGATAATTTGATAACTTACCGCAAGAATTAGAATCCTGCCTATGTACATTCATGACTTAAGATTGAGAAATCATTTCTGTGGTATACTTCTGTGTAAAAATGTAAATGTTGGATATTGCGAATTAGTCCTCTATTACCTATTGGGAGACTATAAGGCGAACTGTTCTGCATGATATAGTGGACTTTGGTTAAAAAAAAAAATGGACATGGGGATATTCCATTTTGCTAATGGGTTAACGATACGTACTAAGTATTTACCCCCTTATGTATGTTTATACAGACTTGTATTATACGCGTAACATGGTCGCGAATTGAATTACTATCACATTGAACTGGCCTTACCGAGAATTCTAACTCTGATATTAGTTAGCAAATCGTCTTGTTGCTATACTATAGAATTTCTAGACATTATGAAATTGAGATGGATGTGACTACCGTATGCTTAATGGAATTTAGGATCCTACGAATGGATCTGGTAGAACTTATATACGTGAAGTAACCGGATACTCTGTTTATGTTAATTGACCAGGCCGGACGACTGGTCTATATTTTCTGTATGACTGTTTAGTGATCCACTATAATTATAAATTGTGAATGTGAAACCATGTGATTGATCTAGTATCCTACAAAAGGAAAATGAAGGATTGTCTGAACAGCGGAAAAAAAAGAAGAGAAGAGGACGTTACACACGTCTGTATGAATTTGTAAAAGTATATGATACTAGTTTTGATATTGTCGTAACTGTTTGACTTGGAGCATGGTTCTCTTTGTGTTACTGAACTTAGAAGTAATGCTATGAGGAATTCACAATGTGTACGGTGATCTCTCTTTCTATTGTACTGACTGTGTTAAGAATTATTGCATATCATTCTGAATCAATATACTGGTATGACTCTGAAGTGCTTTTGGAAATAGGGGAATATTACGAACGAATTATAAAGCTAAGGGCTACGTATGTAAACGATTTATTTGTGACTTTTGGAATGAAATATGCCTTGTCAATTAGGCAGAACCTTGTTGGTAGGCTCTGATATTTGATTTCATTATGCATAATACGATTTGGACTTAACTACATGATGGACTCTTTCTGAGAACGATGTATGTAACTTTAGTTAATAATTCATCTCTAAGTAACTTGTAATATGTGATTTACCGGGTAGTGAGATTTGCATATGAACTATTAATACTGGGTCGATTTGATTATGAATATAGTAAAGAACAATTTTCTTTTCTTATAGTGATGAAATTAAGGTATGCTATGGGGATATATGAATTTTGTGCTTAAGGAACGGTATCTACTATGTTTCTGTATTTGAGAATTGACATTTTGGAACTGATCAACAAGAAAATATTATAATTATGAACCCTGTCTACTGCGGATTTTGTGCCTTAAATGTCTTGCAATGGACTCTGGTAGCCTTATCTTATACAACATAGAACTCTATGGAATAAAAATATGGAGATGTGAACATCGAACAGAGGAATTATGTGAACATCGATAACAGAGGTATACAATAGTGTGAGATTGAGATTTCTAATCTGTTACAGGGTAAAACAAGTTTGAGGGACCAAACTTATTTAAGGAGGGGAAAGTGTAATAACCTGACCCTCGTATGTGTTTCTGGCATATTTTAGTCCCTTGTTCTGTGCATTTAAATGCTTAATGTGAAATTCCTCGAGAAATTTAGTTTAAGCACATGGATCTTATGATTTGAGACCTGTATTTGTTTAATAAAAAAAAACATCTGTTACAATTAAAACGTTTGAATTAGAAATTAAAAGCCTTAGAGGCTTGATAATCTGAAATTGACTACATATTCAAGATCAGCATGATTTTTAAGTCATAATATGATTTTTTGTGAAATTTCAATTTAGGATGATTAAACGGATTGAATTTCATCCTTATTCAATATATATATTTATATATAAATGTTTGCTTTCCAAAACATTTGACTTAAGAGCCTTAAATTAAAATATCTCCTGAGAGAGTTAGGCGAGGAGAAGTAGGGAGAAAGAGAAGAAGTCCTTCAAGGAAGAAATTGGGAGATTAAGAGGGTTGTAGAGATTTTAAAGTTTAAGGTATGTCTAATCCTTTCTAATTGGCCCTCTCTTGGAGTTGACTAAGAATTCCTCTATATTATTGTGTTTAATGATTAAGTGTGTTGTTGTTCTTTGTTTGGTCGATTTGGGGAATCATATTGACTCACCTATGGGAAGTTATATTTTACTTCTTCAATTATCAAGCTTGAATTCATATATTTGAACAAATGGTTGCATGTGTGTGTGTGTGAGGAAGTTGGGAATATTATGTAATTGAATTTTGTTATGAACCTTAGGAATTAAAGATTTAAATCATGGTTAGATTAATATGTGTTTGTGAATCTTGTTAACATGATTTTTGGACCATGATCTAGCAATTAAAGAACCTAATTTGAGCCTTATACAAGCTCACCAAAAATGGGGTTTTGTTTGGAAATTTCGGACTGTACTGGACAGAATCGTCGGCGCGGAGATCACCGCCGCACGTGTGGAAAGCCTTGTCGCACATGCGGGGCTCACAGCCGCACGTGTGGCCCATGCTGCAAATTTTTGTCTGCTCCGTTTTACGTGCTTAACCCTCCGGTATTTTTGAAATCTGTGTTTGATGTCCTTAAGATGCCTGTAAATTCATTCGAAGTGAAATGAAGCAGGAAATGAATTAAGAAAGAAAAAGAACTAATGTATAAGTTGTGCATGTGTGTAGGTCATAACTCGGGAGGGACAAGCACTCCGCTCCAACACTGTGAGTAATAGAACTGTAATCGTACATTTACTTATCGTTAATAATTCTTATTATTAACGCTCTGTTCCTTGCAAGTGATTACGTTACCATTTATGTTAATTGTAAATCAGTGCAACCTTGTGTGAATGTTAAAAGAGTTGGGTACATTCGTATGACTCTGGAACTACTCTGCATTCCAGTTACAATTAATGATTATCTGTAATGTGCTATAATCTGTAAATTACCTATGATTCCGCATAAGAATTGCATACAAACTATTAATACGGTGAAGTTGGTTAACAGAAAGAATCGTGAATGTAAACTTCACCTACTGGGAATATAGTATTCTGAATGCCCTATCAAAGACTCCTACTATCTATTTGGGTTAATACATATCTTATGATATAGATATCTGCCTAAAATGGATCATCGGAGGGAATAATTAGATAGAACTACGGGTTGACCTAAGAATGACTCAACTTGAGGAAAGAATTGAATATCAACGACATTGTTATGTGATTTACGCTGTGATGTGAATTGTTCTGTCCCTACGAATAGTACTGTAATGGCACATGTGTAATCTGTGAAATACGCTGTACTTATTGTTAATACTTATCATTAGTATTCTGTCGAATGCCGACTAACTATGTTAACTCATGTGAATGATTGGAAGAATCTGTGTGCCTCTGTATAACTCTGAGACTAGTCTGTTCTAATGATAGCTGGGATTATTCTATTCTGTTATTTGTTCCGTTTATGCTATGACATGATAAGACCTAATGATTTCTGGTATGGAACAAAGTGCTGTACGGAACTAAGTGCTGCAATGCGAGTCACCTTTAGAATCCGTACAAGACACCTCTTGAGTCCATACATATATGAACTGGGCTTAAAGCCAATCTGGTCCCTTTATGGGTCATCTGGTTCCTTCATGGGTCATCGGATTTGTCAACGCTAATGGATGTACCACGTATGATTATACGTAAATTGCGAATATTGGTAGAAACAAATGATTAGAAGTATTGAGCGGGAGATTTTATGAGCTGGAAATGGGCCATGGTAAGGGCCGGGCAAGTTGAAGGCCTAGCGCGTTTGGGCCAGGATGGCTTTGGGCTCGCCCGGAGATGGGGCTGCTCGGCTAAAGCCCAAGACCGAGCTACTTGAGCTTGCACATGTGGGAACCATGCTACTTGCGTTGCTCGGCAGGAAGGCTCGCGCCTTTAGCTCGGCAGTAAGGTTTCGCGCCTTTAGCTCGGCAGGAAGGCCTCAGTTTTACCCGCATGACTTATTGCGAGCTCGGCTCTGCCGAAATGCAACTGACCTCGGTCAGTATGGAGCTTGGCTAGTGAGCATTCGAGCATGCGGCGCAGCACAGCCGTGTGAGACCGAGGTGATTCCGCCGGTCTGCCAGGCTTCGCCAAGATATCCTGACAGTTTGGTTAGGTGGTGATTATTGGATTTGTGCTGACAGATGGGATAGCAGCACCACGTGTTGACAGATTAATGGGAGTAGATTTGGGGTGCAGAAGGTATATAAGCATGTATGCGCCCCCCATGCTGAGACAAATGATCATTTGGTGAGATACACTTAGACATTCAACTCTCTCATCTTTCGCTCTATCCCTGAGTGTGTGCTAACTTGACCGTCGAAGGGGTTTTCCGGCCACACACCGCCGGGTAGCTCACCGCCGTTGTGTTCGCAGGTCAATCGGACAAACAAGGAGCTGGGAAGAAAAGAGTACGGGCTCGCCAGAATATTTGCTTCCCGTACAATTGGCGTCGTCTATGGGAAACTGATAGACAAAACCTTGTCTTCCCAGCTCATCTGATCGTCGTCCATGGTGAACAACGACGAGATTTCGTTGTCCGCCATCGACGGAGTTACCCCGGAGTCAGCTAGACGGAGAGAAGGACACCCCACCATTCCTCCGATGGCGGACCTGGAGACTTCTCTAGGAGGAGATTCAAAAGACGCGCGGGATAAGCGCGGAAAAAGCTTTGGTCATTCTCGGAGTCCAGACGGTCATCGGCGGAGGAGAGAATCGCACGCCAGACGTCTGGAACACAAGCTAAGGGACCAAGACGCCATCATCCGGAGAATGGCGGCGGAGATGGAGGATCTTAAGCGGCATGTCAAAGGGAAGGGTGTAGCTGGAGTGGGAGACCACAGTGAGCGCACCCAACCCCGCTGTTCAGGCAGTCAGAGCCTACGGCACACTCCGTCCCTCTCAATTACCAGAAGTTACAAGGTTGGAGATTCTGACGCGCCTGCAGAGAAATCAAGCGCGCAAAATAGCACTTACATTCCCTCACGTCCGGCGACGATGTCGAGGTATTTATACTCTGCTCGCTCAGAGGACTTGCGGGTTGTTTTAAAGGAGCGGACTCGCCGGTGGGAGGCCCAGAAGGTGCTGGCGTTCCAGCAGCTGTCCTATGGGGGCCACGCCAGTGAAGAGGTCCTCATGCCACCACCCCACCCAGCAATGCCTCTCCTTTTAGACGCAGACTTGGCAAGGCTGAGCGCCACTCTTTTCTCGATGGAAATAGAAACAACACCGCTTCCTGCGGGCTTCCACCAACCAAAGTTCACGCTCTACGACGGGAGGACCGATCTGTACATACATGTAAGCCACTTTCGACAGGTCATGGCCGGACATAGGCGGAATGACGCTCTTATGTGCCTTATCTTCCCGTCAAGTTTGGGCAAGCTGGGCTTGAAATGGTTTGAGAGGCTGCCGGAGGGAAGCATCGAAAGGTGGCAGTAGTTGGCGGAAGCCTTTGTGACACGTTTCAAAACCAACACCAGAACGCCAAAGGAAGTTGACCACCTTCTTAGTGTCAGGATGGAGCCGAGCGACACACTTAAGGCATACAACTCCAGATACTGGGAAACCTTCAATGAGATCTTGGATTGCCCAGTCAACCTGGCAATCACACAATATAAACGTGGTCTCCCGGTCGGACATAGACTGCAGGACTCGCTTACCATGCACCAGCTGACATCCATGGGCCAACTCATGCAGCGCATCAACGAGCACATCCGAGTAAAAGATGATGCGGCCGCATCTTCCGCGAAGACAACTCCGGTAGCAACAGACAAGGGATCGACTGGCAAGGTGCACGCGGTCGGACAGGAATATAGGCCCGAACGTTACTTATTTGTTTAGGAAGGCATTCTCGAACAAATAAGTAATGTTGGAGAATGCAAGTCCGAACATGAAAATTTCTTAACACATTGAACGGTCAAAATTGTTAACGCACGCTTGTAGAAGTTTTCATTTTTTCAAGTTCGGAAATACATGCCTGAACATTACTTATTTGTTCGAGAAGGCATTCCCGAACAAATAAGTAATGTTCGGGAATGCAGGTCCAAACATGAAAATTTCTTAATACATTGAATGGTCAAAAATTTTAACACTTACAGAAGTTATCAAAAGTAGCCCAAATCCATTATCAGGTTCAAAAGTGATTCATTCATCGCGTAACTTTGATAATATTGCTGTGTAATTCTCTACTGAACTCACAATTTTATAATATCTACCAACAAAACCAACCAAACCAATTATTATAATTTTTTTTCTTGTAAGAGAAGAAATTATTACGAGAAAACTAAAAAATTATGTGTGTGTATATATATAAAGAGAGAGAGAAAGATCATACCAACTATGACAATGATGAATAAGGCACCAGAGATAGTAATCACATTGACTCTTTTTCTTCTTGATGGGTTTTGTTAGGATTTTTTGGAAGAATGTTTTTTTTTGGAATGTGGGGGTGTGCATTCAATGGGTGAAAAGTTTTCACAAGGATAATTTTGGTATTATTTGGGGGAGGGAAAAGAAATTTTGAGGATTTCAAAATTTATAAGTGGGGGTTAAAGAAATGAGAGTCAAAAATAATTCATAAGGTGCTAATAATTAGGAATGGCAATGGATAACCTACCATGTGGGTATCCATAGAGACCCAACCCAAATACATGGGTTTTTCCATTTTTTCTTATCTGTCGGGTAAGGTAAGTGATATTCTTCAAATCTCCACAGGGGATGGTCGGGGATGGGTACCCAATAATTTCCCCACATGTCTCTTTTTTTTTTTTTTTTTTTTTTTTTTTTTTTTTTTTAAGATTCACAACCAAAATACATTCCTAGATTCTAGGAAAAAAATAGAAGGACGGAGTGGCCTTGTTTGGTTTGAGTTTCTTAAAAAATTTTGGGAAAAATTCTCTACAAATAAGTTTTCAAAAGTAATCAAATCAAACAAATTTTCCTAAATTTTTTTTCCAAAACTTGTTTGGTTTACAAGTTTTCCAAACAAATTTCTCTCTCATACACATCAAATCAATCACTTTTTTCAAAACTCTCTCTCAAAATAATTTTTCAAAACATCTTTTGAAAAAAAACCAAACCAAACAAATTTTCGTACTTTTTATCTCAAAACATGTTTCTCAAATACAAACCAAACAATATCTTTTCCAACATTTTCATCATGCAATTTTTTTTGCTAGCAGGTTATCAATACCATTTTCAATTAAAGGGTCACTTCTAATTTGGGATTTTTAAAAATAAATATGTTTACTTTGATTTTTTAAATATTTTTTTTAATGAGTTTTTATTTGTCTTTAGTGAATTTTTTTTAATATTTTAATAATTTGTTTTAACTTCTTAGATGCAACTAATCTATGCTTCTAAATTTTTTTTAAAATGACTAGAACATAAAAAAATTCTAAAAACATACTCAAACAAAAATCTATATTTGGTTTTGAATTTTAAAAACACAGATTTTGAGTTTTCAATCAATATTTTTTATTTTTAGTGATTTTTTAAAAAGTTTCGGTAAATTTTTATTTTATTTTTTAGATGCATCTAATTCAGATGTACTCAAAAAGTAAAATATTTGTTAAAAAATCTATAAAAAATTCAATAAATACAAAAAATATGAAAATATATTGATTTTTTTTTTTGTTTGTATTTTGTAGTATTTAGTGATTTTTTTAAAGATTTTTTTCATAAATTTTATACTTTTTAAATATATTTAGATTAAATGGATATAAAAATACAAAATATTAATTAAATTATTTCAAAAATTCAATAAAAATTTAAAAATATTAATTGAAAATTAAAATTCTATTGTGATCCCTACTCTGTTGACAATTAAAGTTCTAATTCTCACTCTCTCTTAACCTCTTACTACAACAACGGCGATTTGCGATGACGACAATCTAGTGGTGACAAGATTGTGACTATCGATCAAAAACGCGCAATTAATCATAACCAAACATGAAAATTGAAGACAAAAATGTACAAAATTTCAATTAAGGTGATCGCTAGTTAAGATGAAAATTGAAAAATTCAATCTAAGGTTACCATCAAATCAGAGATAAATCCAATAAACAATTGTAGGAGATATTGAAATAAGAAAATTCATTCTATAAATGCAAATAAAATTTTTTTAAAAAAATAAAAAATAAAAAGAAGAAGAAGAAGAAGAAGATGGAAACGAGAGCAATAATTCACCTTCAGATTATCGAAGATCAATTAATAGAAAGGAGAAGGAGATAGATAAAATTAAAAATAAAAATAAAAAACAAGATGGAATTCTTTTGTAGAATAAAATTTTTCTAAATAAATTTAAAAAATTCTAGATATACATAAAATTTGACAAAAATAATGTGACAATGTTAATTAATGTGTATTTGATTTTGTTGTTGAGCCAAATAAAATAAAATAAGATTGAATGCATATTTAGCTTTGGTTGTGAATCTTAAAAATAAATAAATAAATAAATAAATAAAATTGAATGTATATTTAGCTTTGGTTAAGATTGAATTTTTTGAAATAAATTTTAAAAATTCTAGATATACATAAAATTTGACAAGAATAATGTGACAATGTTAATTAATGTGTATTTGATTTTGTTGTTGAGCCAAGTAAAATAAAATAAGATTGAATGTATATTTAACTTTGGTTGTGATTCTTAAAAATAAATAAAAAAAAATGGTTGTGAACCTTTAAAAAAAAAAGAAAAAGATTGAATGTATATTTAGTTTTGGTTGTGAATCTTACAAAAAAAAAAGTTGTGAACCTTAAAAAAAAAAAAGATTGAATGTACGTTTAGCTTTAGTTGTGAATCTTAAAAAAAAAAAAAAAAGGTCAAGTTGGGTTGGGGAATATCCAAACCCATTAGGAGATGGGGAAGGTAGTACCCATGGGGAATGGGGAAAAATAATTATAGGGGAATGGGGATGGAGAATTAATATCCACCCCCATTAACCCCCATTGTCATCCCTACTAATTGCACCACTTTATGAGAAAAAATTTACAAGTGTTGCTATTAGTACTCCATCAATTATTTTGGACCTCTTATTTTTTTGAACGTCCACTTATAAATTCTAAAATTCTTAAAATTTCTTTTCTCCCCTCAAATAATACTAAAATTATCTTTGTGAAAACATTTCACACATTCAAATGCACACCCCCACACTACAAAAAGTCTCTCTCTCAAAACCCTAACAAAACCTACGACAGTGGAATCTCCCAAAACCAGTGAAAAAAATTTGTAGTAATTAAGAAGTTTTTCTCTGTTTCATTACAAGGTTTGTCAATCTGTTTGATTTTTTTCTATTACATCTTTTCACACACATAACACAATCCACGTTGATACTTTTTTGGTTCATGTTCTGTGATTCATCCATGGCCTCACTGTATTTGTATGCTCTCTGTGTGAGCAAAACTGGGCAGGATTTCACCTCCCGGTCAACCGGTCGGTTGACTACCCAAAGGTGGTTCGACCTCTTTTGTTTGCCTACTTCTACTGCTGCTTCGGTTATCTATTTCTGAATAAATAGAAATGTTCGGTTACCTATTTTTGAACAAATAAATAATGGTCGGACCCGTGTTCTCAAATTTTGATCATATGTTCATGAGTTCAGTCCTGAAAAAAATAAAGAACATTTTTTATTATTTTTGTGATTTTTTTTAAGAAACTTACTCTTACAAGGCCAATTTTCTCTGAACTAAGAATACCATCAAAGTTATAAATTTTTTTTTGAGCTTTTATTGTTGTACTCCTCTCATCTCATGAAGTTGTGGTTGTCGAAAAAACTTTCACTCATTGTCATTGCCGGAAAAGTGTATGTAATCAAATAGTTATCACTATTACCGTCGGAATATTGTCGCCAAAATGTTTTTAAAGTTTTGATGGTGGGTAGGTTTTAAAAGTAGGATTTGGAGAAGATGGATGGATGGTGAGGGAGGTAGGTGGTCTCATAACCGTAACCCATAATGTAATGGGTGTATAAGCTTAATTATGAGATGGGTGTTCCAAAATTTGTGATGTCATTTTTAGTAATTTCATTTAAAGTTATTATTATAATAAAAAAAAGGTTAAAAATAAGGGATTCAAAATAATTAATGGGGTGCTAATAGCAATACTCAATATTTAACAATCATTCTAAGGCTTGGTTTGGAGACATCCAAACAAACAGTTTATTGATTTATTCTTATCACATTATCTCTCTATTTTTTTTTATATATTTTTTCGTAATAAGCCAAAAGTGAAAAATATGTTATGCCCAAAACAATCTTAAATCTGTCACAAGTTTTAATGATTGGTTTAGAGTATTATTATTTACAATAAAAAATAATAAATTAAAATATAATAACTTTAATAATATAATAAGTGTCACATCAATAAATAAAAAAATTTGTGAAACATTATTATTATAAAATTATTTTTTTAGATGCATGTAATTTCATATTTATATTTTGAAACTACAATTTCAAGTTCAAAATCTTACTAGTTTAAAAAATATTTACAATAAAATAATTGAAATTATGATTTCAAAAACGCAAAACATGAGTTGAATTCAAAATATTTTGTTTTCAAAATACAATTTCACAAAACAATAGAAGTTTAAAAAAATTAAGTTCAAAATTATTTGAATTTTTGAGAAATTTATTTTCAAATGGTATGGATTTAATTTTTTTTTTTTGTCAAAAAAAAACAACTCCCACGCTAATGATG
This sequence comes from Camellia granthamiana, assembly GCA_036172215.1. Lineage (NCBI taxonomy): Eukaryota > Viridiplantae > Streptophyta > Magnoliopsida > Ericales > Theaceae > Camellia > Camellia granthamiana. The sequence continues at coordinate 73,219,361 of CM069909.1, forward strand.
ACGTGGGAGTACCCTGGCAATTTGTTATCATAATAATTCAGTTGAAATCTGTTGGTGAAATCATATGATAAGGTGACATATGATACTTTTGACCAATGATTTTCTCATTTTCTAAAAGCAGAAAACTTGTGATTTTGATTCCCCCACAAGAAGTTTTTCCTCTCTTGAATTTTTTAGACTGTTTTCAAACTAGTACCAACACCACCTTTGACTGCTTTGTATGTGGCAAACGGCAACTTGTAGGGAGTTGGGGATGCTGCTGCACAATCCGTGCAGTAGCATTTGTTGTACAGTAAAATGAATTTATTTTGGGGTCTATTTTGATAATTTAAATCGTTCATATTTTAAAATACATCAAGTAAAACATGCCTACAAAAAATCAATTAATCGAATATCTTTTGCTCATTTATCCACTCATATTTGTATCTATAAAAATAAATAATAATTGTGATTTAAAGTATTAAAATGAATACCAATATGAGTGCATGAATGGACAAATGATATCCGATTAACTTGATTTTTTGCAGGCATATTCTACTTGATGTATTTTAAAATGTGAACGGTTTGGATTATCAAAATGGGCCCATTTTACCGCACAACAGATGGAAAATTATTGAAGAAATTACGATCTGTTTGCTTTAATTTTAAAATTATTATTTAAATATAGAGTTGTATTTTGAGTTTTAAATTTTTGAATCACAATTTGAAAATAAAAATTTATTTGATTATGAATTTTGAAAATAGTTTGGAGATGATTTGTTTTTTTTTTTTTTTTTTTTTTTTTGATTGATTGATTGAAGTATAGAATGTGAGAAAATGTGAGAAGATAGAGGAGAGATGAGAGAAAAAAAAAAGTGACTGATTAATAATGATAATAAAAAAGAGGAGAGAGGAGTTTTGAAAGTAATTTTAAGTTGTATTTTAAAAATATGTTTGGTTCATATGTTGAATTCAAATCATGATTTAAAAATAGAGTGGAGTTTTGAAAAATTAGCTATGTTTGGAACAATTTCCAAATAATGATTCTACCCCTATATTCCAATATGATGTTTGGAACGAATTCTCAAATCACATTTCCAAAACTCTGCAAAAGAACTCTGTGTGGAACGCGTTTTTCAAATTTTCTTTTTTCCAAATTTGGCCTAATTGGTTGTCCCACCGGATATCCTACCGGACGTCCCATCAGTCATCCGGCCGGTTAACCGAAACAGTGAATTTTTTTTTTTTTTTTTTGCATTTGACATATGTTAATTATTATATATTCAAAAAAAATATTTTCTGAATTTTTTAAAAAAATTTATGTGTTTTAATAAAATTTTGAGTTGTATGTTTAGTTAGGAGTTGTAAGTTTTTGTATCAAATATTATATGTCCCATCATAAATTCTCCACTCTTTTCAAAACTCTTTCACCAAATAAATTTTTCACACTCAAATCATAATTTCAAAACTCACAAACTCAAAATACAACTCATATTCTCAAATCATATTTAGAAAACTCTACCAAACGCAACCAAAACAAACGCTACCTACGATTCAATCTATTAATAAAAAAATATTTATAAAATTATAGGATGTAACTCTTTTCTATATAAAAAGAAAAATGTTAAAGATTCAAAAAAATTATTAAATTTTTTATCAAATACTTACATGGTATCAATCTCACGTGGATGTAAACCTGACACCCATACAAATGTTTAGGAACAAAATTGATAATTTTCGTGGTCTCCTTAACATTACTCATGTAAAAAATACATTAAGAGTTGCGCACCTAAAAAAAAAGCCTCCACTGAAAAAATTTTCTTCAAAATTATTCAATGCCCCAAAGCACTACGTGACAATGCAACCAATTATAATTTTTTTTTTAAATTATGTACATTGAAGCCACGTGTATTTTTTTCCTTCTATATTTACAATGGATCAAATAAATAAATAAAAACACATGCTAGGATATAGGGCAAATTATATTAACAGTTCTTATAATTTGAGTCTTGTACCACTGTAGTTCCTAACATTTTAATTGTGACATATTTGATCTTAAATTTTAAATCTTATTCCAAATAAGGACAATGAAGATACTAATGCTCAATTTCAAGGACAAAATTATCAATTTGATAAAATATAAACTAATTTGAAAAAAATAAATGTCAAAAAAATATTTTTAAATTCTTAAAAATTATTTCTAATCACTAAAAATAAAATTATGTAAAATTGATAAATTTTTTAGACATTTATTTTCTTTTTTACCAAATTAATTTTTATTATGTGTTTGGATGATGATCATGTAATGGGTGGCTATTTTTATTTTCATTAAATTAGTTTTTATTTTTTCAAAAGTCAAATATAGCGACAACTTTGATATTATTATTAAACCAATCTATTAAATCAAAAAATCCAAAATTAAAAACATTTCATATATTATATATATCGATTACACATTAAAAGCCTAATAGCCACCCATTACATGATCATCATCCAAACACATAATAAAAATTAATTTGGTAAAATAAATAAATGTCTAAAAGATTTATCAATTTTACATAATTTTATTTTTGGTGTGTAGAAATTTTTTTAAAATTTTAAAAATATTTTTTTGACATTTATTTTTGTCAAATTAGTTTATATTTTATAAAATTGAAAACTTTGCTCTTGAAATTGAGTAATAATATTTTAATTCAGAGTCAAATGTATCACAATTAAAAAGTCAGGGACCAAAGTGATACGAACCCCAAACTATAAGAACTGTTGGTGTAATTTGCTCTAGAATATATATAGTGCTTGTTTGGGATATTTCTATAAAAGATAAAAAGTTAAAAAAATTATTAAAAAAGTAAAAAAATAAAAAAGTTAACACTATTCACAAAAGTCAAGAGGCGGGAAAAATAGGTTCACTAGACATAGGCATAGGCATAAGTTCACTAGACATCACGAGAACAAAAGAAAAAAAAAATAAAAAAAACAATTTTTTGTAAGACTGGGAGACGTACACCACTGCCAAACAATAAAAAAAACACACAAAAAAAACACGCACACACACACACAAAAAAAAAAAAAAAAAACTTTTCAAAACATTGTACCTAAGTACAGACCACGGTTGGGGAAAAAAAAATCGACAAAACCAGTACACACAGTTTCACCACAATCGTACTGACATGCACGGATTGCATATCAATATGTATAGGGGTAAAAAAATAATTTTGTTATTTTATACAATATTTTAATACATATTTTTCATAAAAGTCAAAAAGTTATCTCAAACAACTATATTTTTTTTCTCTACTTTTTTACTTAAAAAGTTAAAAAATACACTTATATAATTCATCCCAAACAACCCCATAGTCAAGTGTGATAGAAGCTTAACATAATGGATTAAAATCAACATCTCTCTGTTAATTAATAATTTTGCATCTTCAAAAGTAAGAAAAATTAAATTTAAATAAAAAATTTACTAAAAAAGTAAGTAATAATTATTTAAATTAATATTTAAATATTAAAAAAAAAAAAAAAAAATCTCTCCTTCATATTTCACCTATACCCCAAAAATAATTGGGCCACCCTTGGCTTTTGTGAATAGTGATAGTGTTAACATCTTACCCCAATATGTGCCAGCCACCACCAATTTAACACTAGTTTTTGATTGGTTCTTTCACGAAGATTAACTATTTTAAATAACATTTATTGTTTTAAAAAAATCAATCAATAAAGAGAGTTGTGTTAACAAAATTTTTTTTGGTAATCCACATTATCTAGTACACACCCCCCCCCCCCCCCCCAAAAAAAAAAAAAAAAAAAAAAACCTCTTATGTATATGTAAATTCACACAACAAACATATTGTACACACACGTGTAGAATTCACCATATTCAAAATAGATTTCTTAGCATTGCTCTAATGTGAATGCTATCACCTTTATTAAAAATTTGACATTGCTATGCCTTGTGCTAAAAATCCGTCAACTCATCAAAACCAACCATTTAAACCCTTTCCCCATTCCATTCATGAGCTTGCCCATAATAACACAGACACATACAAAATCTCTATTCTCAAAAACATGTTTTGGTTGTTGGTTATAAGGTTGAGTATTCATTATGTGAAGCTCTGCACCTATAATTTGCATCATCTTTTCTCTTCGATCTTCTTTGGATGAAGATGCACCAAGTGGATCGGAAAAAAATAAATAAATAATCCCTCCCATTTCCTTTCTTGTTCCTCCAAACCCTGCTATCATAATGAACTATTAAGATCTATTGATTGTCTAAAATTCAAAACCCCCCAACATGGATATACACAAACAACAACACTACACATCCAGAAAATGCCTTTCAATTCCTTTAACACACAAACTATCTCGGTGCAGCAAACGAGCTAAGGTTGATGACTAGGAAAACAAATCCTACTAGTGAAGAAGAAGTATAGGAAGTAAAAACCAGTAGATTTCAAAACCAACTGTTCTAATTCCTGATCAATTTAAACAAAATGCATTGGATGATACACAAGTAGAACGTCCCAACAAACAAAAGGAAAAGATTGACATACTTCCACACCATAAATTTATACACATTGTGAGTTACTGTGAAACCTAACCACAATCATGATCCTGTATTAACTAATACAAATTTTAGATTGATACTATCTGTTGGCTCCAACCCGTCTCTTCAACTCTCGGGTGCTTGAGAATATGCATTTTATCCAGCCATAGGGATTTCAATAAAATACTGAAGGCATCGCCACATCTATAAAGAGGCATGGTGAAACAATAGATAAATACTAACTTCATGAAGCTACAGTTCAAATGTGCAAGTAATAAACTACGAACCAATGGAAAGAAAAATAAAGGATGTATGGTTTCAAAGTTCGGGTGATATCCTTTATTTTTCTATTTTTAGACGGATGGTGGATGGGGATCGTGAATCGGGTTGGGTCAAGTGACATCCCATCCGCCATCCGTCCAAAAAAAAAAGGGGATACAAAGCATAGTTTTAAACAACGGTATCAGATACATAGCAAAATCAAAATACGGTCATATATATCAGCTGATATCAATATCAGAAGTCTAAAATCTCAAAACTTATCAGCCGGTATTTAAAACCCTAGCGTACAAGCTCCACCAGCTGTTCTCCCTAAAGGTGTATTATTGATCAGCTTTCAAACCCAAGCAAACTGTAGCATAATGAACCATATGCTATTTGAAACCTAAAATATATTTTAAACAAATCTTAAAGACTATCAATATGATGACCAATTTACAGCATTTATATCATAAACAAAGAAGAAGAAAAAAAAAATCCTCAACAAATTTTTAATTTTTAACTACACAAACAAATAAAGGTGCAAATCTTACATGAAAATTGATACCTAGCAAGATTTCTTCAAGCGTTTGGGGGGCCTCATCGTTTCTTTCCTTGAATCCTCCGGAGTTTTTGTGTTTGTATGTGGCTGCAAACACTTTGGAGTCTCAGTATCAGTACAAAGAGGATGATTCACTCTACTAGCAAACAATGACCAAAGTATAAAGCCACACAAACTATTCAGTTGAAAACAGATTCCAGATATGAATTATGCTGGTGTATGCTGCGTATCACTTCTTGATTAGCAAATATCATTGTTAGTGAGAATATTAACAGATAGTTATAATCCACGATCTAATAATAGATCATTAAGATCATAATCAACAAAATGAGAGCAGATAGATAAGATCATCCAATCATGAAATAGGGCCCTACTCAAACAGAGAAACTAGAAGATCAAAAGGAAAATCACTGGATGATCTTCATTATTTAATTAAAATTTACGTTCCGGAGTGATAATTATAAATTACACTAGGCAGCACAAGGTGTAATAATTTGATTAGAAATAAATAAAATCATCCAAACGAATAAATATAGATCTCATTTATTTTACGAAGCTCAAGGTTGTGCAAGAGAAATGAGAATTTCAGAACTAAAATATTATGCCACTATTTCTTACCTCTTCCCACTTTCTTTGGAGTTCCAACAGTTCTTGACAGTATGCAAGGCACTCTGCATGGTATACAGCAGCTAAGTCTTTTATCAAGGCCTTCCTTCTGATAATACCAATCACTTCAAGCAAACAAAGAGAGAAAGGGTGAGTACGTTTAAGCAACATGTATGAACAAAATAGTTCCCAGTTAGACAAACTAAAAAATATTAGCTTCCATGCTAATCAACACAAGAAAGCATTTCTGAAAGTCATCACTTAGTGAAAGATATGAAGCACAAATGCTTTTAAGAAGGTGTTGTGTATATGTCAAAATGTGTCAGACACTGACAACACTCGTCAGACAGATCTCAGCACCGCACATCCAAACATGTTTTATTATTCTTTTAATATTTTTAGAACTCCCATGGTTTGGACATTTGGGGAACATGCATATCCATCGTTTAAAGGCACAAAATATAATACAAATTTGCAGAAAACAACTTGGAAGCAAATGCTTAAAATCAAAATAATGTGGAATTGTACCTATTAATTTCTTCTCTTGTAGGGTTGTCAATCCTAAAGACTTTGTGAATTGAGCTTTTCAAGATTAGATGGATTTTTTTTTCTTTCTTTTTACACTTACTTTGCAATATATAAAATGTGAAAAAGGATCATTTACTATTTTGATAAAATAAAATAAAATGTAAATATATTTATAAAAAAAAAAAATAAAGATGCTATTTAATTTTTATGCATAAAAAAAAATTAATATTTATTTGTTGCTACGTTCCTAAAGTATTGTGTCCTCATTTGTTGAAAATTGTCTTGTTAGCATGTATGTATTGTGCCACGTGTTTGTACCCATCTTTTCTAGAGTAAAAGAATGTACATAAATAAGCTAATGAAAAACCCCATGGCCATCCAACAAACCTCGAGAAATATTTAAGATTTAAAAAGCACGCATTAGTCTTTTTCTTTATTTCTTTCTTCTTCTTTTTTGGGGTGGGTAGTTCTAAATTCACTAACCATCTATGCTATATCTGTACTATATTACAAAAGGAACACCCAAGTTAATGTGAACCCAAAAGTGAAGCAGTATAATGTTTGTTTCTATTCCAAAATTGTCCCCCTAAAAAAGTTATTTTTTACTGTTTAAAAGAGTTCTTCCGTAGCCTTTGAAGGCTAAGAGTGCAAACTCATCAACAAAATTGCTCACAATTTTTAAATTTAAAGATAGTTTCTAAAACTTCCACATCTTCCTAGCAGTTATGCAGCATTGCATGTTCCAAGAGGCTAGTATGTACACATATTATATGGAAAATGCTAAAGAATGCCCTAGGTAATATTGGGATGAGTATAGAAAGTGCCTTGAAAATAGGTGAAAAGTGTCTCGTGTGCTTCAATCTTTTTGTCTTTTTCTTGTGCCCCAAGGGCACTCGTTAGCAAGACCCATATATGACCTTACTATCTTCACTTATGTTTAAGATGATCGCCATAGTTAGAAAAGAATCTACCATAGCCTTCTATGTTTACAAGACTATGGAATGTGTAACCAAGCATATTATACTGTAAATTACACCAATGGTCTCTATAATTTCAGCTAATTTCCAATTTGATCCCATATTTTCAATATTAATATACAAAAACTCTATAGTTTCAGGTGTATTTCAATCTGGTCACTCCCTCCAATCCGATAGTAACTAATGAAAAATTTATGTGCATTGCACATGTAAGGAAAAATGTTTTAATATTACCTTCTACCATTCAATGCAAACGAATTGTCCATATATAAATGGATGAATCCATAAACTAAACTCAATTTCTTATCTTACTTTACTTTCACTATCTAACTCAAACCCATCATCCACTATCACCTTCCTTCATTGTAACCGCCCATAACCACCATCCCCTATCATAACCACTGCCACCACCTTTTTCTTTAATTTTTTTTTCTCTCTCTCTCTACTTTCTTTATCTAACTCAAACCCACCATAACCCTCTTTTTTCATTTTTTCTATCTCTTGTATCTCTAATCCACTTCTTCCACAGTAATCATCACCACCTTTATTTACTTCCTCTCTAACCCACATTCCAGATACATAATTACCACTACTTTTTTTCCTTCATTTTTTTCTTTCTAAGCCAAACCTACCGCCCATCACCACCTTCATTCATCACAACTCATAAACCAGTTTTCTTTTTCTTTTTCTTTTTCTTTTTTAAAGATCCAACCTCCTCCACCATAGCCATGACCATCTTCTTTATTTTTTTCACTTCGTTTTCTTTCTTTAACCCAAACCATCACTCATCACCAACCACAATAACCACAACCACTTTTTTCTTCAATATGTTTCCATCTTTTATTTTCTTTCACGTTTCTTGAAACCTTAATTTTCTTACTTTCGTGATATATTTCATTCTTTTAAAACAAACAATCACATGCACTGAAAAATATGTTTTCAATGTCTTTTATCTCAAATTTCAAATGGAAAAAACATACTTCAAAGAGTTCAAACAAATCAAGTCCCTGAATTACTCCTAAAGGCTGAACGACATGATTTACCAATTGGCTCTCATTCCCAATTGCATACTATGGTTTTCAATTGGTAGACACTACACTAGTAATCTCACAAAACAGGGTTACATTAAACCACAAAAATCTCATAATCGCTAATAAGAAATAGAAAACACAAATCAAATATTAAAAAGATGAATCTTGACAGCGAATTAGAAATAGCCCCTAAGAGCATCTCCAATCCTTTATCAAATTTTTCATCAAATTCAAAATGGATGAAAAAAAATGGCTAAAAGTGTGCTTTAACCATTTCATCAAATCTGTATCAAATCAAGGGAGCGGCAATTTTTTCACCAAATCAAGTATGACCCAAAATTCCCAACAATCATATTTTTACTCAAATTTGATATAACTTAAAAAAAAAAAGAGTAAGAATTGGAGATCGTTTTCTTTCACGGAAAATGCTCAAGAACAGGTTTTAAGAATAAATTATTAATATTTCAAACAAGCTTTTGACCAAATTTTCACTCAATTCAAAATTGTTGATACAGACAAAGGCTAGAATCAAATAGGTATATATATATCATAAATAATGCGCAGAGACAGAATGCAAACCCTAAAAAGAGTAGAGAAGGGAATTACTGCGGCTGGGATCGAATCGGGGAGGGGGTGCGGGCGGCGGCGGAGGGGCAGCATCAGATGATGCCTGCGGCGGCGGAAGAGGAGGCCCTAGTTCTTCGAGTTCAACCATTTTTGTGTCACAATTGTGAGTCCCTTTCTATACCGTAACCATGACTTTTTCTTTGCTCGCTCTCTCTCTCTCTCTCTATCTATCACTGCTGCACAGTCCGGCAAACGAGAGCGGTTTCACAGCGGGCGTTTGTTGTGGATTATAGAGGCAATTTATAGTTTATTTTAATTTGAGATTTTGTGCTTGTTTTTTATTAGTTAGAAATAACTTGAATAAATTAATAAAAAAATAATTTTTTTAAAAAATTAAATAGAAGCGTTTTTAATTTTTGGTTTCTGCTCATTAATTTTAACTTAAAATAATTTCTATCAAACATCTCTAGTCTCGAACAAATCATCACCCAGTGGGAGTGTTTGGCAATAAGATTGGGTTAAAAATTAATAAAATAAAATATTATGTTTAATTTATAATTTTTTCATAATTATTAAATTAATTTAAAAAAGTCACTCAGCTTTTTAAATTAAATTTTTTTAATCGAGTTAAAATAATTAAAAAGTTAAATAATTAATTAAAATAACTAATTTCTTTAAAAAATACTATATATATATAATTACACTAAATTTGAATAAAAATATAATTAATTTAATATTTTTAACATAATTATATTAATTTTTTAATATAATTACAATGACAACAATTAATGTCAATAGTAAATAAATGGGTTGGGCTTAGAAAACTTGAATATTTTGATAAGAGTGATCTGGGAAGTTGATTAAAAATAAGGGTGTAAATTTGGCTTGGGCAGCCCATGTCGGGCTTCATGGGCTCTCGTTAAAATTCGGGACAGGCCACAGGACAAAAAATTGGGTCCAGACCCAGGCCCAAGGGGTATTTGGGCCTTGGGCAAGCCGATGGACCTAGGCTTGAGCTTTGGACAAGCTTGAACATAATTTTTGTTTATTTATTTTTTTCTACTAAAATTTTATTATTTTTCACTAAAAAAAAAACACTAGGCCTCGGCAAGGGCCAGGCCTTAAGTGGGTTTAAATCAGGCTGATGGGCCGGATCGGGCTTCAAAATGATGGATCAGGCCCACGGTCTCAGACTTTGGCGTAAAAGAGCTGAGTCCACCCCGAGTTGTGGGCGGGTTTTAGGCTGCCCACGGATTGCGGGCTATTTTTACACTCTTAGTTAAAAACTAATTTTTTGATTTTTTTTGACTTTTTTGGCCATTTGTGTGTAAAAAATATGTGAGATGATATGATTCAAAATGGGTTAAAAGCTAAAAACTAACTTTTTATTAGCTTCCCAATTTGCTCTATAATCTAAATCGTTCATTTTGTAAGAACCTCAATACATATTATCCATAAAAAAAATTAGTTCATTCCAATAATCATAAATTTTTCATTTAATTACATTTATTTTTTAAAAAATATACAATAAATATATTTTTGAAATAATTTTAAAAAAGAATATTGTTTTCATATAAATTCTTTATATTATAAAATCTATAGATATTTTTTAGGGCACTCCGCACATAATTTCAATTTTAAATATTTTTTATCCAAAGCCCCACATGCTAAATTATTTTATCCATAAAAACACTCTCATAAAATGACCAAACTACCTAAAATCACAGTTATATTTTATTCTTAAGCCCATCTTAAAACGAACTCAAAAATCTTAAACCCCCTCGCATGACTCACATATTATTGAATATAGTTTTTTTTTATTTTATATGTCTTTAATATATTCAAGACTATGTAGTACAATTTTTTATAATCAATTTTCTTACTTAACTAGTAATACATGGGGTTGTTTGGTGGAAATTATGGAAGCAACTTATAATTTATTGGGTAAATTATATTGATACCTCTTGAGATTTCGTCGAATTGCATCCCATCCGTGACGTTGTAAAAATTATATTCCCATCCTAATGGTTAATAGTCTTATTTTACAAACTCCTTACTTATATAGAAAAGATAACAACTCCTACAAGAAATTACATTAAAAAAAAAAAAAAGTAAAGCAAAGGAAAGGAAGGGGGAAAAAAAAAAGAAAGTAAAGCGAAGCGAAGCAAAAAAAGAGAGAATATGAATTCAATACCTTCATTTCATCTAAATAATGACAGGGGGTTAGTGTAATTTTCTAAATATCAAAAAGTGATATGTATTAAACCCAAATCTCAGAGATGCAAGTGTAATTTACCCTAATTGATTTTAATATGAAAGTTTATGTTAGACTGTTTGGTATAATTTATACTTATAGTTTATTTGACAAAAATAATTTAAATAAACTAGAGAAAAAAAATTAATTATTTAAAAGTTAGAAAAAGAATACTTTTAATTTTTATTTTTTAATTATCAACTTTTAACTTAAAACAAACTCCACCAAACAGGGCCTTGCAGATGGATTGACCGTCAATATCATTGGACCTAGGGTGGATGTGGGCTGATGACCCGCGCAATCCGCTCAAATTCGTTCTACGTCATACTACAGGTTGAGTTTGGACCAATTTTTTAGGATTTGATTGATTCGTATCTCAGGATATAATAATGGAGCATTTGATAGTAATTATAGAAGCAACTTATTATTTTTTTGAGAAAATTATTTATAAGTCCTGTTAAGGAGATTTATACTACATATTATCCTCTTAAAAAATTTATGTTCCCATAAGTCTTATGAGAAATTTGTTGACACATTTACTCACAATATTAGTTGTTAATATCATAAATAATAGTAAAACCATATATAGGAAATTGAATGTTACCATAGATCATATCTATATAAGTGTAACGTAACGTGACACATATACGTAACGTGACAGTTACATAAACGTAACGTGACACCTATAATCTATGGTAACATGCAATTTCCTATACCTACATAAACGTAACATAACGTGACACCTACATAAACGTAACGTGATACCTATGATCTATGGTAACATTCAATTTCCTATATATGAAACGTAACGTGACATCAACATAAACCAACAACATTTTTATATTCAATTTAAAAAAATAATAACTCATTAAGTTTGCGAAACGTAACGTGACACATTACGTTTATGTAGGATCTTGTGGAATACATTCCTATCTAAATAGGACTTGAGACTCTATAAGAAATTATACAAGACTTAACCTACCATAAGTGTCTGAAAAATAATTTATAAATAAGTCTCCCTACTTTTTTTAATAAGGGAGTTTGTGCCAGATTGTTTGATATAACTTTTACTTATAATTTATTTAATAGAAATAGCTTAAATAAGTTGAAAAAACTAATTTTTCAAAAACTGATGCCTCATTTGTCAATTACATATTTTAGTCAAAAAGTTAAAAAGTCATTATAAATTATCATATCACTCTCTATTTTTTTGTAAATCTTTTCGTAAAAAGTTACTAAAATAACATATTTTCAAATAAAACATAAATGAAAAATACTTTTAATTTCTACTTTTTAATTATCAACTTTTAACTTAAAATAATTTGCATCAACACAATGTGACCCATCCATAAATATACAATAAATTTTATAGATATACATATTTATATGTGTATTTTTGATTGTTTAATTTTATTTTTTTATAAGCATAAATTATGCATGCTTCTAAAATATAGACAACCAAACAAGACCTTGCCGTAAACCCATTAAAATTTTGGGCCGTCTGACCAATTGGGCCCATGCTACTCAATAATACTCATCACCTTCTTCTACCTTCGTCGTCTTCATTCTCAATCACCTAAAACCCTAACCCTCACTTTCTTCACCAGTCTAGGGTTTTACAGAATCAATACATATATATATATAGAGAGAGAGTTCATATAAATACAGAGAGAGAGAGAGTGAGAGAGAGAGAGAGGCGAAGATGAGTCTGGTGGCAGGCTCGTACGAGCGATTCATATGGGGATTCAAGCTCAAAACCCTAAAACACTCCCAAGAAACCCTAACCCTAACCCCAATCTTCACCTTCCCCTCCCACATCTCCCCCATCAGGTCAGTCGCCGTTTCCGGCTCCGCCGCGGCCTCCGGCGGCGCCGACGACACCATTAAAATCTACGACCTCTCCACCACCTCCGAAATCGGCTCCCTCAACGACCACTCCGCCACCGTCACCGCCCTCTCCTTCTTCGCTCCGCCGTCCCTCTCCTTCCCCCGCAACCTCATCTCCGCCTCCGACGACGGCGCCGTTTGCATCTACGACGCCGACCCTTTCGTACACCTCAAGACTGTTCATGCTCATAAGAAGGGAGTGAATGACCTCTCTGTGCACCCTTCGGGGAAGTTAGCATTGACGGTTGGGAGAGACTCTTGTTTGGCGATGTTGAACTTGGTTAGAGGGAGAAGGAGCTTTTTTTGTAGGTTGGGGAAGGAAGCGTCGATTGTGAAGTTTGATTTGGCTGGAGATAAGTTCTTTATGGTTATGGATGAGAAAGTTTCGGTACATGAGTCTGAGGATGCGAAATTGGTTTTTGAAATGGATAATCAAAAGAGGGTTCTTTGCGCTGCTCCAGGCACGGTGAGCCTCCTGTGATTTCATATATGTATGTATGTATGTATGTATGTATGTATGTATGTATGCATGCATGCATGAATGTGTTTCTTTAGCTTAAAAATTCCTGTACTTGTAATTCCCGAATTTGGTTTTTTCATCAACCAACAAGTCTATTTTAACCATTTTTGAAGAAAGAAAACCGTATCCAATCCTTAATTTTTTAAAAATATCATCAATTTTAAGTGGAAATATGAATGCTGGTGAAGGATTTGGTGCATCCTTGATTTGGTGAAAATTTTGTGTCTCTCTTGATTTGATGAAATGGTTGGAGAACATTTTAGCCTTTATTTATTTATTTATTTGAATTTGATGGAAAAATTGTTGAGGGATTGAAGATGCTATTCAGTTTTTAATTAGATATTGGATTCAATGAAAATTGGATATAATAGGCACTCACTTTTCAATCTTTAGTTTTTGTACAAATTTTGCCTTACCTGCAATTTTTTTTGAAGTGACTTGAATTTGATTACATTCTGCTATATTTATGATCCAATGTGCATTTCATAGATAGTAGGTTACAATCTCAAAGCTTTTCTACTTGGAGAAGAAAAACTGACATACTCGGGATTTCAAGGCATTCTTTAAGGAGTGGTGGGAAAATGCCCGTGTCCATGGGTGGGAGGGTTTTAAGTTTTGCGAAGGTTGAGAGGAGTCAAGGAAAATCTTAAAGTCTGGAAACGTGAAGTTTTTGGGGATATGGGTGAGATAAAAGCAGAATTAGTTCGGGAGATTGGGGAGTTAGACGTGAAGGAGGCCGGGGAGGGTTTATCTCAAACATTAAGGTATAGGAGATCAATGATTAGAATGAAGTTGGAGGAGATCATTTTTAGGGAGCAAATTTTTTGGGGTCAAAGAGCTAAGTTGAAATGGGCTAGAGAAGGTGAAACCAATTCTAGATTTTATCATAGAGTTGCGTCGGTGAAGCGGAAGAAGAGTTTTATTAAAAATTTGGAAGTGGCTCCAGGTGAAGTGGTGTGTAAGGAGGAGCTTATTGTCAAGGAAATTTTTAATTTTTATTCAAATCTATATTCTGATGGGGGTGTGGATCATCCAGGGATTGAAGGCATTAATTGGGTTCCAGTGGATTTAGCGACTGCTAGTTGGCTGGAAAAATCCTTTGACGAAGATGAGGTGAGACAGGCTGTATTTGAGTGCGATAGAGATAAGGCTCCAGGCCCAGATGGTTTTTCAATGGCAGTTTTTCAGGATTGTTGGGAAATTGTAAAAGGGGATTTAATGAGGGTACTTTTTGAGTTTTTTGAGAGCGGGCAGGTTAATTTGTGCACCAATGCATCCTTCATTTGTCTAATTTCCAAAAAGGAGAAGTCGATCAAGATTGGGGATTTTAGACCCATTAGTTTGGTCACATCTCTTTATAAGGTTTTAGCTAAAGTGCTTTCTAGGAGAATTAGAGTTGTCATGGAGGAAACTATTTCTTCGGCACAAGGTGCGTTCGTGCAGGGTCGGCAGATTTTGGATGTAATCTTAGTGGCTAACGAGGTTGTGGAGGAGTATAGGGGTCTACGTAAGGAGGGTATTGTCTTTAAGGTAGATTTTGTGAAGGCATATGACCATGTTGATTGGGGCTTTGTGGATTTTGTTTTGGAAAGGAAGGGGTTTGGAGTTAGATGGTGGAAGTGGATTTGGGGGTGCTTGTCGTCATGCAATATGGCAATAATTGTGAATGGCACGGCGGGGGATTTTTTCCAAGCATCCAGGGGTCTAAGACAGAGTGATCCTTTATCACCATTTTTGTTTATTTTAGTTGCTGATGTGTTGGATAGGATTATTAATTTAGCTAAGGATAAGGGTGTCATTGAGGGGTTTGTGGTGGGAAGGGATAGGATAGGTGTTACTCATTTACAATTTGCGGATGATACTATTTTCTTCTCATCTAAGGAGGAAAGTAAGGTGGAGAGTTTGCTAAAGATTCTGAGAATTTTTAAAATTGTGTCGGGCCTCAAGGTCAATCGTAGCAAAAGCTGTGTTGTGGGTATTAATTTGGACGATAGTCATGTGCATAGGGTGGCGGCTATGTTGGGATGTCCTATTGATTCCTTTCCTCTCAAATATTTGGGGCTTCCGTTGGGAGGAGATCCTAGATTGGTGTCTTTTTGGGAACCTGTTCTTGCCAAAATTAAGAAAAGATTGGAGGGTTGTAAGCGAGCTTTGTTGTCTAAAGGAGGGAGGTATACGTTGGTACAATCCATTTTAGGATCTATTCCTATTTATTTCCTGTCCCTTTTCAAAATTCCGGTTAGCATTGCAAGAAAGATTGAGAAACCGATGAGGGATTTTCTTTGGAAAGGGTGTGAGGAGGGTAAAGGAATTCATTTGGTTAGGTGGGAGACTGTTTCTCTTTCAAGGGCAAAAAGTGGCTTGGCTATTGGAAACATTGTTGCTAGGAATATTGCTTTCTTGGGCAAGTGGTTGTGGAGATTCCCTCTTGAAAGTGAGTCGTTGTGGTGTTCAGTTATTAAAAGCAAGTATGGTGTTCAATCCAATGGTAGTGCTTCTAATGTGGTTAATAGAGGCAATTATCGTTCACCGTGGAAATCCATTTCTCGTTTGTATTCTCTTGTGTCTAATTTCTTTTCATTCAGAGTGGGGAATGGGGAGAACGCTCGGTTTTGGGAGGATGTTTGGTTAGGGGATATTTCATTTTCTAGATCTTATCCCCTTCTTTACATGTTGGTTCGTTCTCCAAATGTGTCTGTTGCGTCAGTGGCTTGCTCGTCTATGGCACCCATCTCCTGGAATTTTGATCTCATTAGACACTTGAATGATAGAGAGGCGAGGGAGTTGGCATATTTGTTGGTAGTGCTTGAGGGGGTTTCTCTTTCTTCGTCTTCTGATAGTAGGGTGTGGAATCTTGTCTCTTCAGGGGTCTTTTCATGCAAATCATTTTTTGATAAGATTATTGATAATCCCTTAGTTCCCTTGTTCCCTTTTCATAAGAAAATTTAGAAAGCGAGTGTCCCTTATAAAGTGAAGTTTTTCTTGTGGTTTTTGGCTCAAAAGGGTGTTACAACTAATGATGTTCTCCAAAGGAGAAAGCCTAATCACTCTCTTTACCCTCAATGGTGTGTGATGTGCAAGAGAAATTTGGAGGATGTAGATCATCTTTTTCTTCATTGCCCGGTAGCTTCTGTATTATGGCAGCGTCTTTTCAAGTAATGTGATGTGCAGTGGGTTGCTCCATGGGAGTGTATGCATATGATTCTTATTCGGTTTGAAGGGTTTGGGAGTACCAAGAAAGCCAAATCAATGTGGATAGACATTGTTTTTGCTATTTTCTAGGTTATATGGTTGGAGAGAAACCTTCGAATTTTTGAAGGCAAGGAAGTAAGTGTAGAGGCTTTGTGGGATAGGGTGGAATATTTGGTCTCATTTTGGGCATTTGTATCTCCTTCTTTTAAAGGAGTCCCTTTGTCTTTGATATCTAGGATTGGACTGCTGTTTGCCATCCTTAGGGTTACGAGTTTTGCGATTTTGTTTTGTTTTGTATTTTTTTGTTTTGATTTTTTGTTTTTTTTCCCTTTCTTTGTATCAGGACTTCTTGTCCTCTTTCTATTTCACGTTTTAATAAAATTTTGTTGTTTCTAAAAAAAAAAAAAGGATATGCCTGTGTAGTATTTTGTCAGATTGAACCCAGAAACCTCCATTTTCTCCTATTACCTTAAGTTATTGTCATCTGTACAGCCCATGCCAATTTATTTGGTATGCCACCCACTTGAACAAGTATTATGTACGAGGATAAAATTGTTCATTTATCCTTAAAATCAATGAAAGTCAGTTTCTTGGATAAAATAGCACCAGCATGAAAAGTTTAAAATATAGAAATTAACTTTCCATCCTGTACTTGAAGAAATCATTACTTTCACTACTATGGCAAATACATTGGTAAAAAGGAATCGAGAAGAAAGAAAAGTGTGTTAAACATTGACAAAATGAGGTAGAGTTGTATAGAAGTTAAGGGTAGGAGGAACAAAGAAACAAATTGATGTATTGTATTTCAATAATGTTTAAGGATCGGGCAATGTTAAAGAAACATTTTTTTTTTTGGATAGAATTTTCACACAATATGATGTGGTAGTGGCATTTTTGAGATAATAAAACAGTTTGATGGTCTTGTTATTTTCAAATTATTGGTGCGAAATGAGGCATCATGTGTATAGTTTTGTATGAAAATTTTGTATTAAGGTTCTGTTTTTATTGAATTACCGTGTGGATAAATTCGTCAATCAATATTTGATATTAAACCTAACTTCCACTATGTGCATTCAATACTGATAGTAAAGTCAAAATTCTGACTGATTTTCATCGAGTGGCTTGCACCACACTCTGTTTTTGCATATTTTGTTACTTTCTCTTTGTTTGCTAAAATAGATTTGAATTGTGACAGAATGGACTTCTATTTACTGGTGGTGAGGACCGGGGTATTAGAGCATGGGATACAATCAGTGGGAAGCTTGCTTATTCCATTGAGGATGCACATTCAGCCCGTGTTAAAGGTGTTGTTGTGCTCGCAGGGAGTGATGCTGCTTCTGCTGATGGTGATCCATATTTGGTGGCATCGGCATCATCAGATGGTGTTATACGTGTCTGGGATGTTCGTATGGCCAACAAAGAGAAGCCAAACCCATTGTCTGAGGCTATTACAAAATCAAGACTGACTTGTCTTGCTGGATCATCTGTGAAATGTAAGTTATTCTTATTCAAAAATCTGTATGTTTTTCCTCTTCACGTGCTTACATCACATGCTGTTATATATGTGGAATTATAGAAATGAAGAAAGAAAGTATGATGGTTCTTCTTTTGAGTCAGTGACAGGGAATTATGGTAATAGCTGTTCTTATATTGTCACTTATATTGTCACTTGATGATGACTGTGTAGCTCTGCAAATTGATTAGCACTTAAAACTCACACTATATATAGAGAGAGAATGCATCGTGAGACAAGTGGTGTGGCAGTAATTTATATTAGGATATTTTGAATGTCAATTTCAAAAATAGCAGCTTAGATAAAGTTTTTTTTAAAAAATAAATTGTAGCGTAGTTAATTTTTTGTTTTAACACTATCATAAGGGTAGTAATGCGATTAAAATTCATTCTAAAATTATTCAAAGCCTGTACAACTGGAATTTAAAATAAAAGTTTCGCAAACCTTATTTGGGCATTGCTTTTGTCAATTTTTCTTTGCATATTTTGATGCATCTATGTGTCAATGTAGACGTAAAACATTTAAATATACTTATTATAGCACTATTTCTTCATTTTATCAGCTTTTAGGCGACCACAACTTGGAAACAATGTTCCTCAAAAAGGGCAGGACGCCAGTGTGGAAGATTCATAAAATCCAGGAAGCATGAATTGCTTTAAGCCAATCTACATGGGTATATTACTAGAAGAGCTTGGCCATGTTACTGAAATGTTAGGTCCTATTGATCCCTCCAATTTTGGCATTTATGATATCCATGTCGTACATTGTTGATTTTAATGATAGATGTCACATTAAATTTGTCATACTATTTATTGATCTACCAAGTGTTCTTCCATCACTTTGCTTCACCAAGGGTTTATAGTGACTGCTCTGGCTTTTAATTAAATAAGGAATTCCTACTTTCATCAGATTTTTTCTTTTATTTTAACTTTTATATTTTTATTTTGGGTGATTGTGCAGGGTAGGTTCATAAGTTTCTTGATTACATATTTGAATAATTTATCTTTTTTTTATATATCCGTGAGATTTTGGATGAGATTGATCAGCTAAAATGAAACTCCATATAACAATTTTATTTTATTTTAGGAAGCTGTTTTTCTGAAGGTAATCACTATTATTAAAAAAAAAAAGAAAAAAAGAAAAAAAAAAAGAGGCCTTTGTAGGTTATTAGGAGAAAAAACCACACCATGTAATTTATCCAAACATAAATTTGAAACTTTTCACAGATAATAATAGTAATCTGCATAGCATTGCCTTTAGACATGGGATAGGATATCACATGACATGAGAACACTTCGGTCATGAATTTGGAGTCACTGTTTAAAATTTTTGTTTTGCAATGGTCACATGAGGTGCACATAATCATTTTCCGTCAAAAAAGTTTGACTATCGCTATTCATTGTTCTTGATTGACATAAATTGCAAAATTCAAGGGAAAATGTGTTGCATTTGAGCCGACATGGACCAATTCAAACTTGCGTGAAACTACAGGGACAATTGGTTTGATTTACCCTTAAATTTATGGGAATGGCTTCCCTTTGGTCCTTCATCGGACTGGAGGGTACTGTTGGGTCCGTGGGGTTCACCACGGGTCCCGTTTCAATAATTCGAACCGTTCAATGTGTAGAACTTGTTGAGTACTATATATTAATAAAAAATCACGTTGATCGGATATCGATAGCTATGTGATCAAATCAGTTTTGTATAAAAAAAAAATGGACGGTGAAAAATAAAAGGATGACAAAAATCTGATTTGATCACATAGTTATCGATTCCGATTAACGTGATTTTTTTCAGACATATAGTACTTGACGGGTTCTATACATTGAATGGTTTGAATTATCAAAATGAGACCCGTAGTGGGTTTTCACAGGACCAACAGTACCCTCCAGTCTGGAGGGAAGCCATTCCCTAAATTTATTTTATGTTCTTGAACAAAAATAAAAGTTACAAGGAATTCGTGTACCTACCATTTATCCCTAGCCAAGTGCATTCAGGAACTTTCTTTCAAACCTCTATCCCTAAAATAGTTTATCATCTTAGCGATTCCATCCTGCTTTCTTACTACAACATTTATGTTGAAGAGCAGATCATAGTTTCTTGTATTTTTTGGTTCCATGGTTATAAGCTTCTCGGCTGCTAATTCTGCAAGCATGGTCTTTGATTGCTTTTTACAAGAACTCAACATGGATAGTCTATTCGACCTTAGGATAAGACCCAGGAAGGTAGCTCACTGAACGTATTCCCAGTAAAAAATTTAGCTTCAAACTCCAAGGTTTGCCCTCCAAACATAGTGCTAAAAGCTGTTGCTGGGCCTAAGTGCTGAACTGTCGGGCTTCCCGCAAGCGCATGTTGGGTGTGGGTGTTGGGCCAAGTGTGGCAGCCAGAGTCCAAGTGCACGCGGACACCCAAGCCTTACTGAGGGGGGCTCAGACCTGGGCTGGTTTGAATCTAGGTCTCACCATCTCTCCTAAAATCAATTGGTGTTAGAGAGGGCTTTAACTTTGGTTTTAAGGCCTGTGTGGTTGACTGGTCAGTGTCTTGAGCCCTTAGGTCTATGCAGTTGACTCTACAAGGGTTAGATTGCCCTAGAATCTTCCAATATATATATATAGAGAGAGAGTAAATTTTTAATAGATGGTGGCTTGGATTGTTGCAAAATTACATCGTCACTTCAGAAAGTAATACATATTTCTTTATCAAAAGATAAGATGCGAAAGACAGAAATATAGGAAGAAGATGCAAAACTCGCTTGTGCACAAGGTAAGACCTGTTAGAGCCTTCTTCAACAATGGTATCTAGATTTGGTGAACTAGAACATCTTTGATGAGATATGAGACGGGCTGGTGCAACCTCAACCAGGTTGTGCATACATCTCATTCCCTTTGCCATTTTTAAGTATTATAAAAGCCTTTGTTCAATGCTTTTGAAAATTCCTTCAATCAGAGAGAGAGAGAGAGAGAGAGTTGAAGATTGAAGATGGGTTGACATGGAGATACTTAAGGATTGACTATATAGCGGAGTTAATGCGAGAAAGATGGAAAAATATAAGAAGGTGGTTAATTAAAGTAAACAAATTAATGGTGGATAGAGTCCACACATGACGTTTGAAAAAGTCTTTGGAACAAATCAAGAAGACTAGCAAATATGCTTGACCTAGGCTTAAAATTGGCTTGATCATAGACTGGTTCTCCATTAGTCATATTTAGTTTTAAAGTTAAAAAACAGTGATAGACTTTCCATAAAAAAAATATAAACTATTAGTGTTAATTCAAAACTAATTTTTTATAAAAAAAAATATAGAGTTAGATTTAGTTTTTGTTAATATTGATTATTTGTGGGTGTAATATTAATCTAAATAAAAAATAAAAATATATGAAAACATATTTTATTATCATCTCCGTGTCTCTTTTTTTTTTGAAATCGCCGTGTCGCGTGTCCGCATCCTATCCATGTCCGTGCTTCTTGTATGATGATCCAATTGGTTCATCTTGTAAGCCCCTATATGTAGATCATCCATACAAAAAAAAAAAGAAGTTTGATTCAATTATCGCAATTAGTTGATTCCATCATATTATTTTTTAAAAAAATTGACAAGTATGATTTTGAAAAAAGAACGTTTATTTTTTAAAAGGAAAATGTGATAAAATTACGTGGTTATGATCATTGGATCTATTTAATTTTTTTATGAATGATCTACATAGATTTTAAAAATCAACGAATCGAATCATCAAAATGGAACACATAGTGGATCCATGGGCATGGATTACACCATCTTGTTTGGAGGGAAGCCTCTCCTCTTTTTGAAGTATATACTTGATACCTTTTGGAAAATTCTATGTACACTTTCCTACCTTTTAATCAGTCGTGCTTTCAGCATGCTTAAGTGCATATCTTCTTGTGATAAAAGCTTTGCTAGGCCCTATGGGATACCCAATGCCTGCATTGGACTTCTTTCCAACTGGTAATTCATCTCCCTGATTCTCTTATATAATTTGCCCATTTACCAAAAACACGATGTTTATTCTACCAAATATGGGTACGAATTTCTTTTTCAGTTTACTGTCAATGATCATACAATGTTTGGGGTCTTATACGGGGACTAAATCTTTTGAAGTTTCTATTTGGAAATGTGTTCATCACATCCTAGCTCTGAGTAGCCTGCTAGCAGCTAGAATTCCATCTATTTCTCCCTTGTGCTCTCTTTTGCTCTAAAGATGAAGACTCTTTTGCATCTTTTCTGTCATTGTAAGCTGTCCTGACTTATGTGTTTTGGTTCTACATTTATTACTGTTTGATTTACAAAACTTGACATCTTTCAATGATTGATTGCTTGGTTGGTTAGTGTCCTTTAAGCCATTGTGAATCCTCAATCTGTAGCTTTTGATTTTATTTGCTATTATTTGGTCCATATGGAAGGGTGCACACCAATGGGGGGTTGGTTTAGTAGATAAGACCTTCAAATCTCTCGCTCAAGGCTTGGGTTAGAGTCTCCATAGGCCCTTGTTTGGGTTAAACATACTCTTTAGCGCTTGGAGCACGCGGGGGGCTTAAGCTTCAGCTCTGACATAGGTGCAGTGGGGTTCCCTACAGATGTGCTGTAGGTGCTAAGGGACAATACTCCCTGACGAATATGTTGGAGTAGCCTATCTGCATATCTATTTTTTTAATCTAAAAAAAGAAAAGAAAGAAGGGTGCACAAGCAACTAATTTTTTGCAAAGGAATGTGCCCGCATGTTCAAAAAAGCTTTTGCTTGGACTTATGCCCCTGCCCACTCCTCTTCTGTTGCGAATGTTGGTAATTTTTATCTTTCTTCATTAAGCCGTATCCTCCTTGGGGAAGCTTATTTTTTTTAAGTGCATTCTGTTGTGCATAGATGGTGCTTGGAAGCCCGACAATTTGTTGTTTTGGGTTGCTTTTATGGCATGCTAGGGGGGATGGTTTTTTAAATGGCTAGCATCTCTATATCTTGCTTTTCGACTTTTTCTCTTCAACCTAAGTTTCATAACAGTTTGTCATGCTCTCAACTAGCTGATATTGCATCAATATAATGTTAATTTACATACATACATACTTACTGTCTAATCTTGTTTTGCGGATGGGAGGAAAGCAAGAACTGAGCTTTGTTGATCATCCTTCGCTCTTGATAGTTTTAGACTCGATTAACAACTTGATTTTGTGTAAAATATTTCAAGTGCCTAGAGAAGTTATAGCCTGCAAAAAATCTTGCCTGCAATACTGTTAGAAAGTTCTTGAATTGTTCGAACTTAGGCTGCTAGCAAGATTACCCTTTTTTTGCTTTGTTATCTTTGCAGCTTTATTCTAGCATACTCTTCTTTATAGTTAATTGCATCTTACTTTTATTATTAATGAAGTTATTTTTATCTCTAATATATATATATATGTAAACAGAAGGGAAAAAACAAACCCTTATGCATATGATCTTTTAGTACACTTCTCCAATTTTATTTTATTTTCCTGTAGCTCACATCTCTCTTTTACAATCTTTTTAACATCAATCAAAGGGCAGGCCTATTTAGCAATACATAGAAGACAGAAATACAGGATCACACAAGCACCTTGTGCGCAACATCAAATCCGTTAGATCCTTTATTCATGAAGTGTCTCTGAGTTTTTATGGAATGAATGAAAGTCTTTGAGAGATATGAGAAGGCTGACACAACCTCAACGAAATCATACACATCTTACCTCCTTCACCTTTTGTCAATATAGCTTTTCAAGCTTTGATATCCCTCTTGGAAAAAGGCCTTCCATGCCTTGGACATATATTGTGGGAGAGAAGAGAAAGGATTATGGCTTCACGGGCTCATATTCTCCGTTCCCTTGTTCAAAAATACTTACAATGGATCTATGAGAATCTTGAGATACGGGACAAAGGAATTTGAGACAAGATCCTATGTCAATAGAGTGATATGGGTAGAGTTTAGAGAGAGAATTGTCTTCATTTAGCATGAGCACCGTGTAAGTTTTTGGAGGGATGTGTCTAAAGGTTCACCATTCAAACAATGATGTCTCCATTTATCAACATGTAGGAAACAGTAGAAAGAAACACAGGAAGAAGATGCAACATCTTCTTGTGTACAATGTCTAACCTGTTGGATCCTTCTTCATCAATGGTTTCCAATTTAGGAGCATTGGATGAAGCTTTTTGGGGAGAGATGAGGCGAGATGGTGCAACCTCAACCCAATGGTGCATATATGAGTTGATTTCCTTGGCCATATCTATGCATGAAAGAAGTGTTTGTTTAATTTATCTCTTGGAAAGAACTTCAAAAACACAATGATAGTTAAAAGAGAGAGCTTGGTGATTGAATGGGATGTTGGAAGAGCCAAAAACAAAGATGATTTGGAGGTAGGGACACTATCTATACTAGTTTTGTTTTGTTTTCCCAACAAAACAGGAGATATTTTGGGGGTTGGGCCATTGATCAAAAATTAATGGTAAACATGAGGCCACTTGTTGGAACAAGTCCAATCTTGTTTATAGATAAATCGAGCAATTTGAACTCGATTTAAATGCCTAAAATTAAGTTTATCTATTTATATATTTGAAATAGATAATCCAAGAGTTAATTGGTTTTGATGTCATCCGATGTATAAGAGGCAAATCCGATTTGGTTATACTAGTTTGTAATTTATTTTACTTAAATATTCAAATCACATGCTTAAGCAGTTGTACTTAAAAAAGGTAATGTGTTGGGTTCTACTATTCAGCTTTTTAATTAATTTAATTTTTCAGCTTACATAAGAGGCAACTTGCCAATTAGCATATAAGAAATGTACAGAAAAATTTCAAAGAAAATTGGTAATATTTTAGAGAATTAAATAAATCTAAAGTAGTAAGAAAAAATTCATCTTCACTGACAGGATAAATTTTTGTCTTCGCCAACTAATAAGAAAAAATTCTGCCCACTCGTTCCACTCAATCAATATCAAGTAGTTTCACACCAAGTTATAATTAATGAATCAACAATGTTACAGAGTCAGAAAAATATTTGCAAAATGTGTCAGAAAATGAAGTGTGTGGACTAAATTATATTTATTGTGTTGAATTCAAATTTAGATTATTATATTTTTTTACCAATTTTTGGTAATTTTGTTCTTGAGGTGGTGTTTGGATCTTAAATTTGAGTAGAAATTTGTGTAGAGAAAAGAAAGAGTGGTGATATATACAAACATAAAATTCATACAAAAAGCTTATACATAATGACTTGGTTAGTTTTTGAGTCTGTAACTTTCAAACAAAGAGCCCGTTGACACCCAAGCCTTGCTGATGGGATTTAGACTGAGCTGGCCTGAACGTAGGATTGGGCCAAATTTACATTCTTAAGTTCATCTAAATGCTTACTAGGATTGAGCTTGTTTTGTAAATGGTTTTGAACTTTCTAACAAACTTCTACTCAAGCAAGCCCCTAGATGTTCCAAGTTGTGCCCAAGGATGCCCATTCATGATCCTATAGTGACCATGCCAATTGCTAAGAGCTCGACGACAATAGCAATTGCTAAGAAGCTAAGAGCTTATCAAAATGTCAAGCCAGGTCTGAACTTGAATCTGTAAATTAATAACTTCCAAGGTCCAAGATAACATGGAGCTTGGCTAATTTGTTTCATAAAATAATCTGAAACTATCTTCTAATTAGTTGACCTCAAGATCTGAACTAATTAATCGCTGAAAGCTTGGTTTGTCTTCAAGCTTTAGAAACCTTTTCTTTAGGAGCCTGTTTTTCTGAGTTAAGGTTTGGAACTCAAATAATTGCAAAGGAATGTGCCATCTGGTTCCAAAAAGCTGTTGCTTGGAGAGTGAAAATTTGCATCGTTCATCATTAAAGCCTTATCCTCCTTAGGGAAGTTTATTTTTTAAGTGCATTATATGTAGATGGTTCTTGGAAGATCGAAAACTTACGGAGTTGGGTTGGTTTTGTCGCGTGTTAGGGTGATATTTCTTTGATAACCAGCATCTTTAATTTGTTCTTTTCGACTTTGCTTGGATTGCTTTTCAATAGAATGCTATTTACATACATATTGACTGTCTTAATCTTGTTTTGCTGATGGGAGGAAAGAAAAAAGTGAGCTTTGTTGATATCATCCCTAGCTTCATATTGCATTTTAGACTCCATTGACAACTTGATTTTGTGTCAAATATTTTTTGTGCCTAGAGAAGCTGTTAAGCTTTCCCATTAACTTGTTTGCACTGCTCTCAAGAAGTTTTTGATTTTTATTTTTAAAATGCTATCTTTAGAAACACCTAACCCTTGTGGGGGCATATAATCTGTTAGTACACCTCTCCATATCTAATTTTCTTGCAGCTCACATCTCTCTTATCCTTTTTACAATCTTGTTGACATCAATTAAGAACATATCTATTTAGCTATACAGAGAAAAGATAGAAATACAGGATCGCAGAAACATGATGTACACAACATCAAACTAGTTAGATCGTTTCTTCAAGAAATGTCTCTGTTTTTATAGAATGAATGCCTTTGGAGAGGTATGAAAGGGCAGGTACAATCTCAACCAAATTCATATACACACATATCTCACCTCCTTTGTTATTTCTTCTTCTTCATCATCATCATCATCATCATCAAAATATCCTTTGCATGCTTTGATATATCTCCTGGAAAAAGACTTCAATGCATTGGATATTGAGGGGGACAGATTTCTAAATCTGTCTTGCTGTCCTGAAATATTCGTAGCAATTAGATCATGTCTTGAGGTTATCAAATGATCAAACGGTTGGGATTGTTTTTGAGGCAGAACAACAAAGGGGTTCTTTGTCCATCGAAGGAAGGATATGATATGTGTGAAAAGGACTACAATTCAAGCAATGATGTATTTGTCTATCAATATGTAGGAAACAATAGAAAGAACCACAGGAAGAAGATACATCATCTTGTGGTTGTGCACTAGGTCAAACTTGTTGGATCCTTCTTCAACAATGGTCTCCAATTTAGGAACATTGGATGAAGGTTTTTGGGGAGAGATGAGAGGAGATGGGGCAACCTCAATCCAATGGTGCATATATGAGTTGATTCCCTTGGCCATGTCTATGTATGAGAGAAGTGTTTGTGTTTTATTCTCTCTTCAAAATATCTTCAAGAAAGCAATTGATAGTTGAAAGAGAATTTGGAGAGAGCCAAAGATGTTTTGGAGGAATTTGGAGGTAGGGGACTATTTATACTTGTGCTTTTTGAACAAATGATGAGAAATTTTAGGGTTGGACCATTGAACAAAAATTGATGGTAAACATGAGGGCCATTTGTGTGGTGGTGAAACTTTGTTAGAACAAGTCCAATTTTATGTATGAGATAAATTAAGCTATTTGGACTTGGTTTTTAGATGGCTAAATTTAGGTTTGTCTATTTTTATTTTTGAAGAGTATTATTGTTTTAAAAGTTTGTACATTTTTAATTGATTTGGATGTGCTCGAAAGTATAGATGGGCAATCTCCATCTGGCTCCCACTTATTTGTAGCTTTTTAACTTAAAAATTCAAAGTCACATGATTAAGCAATCGTACTTTAAAAATTAAAAAAAAAAGTGTTTGGTTTTACTATTTTAAAATTATTTTCTTGTTTGATTAGCTTAAAATTTTTAAATAAGCTTGCAAAGTTAATTTTTTTATTTTTTATTTTTATTTTTTATTAATGCATTTTTTAAGCTAAGTTGATTTTTGTTTGAAGTGTCAATATTTGATGTTGAATTTTATTTTATTTTATTTTATTTTTTATAGGCAAAAAATTATAGAAGAAGTTTGAGATTGTTTATAAGGTAAATCTTATTATTTAGCATTTGCCTTGAAATGTTGTTCAAAGGCAATACAATGTTCGCGAAGATTCTAGACATGTGGCCTGAATGCCAACCCAACCTATTTTTTCTTCATAAAAGACCATTTTTTTCTTCATGATTGACAACAAGCACAACCTAAACATGTCCATTGGCGTACGTTAGAGGCAATTGTATAGAAAATATTCAAAAATATTTGTTAATATTTTAACAAATTAAATAAATCAAAAATAGTAATCAAGTCAACTTCGAGAACACTTATTTCTTTATTAAGTTTTCATACACATGATTTTTTTAATTGTTGAATCTTCTTTTAAGTACCCAAAACAAGCCTTGTTTTAGGTTTATCCAAAATATAAATAAATAAATAAAATTTGACTAGTCTAAGAACCTTAAAAATAAAAAAATAAAAATTATCACCGACAAATAATAAACAAAATTATATCCACTCATTCTACTCAATCAATATCAAGTAAAAATTATGATTAAAAAAAAATATCAAGTAAAGTTACATCAAGTTAATTTAATCAATAATGCTACATAGTTAGAAAAATAGTCTAAAAAATAGCTAAAAATAATTAAGTGTGTGGAGAAGGGGGTGTTTGATAATATAATTTAGCATTTAAAATTGAATGTATTAAGTGATAATTAAATCTGTTTGATAACTACAATCGATATCACTTAAAAATTTAAGTGTCCCTTAAAATGAAAGTTAAAATTTTAAAAAAAATTTAGGTCAGATAAAATTTACTTAATTCTGACTGAATTTATAAATACTAAATATAAGTATCAGTATACACTATTATAAATTAACTACCACCACCATAATCATGCCACTGCCGCTACTACTACCGCCGCCATCACCGCCACCACGACGATCATTACCGCTACAACTATCAACTATCACTACCGCCACTACTACCATCGATATCGCTACCCGCCACCACCATCGCTACCACCACTACCATTATCATCATACCATCACCACCACCACTACCACCACCATCACAATATAAAAATTAAAATATATAATTTGAAAATAATAAATTTCAAATTTAATCTTATACATATTAAACAATTTATTTTTAGTTCAGTACTTAAATTTTTTATCAAATAAAATTTTAACTTAATAAATTCAACATTCAATTTTCAATACTTAAATTTCAGTATTCAGTTTTTAGTTTTATCAAATAGCACCTAAAATTTACTCTCATCAAGCTATGTCATACATTTTATTTTTTTGACCACTTTTCTTTTTTTTTGACAAACTTTTTTCTTAAGACTATGTTTGTTTGGATTTTGAATTTCAATAAGAATATTTGTAGTGAAAAAAAAAAAGAGGAGAGAAATAAGAGGGAAAAAATTGGTTTATATCTCTTTCTCTTCATTTTTAATCTTAATTGGTTTATATTGATTTGGAACATTTTTTTAAGAAGTTTCTTGATTTAACCTCTCATTGCACCATGTGATAAATGGCAAGAAGCATGAACAAGTCATGACCTAATTTTGACACGTCATATGAGAACCTCTAGGTGTTGTTAACTTTTGTCCGCGACCCTTATAATCTAACTTACTGTCTGATTTTTTTTTTTTTTGGGAGAATTTGTGTTTGTTGTTTGTTTAGTTAGGGTCTTGTTGTTTATTTTATTTTAATATAATTGCTTTTTATCTTTCTCCCAAAAAAAAAAAAAAAAACTTTGTCCACATTTGGGAGGAAAAAGATGTGTTATTGTATGAGATTTTGGGCATCAAAGGTCTTGTGAGCCAAAAGGGTCTCCAATGATGTTTGTGGGCGAAATTGTCATTTTCATTTGTAGGGGCAAAATTGCCATATATAGAAGCATGTGCACTTGTAAAGAATAAGATTAGAGACCCATTATACTGAGAGTAAGGTTCATATTATGTGGCAGTGTGAGTTACATTTTCATTATGAATAGACAGTAAAAAATGATGTGTAAGATTGTTTATAAAATTATGTGATTGTTGCAAATGTACTCTGTTTCTTTTTCTTTAATACTACATTACTGTGGGGATATATTTTCTGAGTACCAACACGTGGCAAGGTGACGCCGACGTGTCAGCCGAGGTTCCACATGTTAAGGTGATTACGCCGAGGTGATCTCGGAGTTGCCGAGGTTATCTCCGAAGATATCGGAATCCGAGATATGCGGACAAAGGACAAGAGTCCTAGATTGGGAGAAAACTTCAGTTTGGGTAAAGATAAGACTCTTAGAGAGTTTATCCTAAACCCACTGGGAGTCCTAGATTAGCAGTAATCCTAAGTCCATTAGAGCCAGGCTCCTATTGGGACTAGGATTGTATTGGCTATAAAAGAAAGGCACCCCCATGGGTCTAAGGTATGTTCTAATACTCAAGCTTGTGAGTTAAATACTTGATTATCTTTAAGAAATATACTGACTTGATCGTCGGAGTGCTCCCGGGTGGAAGAACCACCGCCGGAACCTTTTCTTTCTGTGTAGGATAACAGGGTGCCATCTGTTTTGCCTGTGTTCTACCGCTGAATTACTAAGGAGGGCAGTGTGATCGGAAAATCACTCACACAATTTGGCGCCGTCTGTGGGAAAGAAAGACGAATAGATGGCCAGTAACGCACAAAACGAAAAGGTTGGGGACGACGCTCCCACTGGGAATGGCAGGCCTATCAACCTTGACGTCGAAGGAAACAACCACAACGAAGAAACCCGTGGCCAGGGGCACGGGGGAAAAGACGTCGGCCAGGAGGGCGACACTTCGAAGAAAACAGACCAGGGCAGATACTACAATGAAGACAATCTCCAGGTATGGAGAGATAGGTGCCTACGGAGGGATGAGGAAGTAAAAGAATTAGCAGACAAGTTGGCTGACCTGCAGTCGGTCGTCAACTTCATGATGCAAAACAATGTCATGCAGCTACCATACCCGCTGCAGGACACGCCAATTCCAGCAGTTAATACTCGAAAGGGAGGAAGGAAAATAATTCCTGAAGCACCACAACACTCCAGGAGCAAAAGGCACTCTCACCCGCCCTCCGGGGAGGTCAGGCGAGAGAAGCCAAGACAAGAGAAGTCCTAGAGAACGTATCAAACGAAGGATCAGGAACGCAGAGAACCTCGGCATATTCAAGGACAGGCGCTCTGCTTTGACACAACCCACGGAGAAAGATCAAAACGGGCCCATCACGAGGCGAGAGTTAGTATGCCGAAGAGAGTGAAGTCCACAGACAGCCGGGCTCCAGGGAGGAGTAAAGAAGACTTGAGAAACTACCTCAAGAGGAAGGAACAGAACGCCGAAGCCGAGGTAACCTCACCCGTGAAGCCGAGGACGCCGTTCTCGGTAGAACTCGACAAATTTGAAGCACCGAAAAGATTCAGTATGCCGAGGTTTCAAATATATGATGGTAAGTCGGACCCCAACTTCCACGTTGGATTATTTTTGAACTCAATGGCACTATACAGCGGAAACGAGCCATTACTCTGCAAAGTGTTCCCCTCGTCCTTTGGGGAAATTGCATCAGATTGGTTCCATAAACTGCCCAAGGGAAGCGTAAAGACATGGGAAGGCCTGGCCGAGATGTTTGTGCCCAGGTTCATAACAAACAAACTACAACCATTAAGGGTAGATGCACTAATGGCTCTAAAGATCAGCCAGGATGAAGGCCTTAGGGCCTATGCAAAAAGATACTACGAGGTGTTCAATCGAATACCCGAGTGCAACCAGGAAGTGGCGGTTGTATCCTTCAAGAACGGCCTGAAAAAAAACTGTTCGCTGCGAAAATCTTTGGCAAAGACATTATCAAAGAGCATGGAAGAACTCATGGCAAGGATCGAAAAGTATGCCCGAGCCGAGGAGGATACATCGGCCCACAAGGAAGTCAAACAGGAAAAAGGGAACGGCTCGCCGAAACGAGGCCGAAGTAACAACGGATTCAGCAAAACAGAGATAGAGTTAAAAGCCAAACAGGCAGTGACCACCGTATTCCGAATTCCGATTCAAAAAATCCTAGGAAAAATTCGGAACCAGCCCTATTTCAGAACACCAGCAAGGGAACCGGGAGAATTTATGGGAAGAAACATGGACAGACATTGTACTTATCACAATGAAAACAGACATACCACATAGGGCTGTAGAGCCCTAAAAACACACTTGGAAGATCTGGTAAGGCAAGGCCACCTGAGAGACCTTATCGATGAAACCAGAACAAGAGAAGAACAGGCAAGACTGCCTCAGGCTCCAGCAGCCCCACCACCTCCGCAACCTAGGGCAAAAGGACCTCGGATAGTTAATGTGATCCACTCAAAGGTTAACGAGAATGAAGTCAGAGGAGAGACTTAAAGGGTAAGGCATCTGCAGCATGTCTACCAAGTTGGGGAAAAAAGACATCGGCCAGCAGAGTACCAAAGACCGATGATAGCCTTCACCGAAGCTAACCTAGAGATGGTACAGCACCCACATAATGATGCCTTGGTAGTATCCCTCCAGGTTGGGAAGTACCAAGTAAAACGCATCCTAATAGATCAAGGCAG
This sequence comes from Camellia granthamiana, assembly GCA_036172215.1. NCBI lineage: Eukaryota > Viridiplantae > Streptophyta > Magnoliopsida > Ericales > Theaceae > Camellia > Camellia granthamiana. The sequence goes on from CM069909.1 coordinate 73,252,111, forward strand.
CTCTTGTGACATCATGTATGTTAGATGTTACAAGGAGCTAGGCCTTCACCCAGACGACATGGAGTAATCGAATGGCCCGATGGTCGCCTTCAATGGAACGCCGACGTGGCCATTGGGCGCTACAAACTTGGAAGTACAAGCCGGCACTAAGAAAATCAGGACGGAATTCATCGTGATTGATACGCCTTCTCCATATAACATCATATTGGGAAGGCCATGGTTGCATGCAATGGGGGCAGTTTCCTCAACATTGCACCAACTACTGCGCTTCCCAACAGAACATGGGATTGAAGAAGTCAGAGGAGATCAACTACAGGCAAAAAATTGCTCCATGGCAGCAATGAAGACTACCTGCAATATTCGAGAACCAGCAAAGGCAGAGATTGAAGATGAGGACATGGAGGTCCTAGATGATGTCGGCAAGGAGCCGGCCGAGAAGAGTGAGGAATCACTAAAGAAAATCCTCGTCCATGAGGGCGACGAAGAGCGCTTTTTTCTTCTCGGCTCAGGCTTAGCCAAAGAAGAAGAGAGAGAACTGAAAGCTTTTTTAAGAACAAACATAGAGGTGTTCGCCTGGACACCTTATGAAATGTCTGGCATTGACCCCGAGGTCACATGCCACCGACTAAATGTCGACAGGTCGGCAAAACCCGTAATACAACGAGCTAGAAGACCGATGTTGATGCACGTCGAAGCTGTGGAGGAAGAAGTAGACAGACTTCTTGAAGCCAAGGCCATCAGAGAAGTCAATTATCCAACGTGGCTATCAAACACTGTGGTGGTAAAGAAGAAAAACGGTAAATGGAGGGTTTGCGTAGATTTCACAAGCCTAAATAAAGCCTGCCCCAAAGACAGCTTCCCTCTTCCAAAGATTGACCAGCTGGTGGATGCCACATCAGGACATGGAAGAATGAGCTTCCTGGATGCCTATAGGGGGTACCACCAGATAGCCATGTACCCCTCAGACGAAGAGAAGACAGCGTTCATCACCCCAAAAGGCCTGTACTGTTACAGGGTGATGCCCTTTGGGCTGAAGAACGCAGAAGCAACCTACCAAAGGCTGGTAACCAAAATGTTCAAGCACCTGATAGGCCAAACAGTTGAAGTCTACATCGATGACATGGTCGTGAAGACCAAGGAGCCTAAGAGTCATCTTGCCGACCTGAAAAAGGTATTCGAAATACTCAAAACATATCGGCTCCGACTCAATGCATCTAAATGCGCGTTTGGAGTTGGATCTGATAAGTTCCTAGGTTACCTGGTAACAAGAAGGGGAATAGAAGCCAGCCCAGATCAGATCAAAGCCATCCTAGATCTACAGAGTCCAACATCGGCAAAACAAGTTCAAATGCTCACTGGAAGGGCCGCAGCTCTAAACAGGTTCATAAGCCGAAGTTCAGACAAGTGTAAACCCTTCTTCAACCTGGTAAAAAAGACCGCAGACTTCCTATGGACTGAAGAATGTGAGGAATCTTTGGCCGACCTAAAGAAGTACCTGATCACGGCCCCAGTTCTCTTCACACCTGAACCTGGAGAAGAGTTGTTTTTGTACTTAGCCGTGTCAGAACACGCAGTAAGTGCAGTGCTAATCCGAGAAGAACAGGGAGAACAGAAGGCTGTCTATTAAACGCTGAAACAAGGTACATACCACTGGAGAAGTTAATGCTGGCCTTGGTAATGGCCTCAAAGAAGTTGAACCACTACTTCCAGGCACACAAAATTGTAGTGCTAACGGAGCACCCATTGAAGTCCTTATTGCAACAAGGGGACTTAACAGGAAGAATTGCAAGGTGGGCAGTGGCCTTGGGCCAGTATGACCTGGAATTCAGGCCCAGAACAGCAATCAAGGGCCAGGTTTTGGCCGACTTCGTCGCAGAATTCACGCCTGAATGCCTCGAACATCGGGCCCCGTTGAGCCAGGATGAACGAAGTCCTAGCAAGCAAGGAGAATCCCAGCAAAGAGCAAAGGAACAAATGAAGGAAAAGCTCAGACCTTGCAGCATCTACATCGGCGACTCATTCAGACTGTTCGTCGATGGAAGTTCAAACCGGCAAGGAGCAGGGGCAGGAGTACTATTGATATCTCCAGATGGAGAAATAATAGAACAGTCCATCCGTTTGGGGTTCAAGGCCTCAAACAATGAAGCAGAATACGAAGCGTTAATTGCAGGACTAAAGCTGGCAGCAGCAACAGAAGCAGATGAGGTAATAGTTTTTTGTGATTCACAGTTAATTGTTAACCAGTCAACAGGAGAATTTGCAGCCAGAGACGAGAGGATGTCTGCATATGCAAAGGAGGTCATCAGATTGGCCGAACAATTTCAGAACTGCCGACTTCTTCAAGTAAGCCGAGAAGATAACAGCCACGCCGACGCGTTGGCCAACCTGGCAAGTTCAATACAGACTGGAAAAACAAGAACAATTATGATTGACTATATGTCGGGCCCGAGCATAGAACCACGGAGCACCAAGCAGGAAGCAATGTGTGTGGACATGGGGCCAAGCTGGATGGATGCAATTGTTGCATATCTAAAGGAAGGAATGCTGCCAGAAGACCGCAAAGAAGCACACAAAGTTAGATTGAAGTCAGCAAGATTCATCCTGACCAAGGACGGACAGCTCTACAGAAGGTCCTTCACTGGACCCCTTTTAAAGTGCGTACACCCTTTTCAGGTTGAAGATTTTTTATATGAAATTCATGAAGGAATTTGTGGAAGCCATGCTGGGGGCAGATCGCTAGCCCATAGGGCCATTACCCAGGGGTATTGGTGGCCCTACATGCAAAAAGATGCAGAAGCATACGTGAAGAAGTGCGAACAATGCCAAAGGTTTGCACCCTTGATTCATCAGCCAGCTGCTGATCTGAATCCAGTATCCAGCTCCTGGCCGTTTGCCCAATGGGGCATGGATCTGGTTGGACAACTTCCCCAAGCAACTGGGCAGAGGAAATACTTGCTGGTAGCAACGGATTACTTCACAAAGTGGATAGAGGCAGAACCCCTTGCCAAAATCCGAGATGTGGACGTCAAGAACTTCATATGGAAAAACATTATCACCAGATTTGGCATTCCAAGAGCCATCGTTGCCGACAACGGAACGCAGTTTGACAGCAAACTCATCAAAAATTTCTGTGCAAAATTCAAGATCAAGAATTACTTTTCAACACCAAGTTTTCCCCAAAGCAATGGGCAAGCAGAAACATCCAACAAAGTAATTTTGGATGGAATAAAGAAGAGACTGCAGGCAGCAAAAGGGAAGTGGGTAGACGAATTGCCCAACGTGTTTTGGGCATATCGGACTACGCCGAGAAGATCAACGGGGGAATCCCCCTTTGCCATGGCTTATGGCACAGAAGCAGTCATTCCACTGGAAGTCGGCATCCCAGGGATCCGAACCCAGGGAGTTGAGAATGGGACTAATGATATACTCTTAGCCCGAGATCTGGATCTTTTGGAAGAACGAAGAGAGAAGGCTGCAATTCAGCTTGCAGTATACCAGCAACAGCTTGCCAGAACCTACAACAAGAAGGTCAATCCAAGAGATTTTCAAGTTGGCGACTTAGTCTTGAGAAAAGTCATCGGCAACAAGAAGGATCCCAGAGAAGGCAAGCTTGGCCCAAACTGGGAAGGACCCTACAGAATTACTTCGGTATTAGGCAATGGAGCTTATCGGCTTGAAGACAATGAAGGCAAAGCACTACCAAGACCTTGGAACACTTGTAATTTGAAATTTTTCTATCATTAGATGTTCACTATTTTCGGCCGATGTCATCAATAAAATCTTTTCAGAATTTCTCAAGCACATATGATTGATTAAGATACTTAACATTGTTTCTGGAAGACATAAAAAATGAGAACCCAAGTGGAACTCAGGTTCACATTGGGGGCAGAGAAGATACAAAGTCTACTACTTGTTGAAATTTGTAGCAATTTACAAGTTGGTCAGACCGAATACAAAGTTTACCACTTGTTGAAATTTGTAGCAATTTACAAGTTGGTCAGACCGAATACAAAGTTTACCACTTGTTGAAATTTGTAGCAATTTACAAGTTGCTCAAACCGATACAAAGCTTACCACTTGTTGAAATTTGTAGCAATTTACAAGTTAAAGGTAAGCCGAGATGGTTCCTTAACTTCACTTGTTGAAATTTGTAGCAATTTACAAGTTGAAGCTTAAGCCGAGATATCTGTTTCTCTTCGCTTGTTGAAATTTATAGCAATTTACAAGTCGAAGTGAAGCCGATGTTATTGCTTACAGACTTATAGCAATCTACTGGTTGGATAAACTAAAGAAGATATTTAACACTTGTTGAAATTTGCAGCAATTTACAGGCCGACATATGATCATCTGTTGAAATTTGCAGCAATTTACAGGTTGAGGTAAATATAATTGTTTAAACCCTTGTTGAAATTTGCAGCAATTACAAGTGGATCATTGTTTAATACTTATTCTAATTTGAGAAAAGTTTATTGTATATGTTAGTCCTTGTTGAAATTTGTAGCAATTTACAAATAGGACAGATTGAGATTACTGCTTAAATACTCGTTGAAACTTGAGAAAGGTTTGCAAAGTTAACATTGAATAGTATATGTTTCATACTTGTTGAAATTTATGAAAAGACTGCAGGACAATATCTTGCCGAAGTAAAATTTGCAGTTATTATACCCGAGGTATGTAACCGCGAGAAGATTGTACAAAGGAAGAATTATGTAAATCATGCAAAATACTCTAAGTATAAAGCCATACAGAAGCAATAAAGAGAAATTAAAGACAAAGTATTCAGAGAAAAACAGTTGCAGTTGTATAGAATGAAGGCACTGTGGCCTAGCAAAAGCTGAATGTTCACAAGAAAGGTGCATCGGCCACAAAAAGGAAGTTTACATTGTTCAGAAAAATACAAAAAAAGAAAAAAAGTACAAAAGACACTCAAACTTCTTCAGCATTAACAGATGGTTGGACTAGGACCTCGGAGGGCTTTGGAAGAAAAACCTCGGCGTCTTTTTCTGTCACAACCTCTGTATCTTTTTCTACAGAGACCACGGCTTCTTTATCTGCCGCAATCTCGGCATCGATCTCTGCAAGTGTTTTACTAAGACTTCTTTCAGCCAGAAGAAGGTCAGATGATAGCTGCCCTGGCTCAGCCTCCTTGGACACCTCCTCAGTCTCCTCATCTTGGGTTAAGTCCATGACCTGATCACCCTGAGGTAGAGACTTGGTCTCATCAGTATCCTTGGCCTTCCTTACCAAGGCATCAGCATCCTTATCCTCCACATCGGCTTCAGATTCAGATTCATCATCTTCCTTAGTTCGACTTGGAGGTGGAGGAGGAGGGAAAGGAACAGGAATGGCTTCAGCCTTGTGCCAGGGTGAGTCAGCAGGAAGATCAAGCTTTTTCACCAGGGACATCCAACCCAGGGAAAATCCCCTATTGCATGCCTGCCTGACTTGGAGCTTGTAATCTTCAGTAACATCGGCTACACCCTGGGCGTAAGCCTTTTCATCAGCTTCTTTGATTTCAGCCTCTTTAGTTACTAAAGCTTGCTGAAGCTCCTTCTCGACCTGGGCGGCCTTTTCCTCGGCCTCCTTCTTTTGCGCCTCAGCAACGTTTTTTATGGCTTCCACAGCCTCAGCTTTTTCTTCGGCCAAGGATTGGGCTTTGGTTGCAGCCTCGGCTTGGTCCTCCAACTTTTTCATTTTTGACTGAAGGCCTTTATTTATCTTTTGAAGAGCTGCAAACTCCTTCTTCAAATCATTTAATTTCTCCCTGGTCTCAAATGACTGCATGGAGAAGGAGTGAGCATGCTGGACAGCCTGAAAGAACACAAAGTAAAAAGTCATTGCAGAATTTAACAAGTATGAAACAATAAGGATAAAACAAGTTACCAAGTAAAGCCACTTACTTGAACGCAACGTTGGAGCATGAACGCGTAATTTTCATACTCGCTCATCTCGGCATTCTTCTCAAGATCGCCTGGGAGAAGGAGGGCTGTGCTTAGTGCAATGCCAATGTTTATGTCATCGGCGCTGTCACTAGCCAAGACTGGCTTGTTCTCCAATGTGATTGCTAGTGTCCAAGGGACGTTGGGCACTTTGGACTTTGAAGTCATCCCAGAAGACGACCTCGGCCTTTTTGACTTCTGGGACTCTACTGGTTGAGTTTTAGCAGATCTTTTTGCCGCAGTGGAAGCGGTCTTCATATTCTCGGCCAATTGTGAGATCGGCACAGCATCCTCAGCCTCAGCCTCAGCCTCAGTAGCTTTGGTCTTTGGCAGAGCCTTCTTTATTCGTTTCGGTTTTGGTGGGGGGCATCGATTGGGTTGGAATGGCATCAACATCATCTGGTAGGTCGGCCAGAAGGTCTTGGGCGACAGGTCTCGGGCGAACCATTTCGGCTGTTTTGGCAAGTCTACGTCGGCGTTTTCTTTCTGGTATTGGGACTAAGTATGGGGCTGAAGTGGATGGTTGGTCGGCTGGGTCAGAAGTTGATCCTTGGTCAGCGTGAGAGGAGGATACGGTTTGAGTCGTGGCAGTAGGTGGAGAGGCGCTCTTTTCTTCTTTCTTGGGACGTCGGGCAGAGTGGATTTATATGTTGGGATGAAATTCAGGACCAATAGAGCCTTGCGCTTTTGGATTGGAAGGTCCAGGAGTTTCTTCAAGCCTATACCAGGAACGTAGGATTGACGAAAGTTTTTTGGCGGCTAACGAACATCTGCAAGAAGAAAATAGTGGTCAGAAACAGATCAAACATTGAAGACTTGAAAAAAGAAACAACTAAGTAATTAACACTGGGCTCTTACCCTTGCCCTCTTTTACTGTTCAGGGAAGAGGATAAAGATGAACATCTTCGTCTGGGCCAAACTCCCAATTTCCAGAAGCAATAAGATAGTCATCGCCAGCCCCTTTGTTGGAGTCTGGGAGGTCGGCTACGATTTTGAATTCGGTAGACCTCGGCTTGAGGTAATAGACGAAACCTTTTTCCTTCAGGTTAAGAGGACACATGGTATAACAGAATTGGATATCGGCAAGAGTGATCCTAATGTTCTCCTGCCTAGCCAGGGCTATGATACCATTAATCACTCTGTAGGAGTTGATGGTAAGTTGCATGGGGTTCAATTTATAATAGTGAAGAACCTCACGGAGAAGGGGATTGAGTGGAAGCCGGAGTCCACATTCAACAAAAGTTACAATGGGGAAAGGCATCGTATGGTCTGTAGGCATGATGGAATCATCATCCCCAGCTAGCCTAAGGTAAACATCATCCGGAATGGAGAACTCTTGCCTAAAAAATTCAAGCTTGGCTGGGGTATTTACCCTATTTCTCCACATACCCATGACTTGTGGTGTGAAGATACTTAGATAGAAGATATTCTTAAATGGTTGCTGGGACCTCGGCCGAGATCCAGGTATGTAATGGTGAAAATTGTTTCAGTTTTTCCTAAGAATTGATGGTTCTATATACAAATCCCAAACCTAGAACTATGAAGACGAAGATCAAGGGCACAGATCTGGAGAAAAATACAAAGAACAGAAAACAAAGACGAAGTTTCAGATTCAAGAACAGAGCTGGGCTATCAGAAACACGAAAAATGCAGAGGATCGAAGACTAAGAGCAGCGGTGAAACAGTGCAGGTGTTCATAATATGAGTAAAATCATAAAGTAAGACGCATTCAGGTGAATGATTCACAAATTAAATGCTTGAGCAGAACAGCAGTAACAAGAAATTCCAGAAACAACCAAGAACTGAGAAAAGAAGGGCAAGTGGTTTACCAGAAAAATTGAAGCCGGAATGCGTAAACGCCGACAAGGCAGAGTCTCAGAAACTTCACTGGAGTGAAAGAAAGAGATCAGTCGCAGAGCTTGGAGCTTAGGGAAATGGCAGACCCAAAGAGAAAGAACTTTAGAGAGAGAAAACGTAAGTAAACGAATACAAAAGTGAAAAGGCAAAGAAGAGAGGCAAGAGTTTTTTGTCAAAAAACTTGAAACGACGGCAAAATACAGAGCATTTATTGCGCCTGGAGTAACGCAGACGTCAGGCGGCGCAGACAGAGAAAAGACGGCTTACAGGCGCGTCGCAGGCACGGGCCAATGGGGATAAAAACGCGTAAATGAAACGGTTGAGAAGTGGTGCATGACAGCTCATGCGCATGGGGGAGTTTGTTTGAATTCTTGCTCTTGAACGAAGACACGTCGGCCTGAAATGAATGACATCGGCTAGAAAGCTCTTAAGCCGATGTACGAGGAGGAAGTTCGATATAGGTTCCATCATCTCAGAATGCCGAGGTAATAGAACCTAGGGGGCAGTTGTGGGAATATATTTTCTGAGTACCAATACGTGGCAAGGTGACGCCGACGTGTCAGCCGAGGTTCCACATATTAAGGTGATTACGCCGAGGTGATTTCGGAGTTGCCGAGGTTATCTCCGAAAATATCGAAATCCGAGATATGCGGACAAAGGACAAGAGTCCTAGATTGGGAGAAGACTTCAGTTTGGGTAAAGATAAGACTCTTAGAGAGTTTATTCTAAACCCACTGGGAGTCCTAGATTAGTAGTAATCCTAAGTCCATTACAGCCAGGCTCCTATTGGGACTAGGATTGTATTGGCTATAAAAGAAAGGCACCCCCATGGGTCTAAGGTATGTTCTAATACTCAAGCTTGTGAGTTAAATACTTGATTATCTTTAAGAAATATACTGACTTGATCGTCGGAGTGCCCCCGGGTGGAAGAACCACCGCCGGAACCTTTTCTTTCTGTGCAGGATAACAGGGTGCCATCTGTTTTGCCTGTGTTCTACCGCTGAATTACTAAGGAGGGCAGTATGATCGGAAAATCACTTACACAATTACCAACATTTTATATCATGTTTTAAGGGGTGTTTAGTATGCAACTAAGAAAGCTGTTTTTTTAATTTATTTATCATTTGTTAAAAAAATCAAAAAAACATATCAACTTTTTCATTTAAAAAAAAACAAAAAACAAAAAACAGATTCTTTTAACAACTTTCCGAACATATTAGCTTCTATTTTGAAAAGTAAGTTAAAAATTAATTTTTTGACTTTTTTTTTTTAAAAAAAATTGAAAAAATATAGAAAAAAATAGAGTGGTGATATGGCCCAAAAAAAAAAAAAGTCAAAAAAACTGATTTTTAATTGTGTTGCCAAAAGAAATAAGTGGAAAAAGATTAGGTCTCAAGTTGTAGAGCAATTTAAAGGCAATAAGCATATAGTTTCTTGTAAATCAAGTTTTTATATTTTATTTTTTTTATTGACAGTGAAAATATCATTAAAAATATGAAATTGAATGTATAAAATAATAAAATGTATTGGGAGAGATTTTGTTGGAAAAATGGTTTAAATATAGGCATATTTTTTAGCCTAATTTGAGTGGGCCCCGAACGTCCTTTGGGGTGAGTCCGAAGAGGTGACGTGTTCCTTGCTGCGTGGCAAGTCACACGGTGAAGACGGAACGTCAAAACCATTTATGAGTACATGAGAAGTTGACGTCGTTTTCGGGTTTAACATTAATTTTTTAGATAAAAATTCTTTTGAATTTTTTCAATAAAAATTATTGTGGGAATTTAATTTTTAATTCTAAATTCAAATTTTGGGTTCCTGAGTGGTTTCCTAAAGTTTGTAATTGTGAGAATTTAATTTAATTCTAAATTCAAATTTTGGGTTCCTAAGTGATTTCTTAAAATTTGTACCTCTTACTTTATTTATTAAACTATTCAATTTGTTTAATATATATATTCAATAGTTTAATATATATATATATATTCAAAATAGTTTATTTAATAAAGGTGAAACAGATTTGAATTCCAAATAGTTTTGTTTGACCAACGGAAACTTTTCAAATTTGTTTTCAAATTTGTTTTCAAATTGCTAACAGTCAACTTTATTTGAATTGAAAAGTGCACCTTTTCACTTCTTTGTGTTGTACCTGTTCGGGCTCCAACTGACTCTTGGTTGCCTATATATACTGCCATAAATCCAGCAATTTCCGGCCCGGGAAAAAACCAGTCTGTAAAATCATTTGTTTTGCTGTCCAAACTTTGTTTTGTTTGCATTATTCTACATTCTAGTTTTAGAATTATATAAAGAGAGTATTAGAATACATGTTTGATTCGCTGAACAAATTGTTTGGAGTGCTACTACAATTTGTGAAGATCATTGAATCCTGGGAGATAGACGCCACTCAACCGTAAGCACCGTAGCGAGGCGAATCTGTCTTAAGGACAGAGTGTCACACACTCGATTTGGTCTTAATTTTAATTCGATTCGATAAATAAATCCGATATGTTATTTATTTATTTTATTTAAATTTATTTTTAATTATTTCATTTACACAAAAAATTATTCCAACAGATTTGGAATGTACAAACTCTCCTATTATTGAGAGAGCTTCTTGTGAAGGGAAGTATCGTTAATATTCTATCTCATGTATCTTTTTTTTATCAATAATATTTTATTTTTCTTTTGCTGCTAAAAAAGAAAAATATTGTTAACATTATGTTCAGAGTGTAAAATCAGAGGACACTAAGAGCAAAAAGACAAAAAAATCTCAATTTTTATGTACTTTAACTCACGAGGGTGTTGGTATATTTATAGCATTGAGTACCTTCTAAGTAAGAATTTGAGACCTCTTAAGAAAGGACTTTGTCTACAACTGATCTATTTAGGTTTTGACTTTTTAGCTATATGATTTTCAAACCGGATAGGTAAATAATCTATCAGCGAGATTACCGACTCATAAATTTTTATCTAAAAATATGAATAAATGGTTTAATTTCATTTCGCTTACATTTTAACAATTTTTTTGAAAAGTTCTGGAATCATAAATCTGGATTCATAACTTTTCTTATATTTATTTCTTGGGATAGATTTAACTCTAGCTAACCTTTCCAAACCAGATCAACAAAAAAAAAACTATTGCATAGACAAAAGTACCCCATCACTAGTAATCCAATAGTCGACCATTGGATTATCATCAGAAAACTATTGCAGAGAATTCTAATTTCATTTTTCCAGAAGATAATAATCACGTCCAACAATCAAACGTGCCCACCAAAAGAAAAAAATAATACACAGTTTCAGTGGCGTAGCCAAAAATTCCCCTCAGTGGGGTCATTCAGAGGAAAAGAGAGAGAACAAATGAAAGAATGCATCAATGGCAATCCAACAATGTTTGTTAGAGAATGAAACGTTGATGGAGCAAATGAATGAACGAATATTGAGCCAAAATTGACACCACTAAACAATGAATAGCTCCAAATATATGTGATATTTATCCAGATTCACTAGGGTCATTTTGTTAAAATTGACACCACTAAACAATGAATAGCTCCAAACACTGTGGTCATTTTGATAAAATTCAAAATTATTAAACAAAATTTCATATATATTTAAACAAAATTTGAAAGTTTTCAACACCACTGAATTACACATAGCCCCGCCCCTGCACAGTTTCTTCTGAGAAAAACATGCAAAAGTGGAACATGTTGGGCTCTGATTAAACTTTTTGCCATGCTAAAAGCATAGAGACAAAAAGTACCTCCAACTACCAAAACTATGTCCAAATGATAACAACCATATTCCCACGAATTTTTTTTTTCTTTTTCTTTTTCTGTCACTTGGTTGGATGAGAACATAAAGTTTCCACATAGTCTAAACCATGACTTTAATTGTACACAATATTTCACGGACCAATAATGTTATGACGATCACATTAGTAGTAACTTACTAAGCACACTGACCATCCTGGCCGTACGATGGCCAATGCTTTCCAACTTCTAAGGAACACGTCGGATTTTTTGACAAAAACAAGGCCGAGGAAGGACTAGATGTTCCAGTGAATTCATCTGTAGTTTCTTCCTCATGGATTGTTTCGAGGGTTACGCGGATTTGGAGCCTTGAGACCAAGGGGAAGCGAGGTGCTGCAACAGCTGAGAATGGAGTTCTGGCCGGAGAGGTGGAGGAGGCCGGGGTGGTCTTGGGTGGCACAAGAGTTGGTTTGGGTGGGACTGGGAATACAGTTGGAGCAATACGGAAAGCAGCCATTTCTTGAGTTGGACTTGGATTGGAACACTAAAGACTAAGGCTTGTTTTGGTCAAGAAAGTAGAGTGGGGGTGGCTAATATGTGATGCTGTGTGCTTGATATATATAGATGTAGCTACGAGTGGTACATTCTTTGGAGCACGACGTGGATAAGATCACGTGATATTTTAGAATTACAAAATAATTATGAAAAAATCTATTTACTCAGAAAAAAAAAAAAAAAAAGTTAGAATGTCAAATCTAAAGTGTATATATAAGCTTTTTTGTATAAACAAATCCAAGTCTTAGATAGTAAATTGAAAGTACATTTATGGTTCTATTTTTCGGGTATGTAAAACCCGCTGAATACTTATCTATAGGTGAGAAGCCCTAGACGACTTAAGATCTCATGTTACCGTCTTTTTTTATTCCTCGAAATTTATTGATGGATGTGATTGTCTATATTAACAAAAGTGATTACATAAATCAATAAGATTCAAGAGAACTCTTTGAGGGATAGCTTGAGTAGTCATTCGCTCAAGAGGTCTAAAGTTCGACTCTCGTCTCAATTGGCCGATTCATTGGATTAGGGAATGACCTCTAAATTTTGAATTTATACACCTGGGGTGAGTTCAAAGGACCCTAGGAGAGATGAATTTAGAAATCACGTTTCGGAAATCTCCAATGTTTCTTTTCTTAAGAACGAGGCAATGATTCGTGTTGGAAAATTAAATTATGATGCATAAAGTTGAATACCATATATATTATATCTCATACAATACATGATAAAAATGAGGTAATGAGAAAATTTTGAGAAATTAGGATCGCCAATAATGCTAAGACGAACAAATTGAAATACCATGTTGAATTGATAATGCTCAAGAGAAGAACTCACTCAAAAGGACATAGTCAAGGAGACTTGATTTGAAATGAAATTGAAATACCATGTTGCATCAATAATTTGACATCCACTTGAACTCACTCAAAAGACTTAGTCAAGCATACATCAATTATTTTTAGGTATTCGAAATTTTCATGCAAATTTCCAATTTGATGTGAAACTTAACACACGCCAATGTAGGTCAGGGTCATTACAGCTATTTCGTAGAAACAACATGGAAGAGGGTGCTTTGAATTCATGAAATTAAAAGTGATATTTGGAATTATTAGTTAGAGCCATTTTCAAATAGGACACCCATTTCCACAATGGTGGGCTTAACTTTTTATGTGTTTGGATCTTGAAATATGATAGATCAAAAACAAGAAGCTTTGCTTTATGGAATTTTGGAAAAGTCATATTTTGGAATTTTTTGATCTTACTTTTTGCTTTAATTACTCCCACCCTTGCCTTCACGGCACAAGTCCAACTTGTAGCCCTATGTCGGGTAATCATCATCTGTTTCTTTTTTCTCTTTTTCTTTTTTTTGAAAAAATTACAAATTCAGTGGTATTTTGAAAAAAATATATAGTTTTAATTTATTAAAATTGATAAAGTTTATCGTTGATTTATAATACTTTTTTAAAATATGCACTGAAGTGCAATTTCTCCCTTTTTTTTTTCTCTTTAAAAAAAGATTTTAAAATAAAAATATATATATTGAAATAAATGAATATAAATTTGCAACATTATTCATTATAAGTTTTGTATGATTTTTTTGTATATATTATTTTATATCATGAGAGAATATGAAGGACAAGAATGGATAATCCAACTATTATAAGAAAAATAATTTCTAACAATATTTTATATGGAAAATATACCAGAGATAATTGTAATATTTTTAAATAATAAATAAGTTTTTTTGTACTTAAAGTGAATGAATGGGATTCATATGACTTATTTATTTATATACTACTACCTTATATCATATGTCAAAATTCCTTTACTAGTAGGACATTGTTATTCCAATCCAAAAGTTAAACTCATTTTTCAAATTCAATGATGTGGCAATTCTCTTTCTCATATCACTAGGTCTATATTATTTTTCTTCTTAGTATTGTGACATTATTTGCTGGTAGGACTGAGCTCTCATGAGCTGGTAGTGAGTACCCTGGTAGCAATGGTGAAATTTGTTCCATAAGTGTAGCAAAGAAAGCTTTAGTAGAGTGATTTTGATGCATTTGCAATAGAGGCGATAAATTGGGCGGTTGAGGCAAGTCAAAACAAGTTATACATTTAAAATAATTTAATTTAAATCCGTTCATTATTAACTGCAGATTATATAAATGAATTCAACCTACTTGTTTATTTTATTAATTCTTTTTTAGAAAATAATATATAAGTTCAATTTCTACGCTCACTTTCTAAACTCAATGATGTGTAAGAGAAATAATTAGCTAATGATTAAAAAAGATGTGTGAGAGAGTTGCCTTAGATATTCCAATTCATTACCACATCATAGGGTTTGAAAAGTGAGTCTAACTTTTGAGGTATAATAACAATGCCCTTTTTCTAATTGATGGTGGTGGTGGGGAGTAGCCGTGGAGTGGAGGTGGTGGTAGAGTTGCGGCAGTAGTAGTTATACTTGTTTAGATGAGTATTCATGCCTGACATATTTAAAATCAATTTTAATTCAATTAGCAAGAAGTAATCTATTTATAAGTTTGATAATTTAAAAAGATTTCAAATTAACATAATTTGACAGATTTATGATTTCAGGTTGAGTTTGTCGCCTCTAATGAGTTAGGATCCTCTAGAGTAATTTTTCTCAGAGTGATTGTAAAGTGATAATGTTAGATTTTGAGAGTTGAAAGGTAAAATAATTATTATTATACCCTCAATTTTGATAAAATTAAATTTTAGCCATTTAAAAAAATACTCTAAAATTATTTTTGGAAAAATGGCTCTAGAGGATCCTCACTCACCTCGAATTGGTAATGATGAATATGGTGGTGGCACGACATGAGGTTGATAAAGTAACGGAGGTGAAGAGACAAGAAGCAATATTTGACACGGTTATGGAGGAGTATGTTGGTACAATTGTAATGAACTTTGTCTCAATATGCGAAGCATATCTCAAAGGATTACAAAAACCAATTGTGGAACAGTAAGAGAGAGTAGGACTCATTAGAGGTTTGATGAATTTGCTCTTTGATCCCTACTCTACTATAATTTTTACAATAGTTGAAGAGTTTCCCTAAATTTGTCTTAAAAAAAGAAAGGGTGTCTGTACCAAAATTGGCAGTGTCATATGGAATTCCTAACTATGCACATCTCTAGGAGGTATACAAAAAAGAGAGTTGCAAATGCCCTTATCTTTTTTCTTTAAAACCCCACTTCTATATTTTTTTTTAATTACGATTTTACCTTAACATCAATTTCCATTTTTGACCCCATCTCTATCCTTCCAACCCTAACCCCAACCCGACCCCAATCCCATTTCCACTTCCACTTTTACTCCGGTTGATAGCTTCCCCGTCATCACTAGATCCAACCACCCTCCACACAGCCATCACCGCCCCTTCCATCTTCATCCTCACCAGAGAGAGAGAAAGAGAAAGAGAGAGTTATCATAGATAGTGTTGATGGGGTTCATGGCGACTTGGTTCTTGACAGCATCACCAATCAAATGCTCAGTGTCAGTGAAGGTGACATAAGAGGGGATTGTGCGATTGCCTTGGTCATTGGAGATGATCTTGACTTGATCATGCTACCAAACTTCGATGCATGAGTATGTGGTGCCGAGATTGATTCTGATCGCTAGTCCTTCTTCATTTCTTGCCATTACTGCTGCTGTTGCTCTCAATTGACTGGAAGGTGAGAGAGAATGGAGACAGGGTGTGGGACCGAAAACTAGGGTTTATGAATTATTATTTTCCATCACCATCTTCTTCTATCTCTTATCTTCTTCCTCTTCCTCTTTTCATCTTCATCATCACCATCACCGTTGACCACATCTTCGTGGAACCCTAGCAGCCAAACCTTAGCCACCGCAAGGGAGAGAGATCAAGCGAGAGAAAGAGAGATCGAGCAAGGGGAGAAAAAGAAGAGAAGGAGAGAAGGGGGCGGCGAGAGACAACGATGATAACAACGCGAGGTTGTGTAAGATGGACAATGGCAACAGGTTGGTCACCAGAGGAGGTTGTGGCCGGAGTTGGCAATGGTTGGGTTGGGAAAGTGGGTTAGGTTAAGGAGAGGATATAATTGGAATTAAGGTAGGAGTTCAAAGAAAAAATTGAGGAGATTCATTTAATTGGGTGGGGGTTCAAAGAATTGAGGGTGCCAAAAAACAAAGGCAAGTGCTAACAGCAGCTCTCTACAAAAAAATTCAAAAAAAATTAATAGATCCTAATAATTAGACTTAATTCCCATAAATTCTATTGAAAATAAGTCATAGTAAAATTGTCGCGAAAAATAATTTTTTGTGACGATTTTTTGCATGTCACTAAAATTTGACAATTAATGGCTTTTTTTGTTACGGTTTTTATAAATTGTCTCTAAAACTTACAATAAGTAACTTTTTTCTATGATATTTTTTTTAAACTGTCGCTGAAAGTTGAAAATTAGAGATTTTTTATGATAATTTTTTTAAACTGTCACTAAAACTTATAATTAGTGACTTTTTTTGTGGCGAAAATTTTAAATTGTTGCTGAAAGTTAACAATTAGTGACGTTTTTTT
Source organism: Camellia granthamiana (assembly GCA_036172215.1). Classification (NCBI taxonomy): domain Eukaryota; kingdom Viridiplantae; phylum Streptophyta; class Magnoliopsida; order Ericales; family Theaceae; genus Camellia; species Camellia granthamiana. Next base: position 73,268,764 of record CM069909.1, read on the forward strand.
AATAGTGTTTGATGAAAAATGTCATTAATGTTTACAGGATCTATTGAACAATAAGTCCACCTATTAGGACATACATATAAATCCTCCCCAAAATTATAACTTTGTGCTCAACAAAAAAAAGTAAAATGAAAAAACCACAAATACCCCTTTTATTTTGGGGACATTCCAAATAAAAAAATTATAGTCATGAATTTCATATTTAGTGATTCCAAATAAAAACCAAATAGGATATGATTCTACTATAATTATCCCTTGTAATTCACAGATTTTCCAGATGTGAAATAGGATGCTTAATCTTAAAAAATTGATAATCTCATTATTATTAGTCTTGAAACTAATAATTTTATATAATTCAATCCAATGAAATAGCCATCCCGTTCAAAAAAATCCAATGAAATAGCTATTACCATTCATAGTTGTTCATGTGACATGTCTTTACTTAAACACTAGAGAGTAAAGGAAGGTAATTTTTTGATTCTCTTTATTACAGATTTGTAATTTTTTTTTTTTTTATTACATATCTAATAACTATAAAATAAAAATAAAAATAAAAATAAAAATTTATAATTATTTTAAATTAATAATACATTATTACACTTACAATAATGTAATAAAAATAATCACAATCCGAGGTGGACAGCCCTCAGATAAAAACATGCAAATACCTTTCCCCAATCCTTATCCAATAGTACCAACATGCATGTGGTAGCGGTAGGGCAATGAAGTGGAAAGAACCAAAAAAAGGACTAATTTTGATATATATATCATTCTCAAAAAGTTTATAACCAAAAGTTCGGAAAATTCTATTTCTATACACCAAATTTTTTATATGCACATCATTTCTCAAGGCACACACTTAATGAATTTGAAATCTCATCTTCTACTCAATGCACAACTTATCATACCAAAAATGCCTCATCTCCTTCCTTCAAACCCTAATCCTAACCTTAACTCACCATTTTTCATTCACAGTCAACCAACCACTGCCTTCTCTGTCGGAAAATTACGCCATCATCGCCACCCTCATCCCTCTACCATCACCAGTCACCATTGCCATCCCACACCATTCTCTATTTATAGTTTTAAAAAAATTGTATAATTTTCCAAACATAAATTGATGTTTTGTAAGTGTGTGCATGAGTGAGAGAGAGAGAGAGAGGGGGGGGGGGAGTAAATACTTGTGATATTGTTGGTCACTCAACTTGGACGTAGGTCTAAGTCTCTCCAAGTTTGTGATCAAGTTTGCCAGATTCAATGAATTTCAAGTCCTCCAAGAGGATCATATAATGTTTTAGAACTGCGTCCACTTGCATCATTCCCAAAATCATCCATTATATTTATCCCTCACTCACTCACAACTCACAACATCCAAACCAGATTCTTGACTTTCCAAGAAATTATGTAATAGACCCAAGATTCATTAATCATTCACATTCTAGTATTCATCAAAACAAAAACAAAAGAATTAACGAGGTACAAAATCTTGCAAAACCTAATATGTGGTGGCAGTAGCGGTGGAGAAAGTTCACTGGAGGTGGAGGCTGACAATGGCAGAAGGCACGACTGTGTTTTGATTTGAGAATTAGGGTTTAGGTTGAAAAGATGAGGATGTTTTAGTATTTTTATTTTAAGATAAAAATGTAATATAAGAAAAATTCATTAAATGTATGGATTTAGGAGATTTGGTTTGTGAAAATAGAATTTCCCAAAAGTTCTCTAACATTTGGGTGAATGTGGACCTTACGTTTTTGCCCCTCAGGTGTGACTGTTCATGCCTTAAGGGACGGACTCAAAATTCCAACATAAAAGAAGCGAATATGTACATTAATAAAATAAAAAAAAAATTAAAATAAAGTATAGATTACAATATTAATTTTCTACCAACATAAAAAGTGAAAAATAACATTAAAAATATATATAAATAAAAACATTTTCTTATATTGGTGTTGAATTACAATAACAATTGTTAGACAATCCATTGATATTAGTCCTGAAAGATTAATTTTTTTCGTCATACTTTGCTTAAATTGTTAATTTTATACTCTTAACCTTATGATTTATAACACTACAAAAAATTAAAGTTTTGGAGACCAAAATTTAGGGACCAAATTATTTTTTAAGGACCAAATATTTTTGTTACAAAAAATATTATTACTATATTTTTAGCAATAAAAATTAGACATTAGTGATGAATTATTATCTATTTGGGACCAATTTTTTTGTCTCAAAAAATAAACTATTTTGAGACCAAATTATTTTGTTTTAAAAAGTCTATTTATTAGTGACATTTTCAAATTGTGTCACTAAAAGCCTTATTTTTGATTTTTCAGAATAACTTTGTAGCGACTATTCTCACGATGATAGAAATTGGCCCCTAAATATTTTTTATAACAAAACTTTTAATTTTAAATACCAAAATATTTAATATTTAAAACTTTTATATGTGGTAGTGATATAGAGGTTTGGGATTGCAACCCCTTAATCTTTTCCAAAGCCTAGTGGAGGCAATTATATATAATTTAAAAATAATTTATAGCTAATACCAGTATTTTAAAGGATTTTTTTGAAATTATACAAGGACGATCATCACCTCTTACCTTCTTTTGGGTCCATCCTTGCATGCCCTGGATAAGGGGTCATGAATATGAGGAGAGAGAGGGGTTTTGGATGATTACATTGACAATGAGTATATACTAATGAAGCCTATATATAAAGCCGTGACTGTTGATTTGTCAAACAGCAATGTTAGGTATCATGAAAAAAAATTTATGAAAATAATCATGAAAATTTTGTGACCCTTGGATTACACTTAGAATAAAGCACCACACACTAATCAAGATAATTCAAAGATCATAAATCTTTCATCATCATTTTCATAAATTTATTTTCATGATCTCTAACTTTTCTCTTTGTCAAATTCTTTAACATTATGTAGCACTACTGTGCATGTGATTTCTAGGGTTAGCCGTGGATGCCTTGCTATGCATGTGATTTGCGCGATCAGAGCGAGTTATATATTTGAAGTAATTTATTTTTTTTTATTAAAAAAGGATTTAAGTGGGTTGAATTAAATGAGTTGGATAGATAAATCAAATTAACCAGTTAATTTTATTTTTTATTTTTTATTTTTACAATAAATGGCGGCAGTGATAGTGGAGTCGAGGTGGTTGAGAGTGGAGATAAGTGATGTTAGTTGTCATGCAGTTGTGGTGGTTTAGTGGAGGTGGTATATTTTTAAATGGATTGAATGTGATATTTATGTCTAATCCATTTAAATCTAATTTTAATTAAGTTATCTTGTAATGGATTTGGATGGAGTTAAATAAGTTTTAAATGGATGTAATTGAGCAGCTTTAAAATTTTGGGTATAAGAGATGGCAACCCCTTCAGTACAAGGGATAGCAACAGATTTTGTGTACAAATTTTTGATTTTAAATTCAGTTACATAATATTTTATATTTTATCCTAATCTTGACAATTTTAACTTATCTACTCTTATATTTAATCCTATTGTATCGATGCTCTATTAAATTTTTTTTTATTAGTATCAAATTTGACCAAATACAATTGGATGGAATAATTTTGCCATTATGCCAACGGGACATCTTCTCATGGGTATTGTTTGTTATTCACAAAGCAGACATCATCTATATTTTAAAAGGGCTTTGATTTGTGACACTAATTTGTTGAGTATTAATGGTACTAATTTCTATATCAGGTAAAGAAAAAAAAAAAAAAACAAAATTACCAAAACAAGAAATTAGTGCTATTAATGCCAACAGTTTTAGTGCCACAAATCATTTTTCCTTTTAAAAATCTTGTAAAGCAATTTTCTTGACCATTTCTTGTTCAACACTTCCAAACGCAACCCAATGCAATGCAACCATCATCCCTCAAAATCAATGACACGTGGCACTTCAACATGCATAAAAGTGCAAAAAGGGCAGCTTTCGATACCAACAAAAACCTTATCTTAAATGCCGTACCCTACTCATGCTCGACACAAAAATGTTATAATAATATTTTATTTATTATTTTATGTATAATTATTAAATTATTCATAAAAATATGATACATAAATATAATCATTCATAACATTATTCATTGGCACAATGCAACCATTTTGTCCTAACTCATCATACCCACTAATGAAATTCCTCCGCATTAAAGCGTTTGGCATTACGTAGACCTATAACGCCCTGAAATAAATACAATAAATCATATAAGTAAATAATAATATGAATCAAAATATAATATACTTCTATATAGTACTTGATTGTACAACAAGGTGACACATACAAATATATATTCATAAGTCTTGCAACAACCCCGACCTATGATTAGCTGATAAACCATGATTAATTATGCCTATTGGGTAATTAAGATGAAATTCTGAATTAATTGCATGTGTGTTGCATTATTTGTATTTCTATCTGTTTATCGTAGGAATATCTGTTTGAGATTCTGTTATATTTTGCGAATTGAAGGCCTTATCAGCAACCGATTATGAAATTGACTTGGTATATGTGTTATGTGGAATTTTTAGAATTTTATGGTAGGTTTAATTAAAATTCGATTCGGAACGATTAAATTAGAATAAATAATGCCCATCTGATTAGCTTAAGCCAAGTTTAATTAAACTAAACTAAGTAGGCCTATATAAGGCCAAAATTGCCTCTAGAAGCCTTTTTTTTTTTTTTTGGTATCATTCTTGTACTCACCAGACGTGGAAGAGAGAGAGAGACCTAGGAGAAGTTGAGTTCAAAGCTTAAGTCTTGTAAAGATTTGGAGGATTTGACTTGGAAACTCACACAATTAGCCAACTAGAGTTCAAGTAAGCATCTAAGGTAAGCATTCAAGCCTCTAGTCTTGTAATTTAATTGGTTAGTGTTTGCATTCAAAGAAATTAGGCCATGAGATGCATGAATTGAACTAAGGAAGTAATAATGAAGAGCATCCCATGCATGCATGTGCATTTCATGGAGTTTTGAGGTTGTTTCCAAAGATTTCCTCTCATGCATGTGGTAATTCTAGCATGCTTTTAAGAATTCATGACATTTCTCACATTTGGACCTCATTTGATTATGTTTCGAAAGCTTTGAACCCAAGTCAATACATGCATGGTTTGTATACACATAATTCAAGTTAAATTTGAAGAATCCACTTGCTTTTCAGCCTTGATTTTGAGTAATGATTCTTAATTCATGATGTTTTCCAAGTTTACAAGTGATTTCTTAAGTTTTTGGCCCAAAGGAGCATGGTTTACAGCTTTGAATTCAAGTTTTGAACTTGGGAGTGCAATATGAAAATTCCAGAATTCTGCTCTCCGCTCGAGCAACAGAACTTGCGCTCGAGCAACCACTCTTTCTTTGACACTCCCGCTTGAAAGCGACAAGGTTGCGCTCGAGCGAAGATCTCAGTCTCACGCTCGAGCAACCGTCGAGCGTACGTCGAGCTGAAAAATCGAGCAACCAGTACTTTTGCAAAGTTTACAAACCGCTCGAGCGAAAGAAGTTGCGCTCGAACGAGACCCCTGTTTCCAGCATATTTGACTAAGTGTTTTTAAGTGCATTTTAGCATCCTCATTGCATCCTAGGCATTCCTAAGCTAGGATTAAGACATAATAATGAGGATAAGACTCAGAAACACACTAAGAATGAAACACACTAAAAAAGAATGAGTTTAGTATATTTCAAGCGTATGTTTCAATGTGTATCTGCTATGTGTTTGTGTAGGTCACGCGCCATAAACTATCCGAATCGCCTGCTTTCTCTATTTTGCTATCTGAGCCATCTATGAGTAATAACTCTGTAAAGTTATGTATAACTTTAATTATTTTCTGATGATATAAAATGATTAGTTTTTTGAAATGCTATGCTTCGTATGAATGAATGATTGTCCAAGTTTCTTAAATATATTCATGGCATCCTTGGCATCATATGATATGCGTCCCTTTATGGGTCATCGGAAATGTCTCTGCGCACATGAGTCATCAGAATGCCTTACGGCTGTCTCTTTATGGGTTATCGGAATGCTTTCACGGTCGTCCCTTCATGGATCGTTGGATTTGTTAATGCTAATGGATGTACCACGTACTATTAGGTGAAATGTATGAACTGTGAAGACGAATATGATTATGTATATGAATCTGTTTCTGCTTTGACATCTGATTATGTACAAGACTCTGTTTCTGTATGGACATCATTTAGTAAAACCTTTACTCTGTTATTATTCACTAGGCTTCCACTCACTATTTATATTATGTATGTAGGTGAGCAGGCGTGTAACCAGGCCTAAGCTGCTACCTAGAGTTTCTGTTTTGTCAGCCAGTTGTTATGCCTCCCGAGGAGGTTCCATTTTGTGATCAAGTCAAGTTTATGTGGCACATTATGAACAAGTTTCTTTTGACTATTTGTAGACACCCCATTTTGACCGCTCATAAGACTTAGGCGCTTGGTTCGATACACTCGATGATGAAAGTTGAATTGTGTGCTTTGAATTCACAGCGATTCGGATTCAGTCAGACTCTTGAAATAACCTCAAATGAGCTAAGTTTGAACCAAAAAACAGGGAAAAGCATCAAGGCCCAGCCATCCATCAGTGATGGCCGGCCATGGCTATGAATGCCCGGTCGGGCCTTGGTGGCGAGAAACACCGTTTTGGGCGAGAGGCCACCAGTTGTCCATTTTTTAAGATATTTATGATATTTCTGGCTCAAATTCTATAAAAACGAAGTTGTGTTATTGTTTTGGAGGTTGAACAAAATTTAGAAAGCCTATATACACCTCGAGAGCTCCTCCCTCCTCCTTCTTCCATGGCAAGCAACTTTTGAGCTAACCTAAGTGTCATCTCCATACACCATACCCTTGTCTCTCCATCTTAGAGCCTTGGTTGATCTTTGAGAAGCATAATTCAAGCTTGAGAGTGGGTTGAGACTAAGCTTCGATCACAATCAAAAGCTAACTTATTTGCAAGGCATAAGCTTTTTATCTTCCTTCTTGCTTTCATATCTTTCATTTCCTACCTAATTCTTATTGTTTTGTGTTGCTTTGAGTCTATTCTAAGTGTTTAAGATTGGGTTTGAAGAGCTACCAAAAGAGTAGAGAGAGTTTACACTCTTTCTATATCTTTACTTATAGCTCAAACCTTTCTTTTTGACACTCCTTTTCTTTGCTCCTGGCACTGATTTTCAGAGTTAAAAAAGGGGGGCTAAAAATCATGTTTTGAGGTTTCAAAAGTGTAGGGTTAGCCACCCCTCATTGTTCTTGCTTGCTAGCCTTGTTTCCCTTCTTTGTTGTTTGGTTTTTTTAGGCTCTTTTCATTAACTTTGAGCCACTGATTTTCATCTGTTTAGGGCTGTTTGAGGGTTGTCCTAAGTTTTTTAATTGGTTCAAGCTTTGGTTAATTCATTTGTTATCTCATAAGTTTGCATACATAACATGTTATGTTGTTCTAAGCTTTTCTTCAATTTATTTCTATGTTTAAAAGTCTAATTTTAACAATCAATCCACCATCTATCTCTTTCATTCTTGAGAATGATTTTAACCGATTGAGGTTGCTCAAAACATATAAGACAGACTTCTATTTAATGACTTAATCTTTTCGGAGATTCATTGTCAACGGTATAGTCTTTCTCTCATGTTTTTGAAGAACCTCTCCTTTGACGTTATTTCTTGTTTAGAGGACTTTAACATCACCATGGACAAATGGATTAAAGAATGTCAAGGCTTCATAAAATTGGCTTAAAACTTGGAACAACCTATATAAAGAAAATGGTTAGAATCGCTTGAACTTGGCCGGACGTTATGCCAAGTTCCTTGTGTCAAGAGTCGTCACATGCTAATTCATGGCATTTTGATGATTCTTGAAGCGTTGCAACCACCCTCTTTGAGTTCACTCCATGACAAGAGGGAGGGGTGGTCTTATTCATTGCATTCATTGACTTTTTGTCCAAAATTGTATCCGAGATCATCAAGCAATCAATTTACTCATTGATGGCTTTGGAATCAATTTCAACCTTCTCTCGAGGCTTTCCCATGACAAAGAAGGAATATGGGACAAACAGAGCTTGAGAACACTCTATCTGCACTGGTTCACCTCAGAACACGAAAACAGAGTTTTTCACCAAATTGAGGCACGGCCGGCCATCTATAGACCCGGCCGGCCATGCATCACCTTAGTGTGAGGCCAGCAGTGCAGTTTTACAGAAAACAGAGGCAGTGGCTGAAGGTGAAACAGAGTTGGCTTAGACAGACAAAGTATATCATGACCCGAACTCGCCCCTATGGATTAAGGATATAACCGGCCAATAATCAAGGGATTACCTGTGGCCTCAAACAGCTATAAATGTATACTCCATCAAAGTTAAGGGGCCAAACGGAACAACTTGAAAATTTTGTCCATAGAGCTGTGCTTACAGGATGTAGCAAAATCATTCCAAAAATATTTTATAATAACTCACACATCACAAACGCATAGAGTTACCCTATGTCCATGAACTTTCAGTTATACGGTCAACCAAACAAAACTTATATACAAAAGTAATTCAATGTTTTCACCAATCATAACAAGAATATACAAAAGGACAAAAGGACGAAAACAAGTCTCGTGCGTGAGACATGAGGGCTGACTCCTCAAAACTCTAATTGTCTCTCACATACTTCACTGAGGCTGGGTTTGGACGTTTCTTGGCTCACCTACAGACACATAAATGAGAGTGAGCGAAAGTCTAGTGAATAATATCAAATAAAGAAGGTACATGAACGGAGTTCGAAACAAATACATCAAACGGCCTTGGGCCGAATTCATATTTCTGCTTAGTGTATCAAGTGACTACAGATTCAGACATATCAAACGGCCTCAGGCCCAATCCATTCATTTTCGACGGCCTTCGGCCCATTCATTCATGTTCGACGGCCTTTGGCCCAATCATTCATATCCGACGGCCTTTGGCTCAATCATCCATATCTATCGGCCTTTGGCCCATTTATTCATATCCAGCGGCCTTTGGCCCATCTATTCATATCCAACAACCTTTGGCCCATTCATTCATATCCAACTATCATTCATGTTTTGGCCAAATCATTCACGTTAAACGACCTTTGGCCCGATCGATCGCATAACAGATACTTGTCCACAATTCGAATTAACAAGCTTACAAGACTTTTATAGGAAGAAGCAATAGGACAAATAACATACTTCAAAATATCTTTACGAAGATATTACTCATCGTGATCTGCCGAATGGTTTGCCCTTGTGCTTGACCCTACACATTTCATAAACATAATGGGTCACAAACGATTCAATCCGTTCTTAATTCATATATTCCTCTTAGGCTTCATTCTTATATTTTTAATCCATTTACAACGTTCAATGCATGCCTAAGAGTGCTTAGAAATAAAAGGGAATGGAAAATGAAACACAAAACATCTTTACAAAATTTCTGAAACTGGGCTCCCCACTCGAGCGGACCCCTTTGGTCTGCAAAAGTGCTGGTTACCTCATTCTTACGCTCGAGCGTGACTTCAGACGCTCGAGCTGAATGTAAAACTGTATGGCTTGATGCTCGAGTGTGAATCTTTCCGCTCGAGCGAACATCAATGTCTGCAAAAGTTCTGGGAACTAACATTTCACGCTCGAGCGGACACGCCAAATTCTAGAATTCCCAGAATTGTTTTTGAAGCTCAAACTTGTGTTCAAATTAGTGTAACTTGCATAATATGGTCCATAACTCACTTGTACATGCTCTAACATGATGAAAATACCAAATTTACAACATCATGAAGCTTAATTCCCATGAATCAATTGCATGCATACATGATTCATATCAAATCCATCTCCAACACTTCAATTTCATGCGACTAAAGCTTATACCTTCATGAATTGTGCTTGCATGTGAAATATAATTTCCATCCTTAACTTTGATGATATCAAAGATGATCAAAAGTATGAACTTTAGTCAAAACACAACATAGATCATGTATTTCATGCTCAAATATGCAAATTCATGGCTATCTCTTACATGCATGTTTATGATTCACCAAATTCAACTCAATTCTTGTTATTGATTACCTTATAACTTGAATTCACAAAATTACAAACTCAAACTCATGAACTTATGCTCATTTACTCACCTAGGAGCTTCAATCTTCCAAGTTCTAGTTAATTCTTGAGTTGATCTTCAAGATCTTCAAGCCTCTTGTTCAAAGCTTCAATTGTCTTCACTCTCTCTCTCTAATCGACCCTCTCTCTCTCTCTTTAGAGTAATCTCAGCCAAAGAGAGAAAATGAGCTCCAAAAACCATAACATGAGGCTATATAGGCCTTTATATAGGATGGCCTAATCAAATTTGATTATGGCTAAATAATAGAGTCTAATTTAATCGTTCTGAATCTAATTATTTTGATCCGAATCGATTTTCAATTAAATTTTACCATAGGCTTTAAAAATTACACCAATTACAATGGCGTGGTCAATTTCAGTTTTTGTGACCGATAAGGCCTTCAATTTTTAGTTCATAACAATAAGTTGGACAGATATTCCTACGGTGGACAGATAGAAATTCAAAACCACATATAATCACATAGATGGCACCCAAAATTACATTAAACACATAATCACAATCATAATTAAGATTAATTAGCATAATATGGAACAGGGTTATCACAGTTTTCCCTTCTTTAGGAAGTTTGGTCCTCCAAACTTATTTTACCTTCGTCGGGAAACAAATGTGGATAGCGTAGTCGCATTTCATCCTTTTTTTCCCATGTAGCATCCGTCCCATAGTGTTCTTTCCATTCTACCTTCACCATCGGGATGGACTTGCTTCTCAACTGTTTCACTTGCCGGTTAATGATTCGTTCCGGCCATTCTGCGTATTTCATATTTTTATTAAGAGCTATCCGGTGATAATCAATTACATGAAACGGATCCCGAAGATAACCCCTCAACATCGACACATGAAACACATTATGGATTTGCTTGAATCCTGGTGGCAAAGCAACTCTATAAGCAACTGGACCAAGTTTTTCCAGAATCTGAAACGGCCCAATGTAACGAGGCGACAATTTCCCTTTCTTACCAAATCTTACTTGGCCTTTCATCGGGGTCATGCGAATAAACACGTGGTCACCAACCTCATACTCGAGAGGTCTTCTTCGAACATCTGCATAATTCTTTTGTCGGTCCTGAGCTGTTTTGAGCCTTTGCTTAATAGTTTTGATCTTCTCAGAAGTGTCTTGCACAATTTCAGGCCCAAGAAGAGCCCTATCCTCGACTTTTGTCCAACAAATTGGTGATCTACACCTTCTACCATACAAAGCCTCGTATGGTGCCATACCGATGCTGGAGTGGAAGCTGTTATTGTATGCAAACTCCGCTAATGGCAAATAATCTTCCCAGCTCCCTTGAAAATCCAAAGCACACATTCTGAGCATGTCTTCTAAAGTCTGTATGGTCCGTTCTGATTGTCCATCTGTTTGTGGGTGGAATGTAGTACTGAATCTCAATTCTGTTCCCATAGCCTTTTGCAAACTTTTCCACAATCTAGACACAAACTTCGGATCTCTATCCGAGACAATGGATATTGGAACCCCGTGTAAACGAACAATCTCATCAACATATATAGTAACCAGTCTATAAGCATCAAATGTAGTTTTAACGGGCAGAAAATGTGCAGATTTAGTCAGTCTATCAACTACAACCCAAATAGAATCCATACCTCGAGGGGTTCGAGGTAGACCAATGAATAAGTCCATAGTCACATGCTCTCACTTCCATTCAGGAATAGGGAGAGGCTGAAGTAGGTCGCCCGATTTCTGATGTTCAGTTTTAACTTGCTGGCATTTGAGGCACTTGGGCACATACTCTGCAATCTCTTTCTTCTTTTTGGGCCACCAATAGCTTTGTTTCAAATCCCGATACATTTTGTTATTACTCGGATGCATAACGAATATTGACTTATGAGCTTCGTCAAGAATCCTCCTCTTTAACTCGGGAATGTTTGGAATACACAATCTATCTTGGAATTTCAGCACCTCATTTACCACACTATATCCTGGTCTCGGATTCATTTCAAATTCATCAACTATCTTTTTATGGAATTTATCATCTTTCTGTTTCTGTTTGATCTCTTCAATAATTGCTGGTTCGGCTGAAATAGCGGCTATCAATCCGCCCTGCTCACCTAATACCACTTCAATCTCGGACTTCTTGAAATCTTGCAAGATCACTTTCTGTTCAGTAAGCAAACAAGCCAAATTTCCTATCGATTTCCTGCTCAGGGCATCAGCAACTGTATTGGCTTTCCTGGGGTGATACTGGATTTCAAGATCATAATCTTTTATCAATTCAAGCCATCTTCTCTGTCACATATTCAATTCATTCTGCGTAAAGAAGTATTTCAGACTTTTGTGATCTGTGTAGACTTCGTATTTTGCCCCACACAAATAATGCCGCCAAATTTTTAAAGCAAATACGACTGCGGCCAATTCGAAATCATGTGTTGGGTAGTTTTTCTCATGTGGCCTCAACTGCCGAGAGGCGTATGCAATCACCCTTCCATTCTGCATTAATACACAACCTAAGCCTTTATAAGATGCATCATTGAAAATCACAAAGTTTTCCGTACCTGATGGCAGTGTCAAAACTGGTGCGGTGGTCAATCTCATTTTTAGTTCATGAAAGGCGGATTCTCTTTTATCATTCCATTCAAACGGTTGCCTTTGCGTGTCAATTGGGTAAGAGGCACAGCTATTTTTTGAAAAGTCTTTCACAAACCTTCTGTAGTACCCAGCTAAGCCCATGAAACTGCAGACTTCTATTACATTTGTCGGTGTAGGGCAATTCACAATTGCCTCTACTTTCTACGGGTCCACTGAAATTCCCTCTTTGTTGATAACATGCCCTAAGAAAGTAATTTCATCCAACCAAAATTCACATTTCTTTAGTTTGGCAAATAATTTCTTTTCCCTAAGTATTTGCAACACAGTTCTCAGATGTTGTTCATGTTCAAGTCAATCCTTTGAGTATATCAAAATATCATCGATAAAAACTACAACAAATTCATCAAGGTAGGTCTTAAAAATTCGGTTCATTAGGTCCATGAATGTTGCAGGAGCATTAGTCACTCCAAATAGCATAACAAGAAATTCATAATGACCATACCTTGTTCGAAACGCAGTTTTCTCAACATCCTCTGCTTTTACTTTCAGCTGGTGGTATCTAGATCTCAAATCAATTTTGGAAAACACTTGTGATCCCTGCAACTGGTCAAACAAGTTATCAATACGAGGTAAAGGATATTTATTCTTTATCGTCACCTTGTTCAGTTCTCGATAGTCAATGCACAAGCTCAAGGTTCCATCTTTCTTTTTCACAAATAACACCGGTGCACCCCATGGTGAAGTACTAGGTCGAATAAACCCTTTGTCAAGTAGGTCTTGCAATTGTTCCTTCAATTCTTTCATTTCAGCAGTAGCCATTCTATAGGGAGTTTTAGAAATAGGCTGAGTGCTTGGGACAACTTCAATAGTAAACTCTATCTCCCTGTCCACTAACTCACATGGTAGTTCATTTGGGAACACATCTGGAAACTCACTAACAATAGGGATACTGTTCAATTCAACATTCTCAGATTGTTCGGATAACACACAACACAAATAACCATGTCACCCTTTCTTGATCAATTTACATACTTTTATGGCAGATATCAAATAAGGTGGAGGCACTACCCTGTTACCCACAAACACAATTTCTTCTTATTCCGATGGTTTAAATACAACCCGTTTCATTACACAATCAATGGTGACACAGTATTTAGTTAACCAATCCATGCCCAGAATTACATCAAAGTGTCTAAAGTTCAAGGGTAATAAGTCTACATACAGAACAGCATTTCCAATATGCATGTCACAAAATCGATATACTGATGAACACAACACAGATTCCCCTGATGGAGCACATACATATAGCAAATATGGCAATGGTTCTAGAGGTCTACTCAGTCTAGATGCAAATGCACAAGTTACGAAAGAGTGTGTTGATCCAGAGTCAATTAACACAAGAGCATTCTGAGTACATATAGAAATAGTACCTGAGACAACGGCCTCGGCATTCCATGTATCGCCCGGAACAAGCGCAAAAACTCTTCCTTGTCTCACGGTATCTCCGGTGGCAGTAGATCTCATAGGATTTCCTGGTTTTGGGACAGATGCCGTTGAGCTAGCAGCTAATTTTCCACTGTTCTGATTACAATCTCTGGCCATATGCCCCGTTTTACAACATTTAAAACATGCTCCTGACACACGGTAACAAACTCCACGATGCCTTTTACTACAAACATTGCACATTGGAGATGTATCTCGGGAAGAATTCGAAATACTCGAGGAGCCCGTATTCTGTTTCTTTGAAAATTTCTTCTTTGAAAAGAAGCCCTGCCTTTTTCTATCCTTCCAATCAATTGTTGGTTTAGCTTGTCTGGCTATATTAGCTTCTGATATTATGGCCCGATCTAGCACCTCAATATAGGTCTCTAGCTTGAGAACATTCACATTTTCTAAAATATCGTCTTGGAGCCCTCCCTCAAACTGTCTTGCTTTCTTGTAGTCAGTGTCAACCACATGTGGTGCAAACCTGGCCAATTCAGTAAACTTGGCCTCATACTCAGCTACAATCATGCTGCTTTGTTTCAGTTCCATGAACTCCGACACCTTTCTGTCTCGGACACACTGTGGAAAATATTTGTCATAGAAAATCTCCAAGAACCGTACCCAACAGATATTTTTATTGTTTTCACGCATTAGCATCCACCACCTTCTTGCCTCATCTTCAAGAGTGAAAGTGGCTAAAAGTACTTTCTGTGTCTCTGAATAAGGAAACACCTCAAACAACTTTTCAATGCCGAGAACCCACGCTTCGACTTTTAACGGATCTAATCCCCTGTGAAACTGCAGCGGTTTCATTTTTTTAAATTCTTTGGTGAGAGCTATTATTCGGTCATCATTCTGATTATCTTGCACACGTGGTACTGGAGGAGGAGGAGGAGGCGGAGGGTGTGGTTACTACCACTGTTGTTGTTGCCTCAATGTTTCTGCCATTTCTTGAATCAATCTTTCCATTCTATCCATTCTGGCAGTAGAGGACTCCTCTATCTCATCACCTCTTGTTCTCACCATCTGATTAGACTTGCATTATTCTCTATACAAAAGTTTCATAAGTATGCATATACTAAGGAGCATACATACTCGCATAATTCACAATGCAAGTAAATCACAAACATATAGCATATAATCATAGCACATTCTCTATGTTTACAAATTCCGATTTATCACATGAATGCACCCTAGATCTTTTCTAGATGCTTATTGCTCTCTTGGACAAGTGTGTAAGTTATCAACTCGTGCTCTGATACCACTCTGTCATGACCCGAACCCACCCCTATGGATTAAGGTCATAACCGGCCAGTAATCAAGGGATTACCTGCGGCCTCAACAACTATAAATGTATACTCCATCAGAGTTAAGGGGCCAAACGGAAGCAACTTGAAAATTTGGTCTATAGAGTTGTGCTTACATAATGAAGCAAAATCATTCCAAAAATATTTTATAATAACTCACGCATCACGAACCCATAGAGTTACTCTATGTCCAGGAACTTTCAGTTATACGGTCAGCCAAACAAAACTTATATAGAAAAGTAATTCAACGTTTTCGCCAATCATAACAAGAATATACAAAATGACGAAAACAAGTCTCGTGCGTGAGACATGAGGGCTGACTCCTCAAAACTCTGACTGTCTCTCACATACTTCATTGAGGCTGGGTTTGGACGTTTCTTGGCTCACAGACACATGAATGAGAGTGAACGAAAGCCCAGTGAATAATATCAAATAAAGAAGGTACATGAACGGAGTTTGAAACAAATACATCAAACGGCCTTGGGCCCAATTCATATTTCTACTTAGTGTATCAAGTGACTACAAATTCAGACATATCAAACGGCCTCAGGCCCAATCCATTCATTTCCGACGGCCTTCGGTCTATTTATTCATGTCCGACAGCCTTTGGCCCAATCATCCATATCCATCGGCCTTTGGCCCATTTATTCATATCCAACGGCCTTTGGCTCATTCATTCATATCTAACGGCCTTTGGCCCATTTATTCGTATCCAACGGCCTTTGGCCTATTCATTCATATCCAACTATCATTCATTTCAAACGGCCTTTGGCCCAATCATTCACGTTAAACGGCCTTTGGCCCGATCGATCGTATAACAGATACTTGTCCACAATTCGAATTAACAAGCTTACAAGACTTTTATAGGAAGAAGCAATAGGACAAATAACATACTTCAAAATATCTTTACTAAGATATCACTCACTGTGATCTGCCGGATGTTTTGCCCTTGTGCTTGACCCTACACATTTCATGAACATAATGGGCCACAAATGATTCAATCCGTTCTTAATTCATATATCCCTCTTAGGCTTCATTCTTATATTTTTAATCCATTTACAACGTTCAATGCATGCCTAAGAGTGCTTAGAAATAAAAGGGAACGGAAAATAAAACACAAAACATCTTTACAAAATATCTGAAACTGGGCTCCCCGCTCGAGCGGACCCCTTTGGTCTGCAAAAGTGCTGGTTACCTCATTCTTACGCTCGAGCGTGACTTCGGACGCTCGAGCTGAATGTTAAACTATATGGCTTGACGCTCAAGTGTGAATCTTCCCGCTCGAGCGAACATCAGTGTCTGCAAAAGTTCTGGGAACTAACATTTCACACTCAAGTGGACATTCCCCCACTCGAGCGGACACGCCAAATTCTAGAATTCCCAAAATTGTTCTTGGAGCTCAAACTTGTGTTCAAATTAGTGTAACTTGCATAATATGGTCCATAACTCACTTGTACATGCTCTAACATGATGAAAATACCAAATTTACAACATCATAAAGCTCAATTCCCATGAATCAATTGCATGCATACATGATTCATATCAAATCCATCTCCAACACTTCAATTTCATGCGACTAAAGCTTATACCTTCATGAATTGTGCTTGCATGTGAAATATAATTTCCATCCTTAACTTTGATGATATCAAAGATGATCAAAAGCATGAACTTTAGTCAAAACACAACATGGATCATGTATTTCATGCTCAAACATGCAAATTCATGGCTATCTCTTACATGCATGTTTATGATTCACCAAATTCAACTCAATTCTTGTTATTGATTACCTTATAACTTGAATTCACAAAATTACAAACTCAAACTCATGAACTTATGCTCATTTACTCACCTAGGAGCTTCAATCTTCCAAGTTCTAGTTAATTCTTGAGTTGATCTTCAAGATCTTCAAGCCTCTTGTTCAAAGCTTCAATTGTCTTCACTCTCTCTCTCTAACCGACCCTCTCTCTCTCTCTAGAGTAATCTCAGCCAAAGAGAGAAAATGAGCTCAAAAAGCATAACATGAGGCTATATAGGCCTTTATATAGGATGGCCTAATCAAATTTGATTATGGCTAAATAATAGAGTCTAATTTAATCGTTCTGAAGCTAATTATTTTGATCCAAATCGATTTTCAATTAAATTTTACCATAGGCTCTAAAAATTACACCAATTACAATGGCGTGGTCAATTTCGGTTTTTGTGGCCGATAAGGCCTTCAATTTTCAGTTCATAGCAGTAAGTTGGACAGATATTCCTACGGTGGACAGATAGAAATTCAAAACCAAATATAATCACATAGATGGCACCCAAAATCACATTAAACACATAATCACAATCATAATTAAGATTAATTAGCATAATACGAAACAGGGTTATCACAGAGTAACTCTCAAGCACTGTGCATGCAACCCTCATCTGTCTTCATTTACGCCTTCGTCGAACACGATTAATTGTTTCATTAATGTTATAGTTGTAAGTTAATCTTATTGTAATTAGTATTGTTATAGCCATCAGCTTAGATAATTGGTGTAGCTAGTTAAATTGTTGTAATAAAGTAGTTAATTAGCTTAGTTAAGTTAATTATTATTCATTTGCCCAATTTTATAATAGTTAGTTAATTCGGACTTTCGAACATTGATTCGCACCCTTCTGCGTGAGGGATCAAATGTTGTAATAATGTGTATGTCTTCCAACCCCACGTCTTTCTCCTTTTTATTTAATCGCTTACGATGGTTAGCACGTTTCATTAACATTCTCATGTTTTGCATCCATTTGTTTTGCATGCATCCAAGATTCGGCTCATCATACTAACCAAATGTCCAAATTCATTTCATGGAATACGTGCTTTATCGCATGTCTTGAATGAAATCATATGCCATGTTCATAGCCGAGTTTATAAAATACATAATGTGTGTGTTGCATTAGCCATAATTGCATAATTAGGAACTTGCATATTTTGCTAACTCATTCACCTTTTTGGCTCGGAGTACTAGGTGAGTTTTTACGTCTGAGCATCTTGCATCAAGTGTTTGTGTTGCCATATCTACCATGCTTGCCATGAGGCTAAGTGCCTAAAGGATATAATTGTTTCAATGCCTGGATGAAGGCTAATTGCTTGAGTTGGGATAGTTTGATTAAATGTCCATTTTTAAGCCCACTTTTTTAAGTGACAAATTCACAAAACAGTTTCAAAACAAACATGAGATAAAATGTTCTAAATCGTGCAAAACTAGTCTATACTTTGTATGAGCATCACATAGTAAAGAATAGCCTAATAATCAGAACAAGAGTATATAATGTAAATAAAAAATACATCATGATTAGTAGAGGCAGATCTTTGATCGGGCGAGGGGGGTGCTCAATTCATGACCTTCCCCTCTCATACCTAAGTTCCCGAGCCGAGACACTTTGGTGATGACGGACTAATAGCCTTTGGCATGAGTCTCAGGTTTCTTAAATTTTTCAAAAATATTTAGGTGGTGACTTTGAAATCTGGCAAAGCAGTCCATTTTTTGTATTTGATTCAAACATCGATTTTCCAAAAAGAATTTTCGGATTTGGACTCTTTTTGTGTTTTCATTGTTTCACGTTGCACTTGTGAAATCAAATTAAGAACCACGAGTGGAGTCCGAACTGTAGGGTTATTCGCCTTCCGAAAGGAGCGCGGAAAGCCGAGTCACAGTTTCTGGCGACTTTGCTGGGGATTTAGAAAACATGACTTGAAACTCATGATGTGACTTTTTATTTACACTTATATGTTTCTTTGCATTTACATTGGTGCTCTTAAAGTCACTGTGTTTGCCGACTGCTATTCCTGAACAGTTTGTCAGAGGCTCACCCGAAAGGCTTGCCAAAAGGCTGACCGGTTATGGGCTCTGCTATGTTGGGAACACAACCCTTGGATCTGGACTACCGCTGTACCATTTGATCCTCCTTTCACTTCTCAGTGTTAGGTGTGAGAGGTATATTAGATAATCTTGCCAAGGTATCTTTTTCGCTATTCGACCTAGTTGCATATAGTAAAGCTATAGTGATTATTCCAAATTAGGGCGGGATGCCACCCATTTGTAAGATATTGTGAAACTCATTGTGTGAAATAGTGTAGCCTAGATCATGCCAAAAATCTAGGACAGGGTAACCCTACCCCTTCATAGGGGTGTTTTGGTTCTTATTACTTGATATGTGTTTTTACAGTGAGATTGTACAGGATGATCCATATCCGTGAGGTTTGAAAATAGAATTTAGTGGGGATTACAGTTCAGCTATATGTCTTGACTGTTGTGAATTGGGGCCGAAGTGTTGTTCGATTTTGATTTTATTTTTCTTTCTTTCTTTTTGCTAGGTATTTTACCATCATAGCTTCAGAAAGACCTGATATTCCCCAAGTTGTATGGACTCGTTTCGGTAGGCTGTGCAAAGCTCGAGACCTTGTTGGTGGTCAGCCCGTGCTAGTCTCACTTCCTCTAGTCACTCGACGGAGAAGGAACAGTCAATCAGTGGATTCAGTACAAAGCACTCCACAAACACCTACCTGTTCTCAGTCAATCAATTTACCAACATCTAGTTCACCTGGGTTAGCAATGGCACAGAACACAGCACCAAAAGCAGAGGAATTCGCTGCCATGATGATTGCTGTCCAAAGAACTATGGATATTGTAAACCAAAGGATGGCTACACAAGATGAAGTCATTACCGATCTGCGGCGTACATCCAGGGCATCAGCATCAACCGTGCATCCGGTCCCTACTGCTTAGCCAAACTCGGCTCCACTTCCAGCAGTAGAAAATCTACCAGTCCTAGATCCTCAAGACATATTTCCCCCAACTCTAGCTTCTTGTCTTCCGGTTCAACCTCCTCCAAGGATTTTTTCCTTTCGGTATCAATGAAATTGATCCAACCTTGGTCAAAATCGCCAGATTAGAGAAAGCATTGAAGAAATCCCAGGGCTTCAACTCTATTCCAGATATCGAAGATGAGTATACTAAGGCTTCGATTAGACTATCGGAGAAATTTAAGATGCCCCACATCGACAGATTCGATGGGAGCGGGGATCCAATCGTGCATGTCCAATTGTTTTTGGATGTATTGAGGCCCATGGGTTTGTCTCGAGCGCAGAAGCTTTCATTGTTTGGAAGGATCTTGTTTAATGTGGCGGCCATTTGGTACGCTAAATTGGAGGATTCTACAAAACGGAATTAGGAGGAGCTATTTGAGGCATTTGTCAATCAGTACTCATATAACACTCAGATAGAAGTAACTATTAGTGAGCTGGAGGCTACTACCCCAAACCCCAAAGAATCATTCATTGATTTTGTCACCCGGTGGAGAGCCAAGGCAACCCGAATGACAAATAGGCCTGCTGAAAGAGAACAAGTCCACTTAGTGGTCCAGAACCTAGAGCCAGACATGCTGCAGAGAATGATAGTGGCTCCGTTGTCCATGTTTACTTTTTTCTAGCAATAGCACTATTCCGCAGCCTGCAGATATCAGCAATGTCGTCACAATGGCCAAAATGGCTGATATTTTTGCTACTGCCACAACCTCTCAACCTTCACAAAATATCGGTCCACCCCGAAACCATAAAGTCTTTACCCCTCTCCATATGAGCCTAGCTCAAGCCTTCAAGTTATTGATGCGAAAGGGACATCTCAAGCCTCTCGATCCTCGTCTACTTCTAGACCCATTGCCACCCAAACATGACCCTACCCAGTACTGTATCTTCTAGCAACAACATGGTCATCCCACAGACATGTGCTACCATCTACGTCATGAGATTCAGGATCTCATCGACAACAAAGTCATCACCCCACCCGCAAAACCAAACGTAACAACCAACCAACTTCCTGCACATAACCAAGTCCCCCCGCCCAGAAACATTAACCACATCCATACACTACCGCCCACCTTCAACCCTAGCATATACATTACCTCATCCCACCTACCAAAACCGGAGATGGTCATTTCAAAAAGCACAAACATGTGTATGATGGATCTAATACCACAAACCCAATCCAAACCTGTGGCAGTAGAAATGGAGAAAGAGAAGAATGCACTGAAGACTGCGTCGCCTGATACCCGTGTCATAGAGAAGGGGGTCTCGCTTGCAGAGGAGTATGATCCCAGCTTATACATTGTGGCCATCGATCAGCCAAAGCCAGTTGTCATATTGCCGGACTTTCTCAGCATCAATGCTATCGGGGAAGACCAAATGGCACAGAATCAGAATGAGTGGCCTGAGTAAGGCCTGCATGACTTAGCAAACCTGGAGAAGGATCTGGCAGAATTAGAAGAGGATCTGGAGGATCTTTACTTCTTCGAAGAAGAAGACACAAGCTATGCACAGATGGGATGGTGAGACCCGAGCCAGCCAGAAACTAGCAATGGGTGGTTGAGCGAGAAAGAGTCCAATGTGGAGGAATAGACAAGAGAGACTAGGGAAGAAGAAAAAGGCACTGTTAAGGGTAAGGCTGAGGCTGTACCTCTTACTGAGAAAAAACAGACACTGGAACAGTTTCAAAAGGAATAGATAGAGGAAATCCAAGTGAAGATAGCTCTAGAACAAGGCAAAGGAAAAGGGAAAGAAGAAGCTGAGTCCATAACCAGCAGTGTTCAAAACACTAAGAAAACAAAATGGGATCCCAAGGACTGGAAGAAGATGTTGAGGAAACTCAAAAAGTACTGCGATGTTGAAACTCGAGCTGTGGTGGAAGAAGAATTTTATGATGATGGAGTGCGTGATGTTAATATGCTCCAGATAGAACCTGAAATAAGCCCAGCCATGACTGCAAGAGAGTAGTAGGAAGACAGCGACTTGAGTCATGCATACACTAACGAAGCTTGAAAAGCTGATACCTCAGATGACACCTGGTACACTAATGAGATTAATCATATGACCCAGAGTGGTCGGTACTTTAAACCTGCAGCGTTAGACCAACCAGAGACCTCTGGAAAGGAGGCTGAGAAAGCAAAAGAGAGGGATGTGGAGGAGAACATGGTCTTAAAACAGCTCAAGAAGCTTCTGGCCGATATATCCATTTGGGGACTGATAATGGCGTCTTAGGAGCATAGACAAGCCCTGCTCGAAGCAATGAACCAAACCAAATTACCCATTAATACCACCGCTGATCAATTGGTGTCGTTGGTCACCTCTGGGGACGTTATTCCAGTAATATCCTTCACGGATAAAGAATTGCCTCCCGAGGGCGCCAATCACAACAGGCCTTTTATGTAACCTTGGAGAGCCGAAAAAAGTGGATTCTAGTGGTATTAGTAAATACATGGTCAGTGATCAATGTATGCCCAGTTAGAACTGCCTATGCCATCAGTTTAAGGCCGATTGACTTTACACCTGTATGAGAGGGTTCAAGAACGTCATTGGAAAATTTGAAAATCTTCAAAGATCTTTGAAGAAAAATTTGAATTCTGTAGAAAATGATGAGAGGCTTAGATTCTTCAATAGTCACAACTAAGAACACAAAAGCAAAGAGATGATGGAGATAAGAGATTAGGTGAAGAAGAAGGCGAAGTAGTTAGAGAGAGAATAATGGCAAGACCCTCCCATGGATCTCTCACTTTTACTCTCAAGGTTGATAATGGAGAAGGGAAATTAGTTCTTTCCCAATAGTTATCTCTCCAAAATCCATCCCTTGTAAAGCTATGGGTGGGTGCTATTTATAGGCACCTCATGATGTAGGATGGAGCCCATGTGCAAGGCACATGGGGAATATTCTCTCTAACCACCTTGTCAGAGGAGGTGACCTCTCCGAGGATGAGAAAAACCCCGAAGAGGAGATCAATCTCTCGGCGAACCCTTCTTCTTAACCATACCTAACCAATGATCCCCAATCATCCCAAAGGGTCAGGGGTAGTCCCAGAGGACGTCCTGTCGTAGAAGGGTCAAGGTAGTTCAAGAGAACGCTCTGCTATAAATATTGCAGGGTCTCAAGGACCTCCTACATCGTGCCACCTCGACCCGGGTATAACTAGCTTAACCGAAGAATGGATTTATCTCCACTCATCGTCCTCGGGATCGGGTCCTTTTTTCAGACTCCATTACGTCCATGGTTCTAGCATGTAGATCCCGGAAAGCTCCGAGTCCACAAGTGTTCTGGGACTCATTAATGAAGCGGCTTCTAGATTGCGTCTGAATCCGTTCGAAGCCAAGTGCTTCAGATCTCTAGGTTCGTGGATTCGAACCCTTTCGAGTCTGGGCCCAAATAAGTCTCTAAGTTTGTGGATCCGAACCCTTTCGAGGCTTAGAGCGATTTGGCTCGTTTGATGGCGATAAATCCGAGCCCACCAATCTTGGGCTTGCGATAAATTCGAGCCCACCAACCTTGGACTATTGGGCCTAATTAATTTAGTGAGCTCAAATTAGCTCCTCTTACATTTGCCCCTTGCATGTATGAGAAATTTTAGTTCTCTCGGACATGCATAGTTTCACCTTTTCAACCATGCTTCGCATTACGTCTTTGGGAATACTTTGTCTTCATGGCTTATGGATAAAGTTGACTCACCGTAATTTATGGATAAAATTGACGAGTAATAAGGTGATTTTTTTTTTCTTCTTTGTGCCACTGATTTTTTTAGAACATCTGTATTTTTTTATTTTTTTCACTGTAAGCAAAAATAAGGCACTTATCAGAATACTTCTCCACTCCAAGAAAAAATAAAGCACCCATTATCCTTCTTCTTCTTTTTTTTTTCTTGAAAAGATAAGGCCACATTGTTTCGCAGTCAACTTGACTTTGCTTTTTCTTTAACTTGCATAATTTCAAATATGTAGATTCTCCAGAATATTCAAAGGCATATTATATATAAATATACATCCTTAGCACACCAGGGACCATTAGAATCAAACCCTTCCTTTTTTAGGCCAAATAAATTTCGTCCTTATCCTCTTTTATTATTATTTTTTTTCAAACCCTATTCTTAGCCCCCTCTCTCTCTAGAGACCCAGATTTCATCTTCTTTAATGAAGGTCTGCTGCTACAATACCAGAGGCCAACACCATATCAAAGCTTCTTCATGTTTTTGCACCCCATTGAAGACCACTGCCGCTGGCCTCCTCCTCTTATTCTCCAACATTTCGGCTGGGACTACACACTGCTGTGAACCATCACCATTTTTTGCCGCAGCTTTGTTACAGCACAGACCTTACCCACGTCATCAAGCATCCCTTTGGCCCACGTGACAGCCAACTGGAGTTCCATCATGTGCGTGTGACTAACCAGCTCGCACGACTTGCTTTTTTCTTGGATTTGGCAGTGACCAACACTAGATTCGGCTCACCGTCGGCCCATCCTCTTTGTGTTGATGCTGATTCTACCTTTCCATTGATCCATCTTCATTTGTGTTGCTATTTCAGATTACCAAAACCCCATTCTTGAATATATATATCTGTGTATATATATATATTTAATATGAATTCAAATCATTTTTTTTTTGTTCATGAACTTGGGCTTGCAAAAAAATATTTGGGATTTGTGTTCTTCACTTCTGAAATAGCTAGTGCTTTGCTATTGAGGGAAATAAAGCTCTTGTTGAATCTTGACTTGTGAGAGACATGTAGTCTTAAAATTCATATTTTAGAATTTGGCCCTGCAATAATTTAAAATTTTGTTGAATCTTAGTGGGCTTGTTGACGGCCATTGCAATTTGTTGTTGAGCACCATTGTTGAAAATTTGAAGAGAATAGAACAAATGTGTAGTTATTGATGTTGCCTCATTCTGATAATGCCTGAATCATGATCTAAAATTGATATTGTTTATCTCATTTGTCGGCTTTACTATTTTAGAAAAATGAATTCTTGATTGAAATCCAAGACCCGGCGCCGTTAGAACCCATACTAATGGG
Source organism: Camellia granthamiana (assembly GCA_036172215.1). Classification (NCBI taxonomy): domain Eukaryota; kingdom Viridiplantae; phylum Streptophyta; class Magnoliopsida; order Ericales; family Theaceae; genus Camellia; species Camellia granthamiana. Next base: position 73,294,074 of record CM069909.1, read on the forward strand.
AGCAAGGGCTATCTCTCGAAAGTCTGAACAGAAGCAAGGCTATCCCTCAGGAGTCTGAAAGTAGCACACACCCTACTTCAGCAAGAGAGATCCTTTTTGGCAAACAACCGAGTCTCGAGGGCTATTCTTCGGAAGTCTGAGTGGGGGAACACACTCTACTTCAATAAAAAAGATCCTTAAAGCTAGCACCATTGGAAGTGAGGTCTATTCTTCGAAAGTCTGAGTGGGAGCATACACTCTACTTTAACAAGAAAGATCCTCGAGGCTCATACTGATGGAAACAAGGGTTGTCCCTTGGTAGTTCAAATGGAAGCAAGGGCTATCTCTTGGAAGTCCAGGTAGAAGCACACTTTTTTCTTTGGCAATAAATGGAAGCAAAGGCTATCTCTCGAAAGTCCGAGTTGGAGTACACTCTACTTCGACGAGAAAGATCTTCGAAGCTCGCATTGAAGGCAGCAAGGGATATTCTTCGGAAGTCTGAGTAAGAACACACACTCTGCTTCAACAAGAGAGACCCTCGAAGCTTGCATTGATGGGTGGAAGCACACTCATTTCTTTGGCAATCAATTAAAGCAAAGGATGCCCCTCGAAAGTCCGAGAAAGAGCACACTCTACTTTGACAAGAAAGATCCTTGAAGCTTGCACTGATGGCAACAAGGGCTATTCTTCGGAAGTTTGAATGGGAGAAAACACTCTACTTCAGCAAGAAAGATCTTCAAAGCTCGCACTGATAGAAACGAGGTCTGTTCTTTGAAAGTCTGAATGGAAGCACACACTCAACTTCAGCAAGAAAGATTCTCAAAGCTCGTACTGATGGAAACAAGGGTTGTCCCTCGGAAACACTCTACTTCAGCAAGAAAGATCTTCGAAGCTCGCATTAATGGAAGCAAGAGCTATTCTTTGGAAGTCTGAGTGGGAACACACACTCTGTTTTAACAAGAAAGACCCTCGAAGATTGCATTGATGGAAGTAAAGGCTATTCTTCGAAAGTCTGAGTGGGAGCACACACTCTACTTCAACAAGAAAGACTCTCAAAGCTTGCATTAATGGAAGCAATGGCTACTCTTCAGAGGTCCGAGTGGGAGTACACTTCTACTACGTCAAGAAATGTAACGCCCTCAAAATAATACATGAATCAATCATTTATAAGATTCCAAAATCATAAAAAAAAAATATATTATATTTCCAATCATCAGAGTATTTTCTACAAAAGTATTACATGTTGACAACAAAAGTAAATGCCCTACGGGCTTACAACTTTCCAAGTCAACACTTGGTTACAACAAAAGAGGGTCAGAAGCCCTTTTACAATTAAAGCCCTCGGCTTGGAAATAAAACATGTAATATAGGAAAATAACAACAAAAGGAAGCCTGCAACCTCTAAACTATCCAAGCTAGATCCTTGGAGGCGGCATAACACCTAAACCTGAAAATGATGTCCCATATAGGGTGAGCCAAAGCCCAGTAGAGATACGCTAAACATAATATGAGAAATAACTAAAACATTAGCATTGGATAAATGTTTAACAGTTCGAAACTATCTCAACCCTCTTTCCAATAATCGAACAACATAGATTTCCATACATCCATTTACATTTACAACCGTGTTTCAATTCATTCCCATTTCTTTATCTCAATCAAATCAACAACATAGTACATTATTTATCCAAACAATTCAAAGTGAGACTACAACTCATATTATCAACACTTCTATCATCAACAATTTCAAATAAGACTACAACTCATAAAGACAACACTTCAATTCATCAACATCATTCAGATGCATATAAGGTTTCAGGACTTTCACCCTGGACACTCTGGCCAACTTAATTATCAATGGAGTTCATCCCCTATCTCCTCCTAAACAATGGAGTACATCCCCTATCTCTTCCCAAACCATGGAGTACATCCCCTATCTCCTCCCAAACAAAGATACATATGCAATGTATTTAAACACTTTATCATATACAATGATCATTTAATGCACATATTCAATGTGTTATTCCAACCGTCATATCCAATGACATATTCCAGGTGATTAGTTTCAGTTCACCTAATCAATATGCAGTGTCTACAACAATCAAGGATATTCTCCATCGATAGCTCAAAACAATTATTTCTAAATAGATAATAAATTTATCAAACAGATAAATTATCAACATTTTCATCGGTGAGTGATTTATCAATCCAACTACACCTTTTAATCCTAATTCCATCCAATTTCATGATTTTCACATCAATTTCATATTCCCACAGTTACCAAATTAATTATACAAATTAATCAATTACATTTAATTAGGGCACTTTCCCCATTTTCTCAACTTTAGCCCTAAGGCTCAATTTCCTCAATTTTATACCAATAATCCCATTTTCCAAGGTCTTACATAGACATGGAGCTCAACAATTGAAAAACCCCCTTTCTATAATTTCAAATTCAAACCCTAACCTTCCAAAATCTCCATATTTCACCATTTATACAAAATGACTAAAATTTATGTTAAAACTCATAAAGACGAGTAGTTTATCCCTACCTCAAATTTCAGAGCTCAAAGGAGTAGAAGGAAGAAACTCAAAGTGCTCCAAACACAAGCTTTTCAGATCAAAGTGAAGCCCACACCAAGCTCTACCTTTCTTACAAAAAGACTAGAGTAGAAGACCACTAGAACTAGGTGTATTTGTAGAGAGAGAGTGTATATAGAGAGTGAGTGTGCCGGATCTAGGGTTTTGAGGAAAAAGGGGATGAAAAGTTGAAGAAGAAACACGCTGCTGCAATTGATATATTCGAAGCTTGCTCGAGCGAAGAAGTGGTTGCTCGAGCGACCAGACACACAAGAAACTCGCTCAAGCGAACAATGCGAAGCTTTAGGTCTACAACCCAGAAGCACGCTCGAGTGCAGGACTCCTCGCTCGAGCGAAGAAACACAAAACATAGAGCTTGCTCGCTCGAGCAACAAAAGCCTCGCTCAAGCGAAGAATACCAACCTTCAGGTCCAATCTAGACGCAGACACACGCTCAAGCGTAGGAGTGCTCGCTCAAGCCAAGAGACACACCACTCAAAGCTCGCTCGAGCGAAGGAACCTTGGCTCAAGTGAAAGAACTAAAACACAAAGCTCGCTCGAGCGACAAAAGCCTCGTTCGAGCGAAGAAACCAAAATCTGGACAGCAACCATTTGTTCCAACACCCAACCAATCTGTTTCAAACCTGGCCAACATATCCCAAAACTCAAATACAAAGAATCAAAGGATGAAAACGAGAATAAGACAACAACATACAACCACTAGACCCGAGTCAGGAACACAATACATGACGGGAAAAATCGGGATTGCTATAAGAAAGCTCCCTTTAGGTTGGTAACCGACTTTACTATTCCTCTTTCTTCTTCGAAGGGCAACAAAAATTGAAAAGTATTTCAAGCAACATAACACAATGAAGATACACAATATAGAGAAAATAACTTCTAATGGAGATACAAAATATAGAGGAAATAACTTTCTTCATAACATAAGAAAGAAAGATAGAAAATTCTTGGACAATGCAGTAAATACAAATTGTAAATGTCATAGATAGACTTCTTCTACGGAATGTTGACACTTTCCCCTAGAGTCACAAGGTCCTTCGGAAAACTTTCACTAGCTACTCGGGTCGTGGCCGTCATGCACCATCATAGCCACATTTTCTAAGATATCCTGGGGCTCATGTTCTTTGAACTCTAGTTCATCTGCTTTGACTTTCTTTCTAAAAATCTTCTTAAGCGTCCGACACTTTTCTGTAGGATGTCTTAGCAATCGGTGGAAAACACAATAATTAGGGCCCTCACGGTCTCTCTTCGGCAAAAGCTTTTCGATATGAGACAACTTCAGTTCCCCTTCTGCCACCCATTTTTTAACTAACGCCTTCACTTCCTCAACACTACATGGAAAATGAGTGTCATCTTTGCAGTGTTTTCTTTTTAGACCTCTGAATTCCTCCCCCTACGATTTTCGGGTAGAAAACGCAGAAGTCGCAGTGACAGAAGGTCCTCGAGATGACTTGAAGCTAGTTTTATAACTAGTCTCGAACCTGATCTCCTAAGATTGAGGTATGTTGATGTTTCGAGATGCTTCAATTAGTGCCAAGAAGGTGGGTAACTTGTGATTAACAAGAAGCATCTTGTATCCATTCAATGCCCCTTCAACACAGATTTGGACCAAGTAGCTTTCCTCCACAGCCTCATGATAGTCTATGGCTTTGTCTTGGAACCTCTTCACATATTTGAGAATATCTTCACCCTTCCATTGCTTTTCCTTACACAGGGTAAGTGTGGTCACTTTCTCGGCCACCTGAAAGAATTTGGCGTGGAATTTGTTGACCATCTCCTCCCAACTTCGAACAGAGTTTGGGCCCAAGTTAACATACCAACTATATGCTTGGTCGATGAGTGATTTGGAGAATTCTCTCAGTTGGAGGACATGATTTGAACCATGAATCCCCAAAGTTTTGATGAATCAGACAACATGTTCTTGAGCATTTCCTGGCTTGCCATTGAATTTGATGAACTTCGGTACCGTGTACCCCTCTAGGTATAGATAACTCAACATCTCAATAGGGTATGGTGGCTTGACATCTGGATCGGGCAAAGAGGGTAAAGTCCTTTTGCCTCGTTTGAGATCGAACATGGTTTCCACATCGACAAGAGTAAGAAATTGTTGAGGAAAAGAACTTGATGGTGGTATTCCTAGAACTTGGCTTGTGGACCCAAAGACCGAGCCTGGAGCGACTTGGCCATTTGGGTGTTGAGAATTCATCATCGGTGAAGACACATGATGATATTGGCCATCGACACCTATGAACAAGCCATTTGATGATGGGACATTGAATTGGGTCCCATAAAGTCCATTACATGCTGCGACTATAGCGGGTTGGGCTTGCAAAATTGGCGTCGAAACCAAAGGAGACTCGCTCGGTACATGAGTAGAATTTACAATCGATGGAACAAAATTAGGCATGGGTGGAGCACCATTTGGCAGAGAAATTTCCGTGGGCCTTCTATAAACTTCCACCACCACTGAAACACCATTCATCGCGGTAGAGACTCCTCCAACCACTAATAGACCATGGCTCGATCCTCCGGTTGCGTGATTTTACGCTCCATGGGCCACAGGTTGGCCATGACTTGTTCCTCTTACCACTTGATTTTGCACACCATTTTGAGAAACTTCAAGGAGAATTTTGGGGGGGTCTTGATGATTTTGACCATTCCTAACGTTATCATGAAGTTGTTGATGCTTGCCGGCGCCGACTTGACCTCCATTTGTTGCCGGTGGTGCGAAATGCAAACCCATCACCAACATGGTGTGGGTGAGATTTTGAAGGGTTATGAGAATCTTTTATTGAGTGCGTTGGAGTCCTTGAATAGCGTCAAGGATGAGAGGTAGTCTTGAACTTGAGTCCTCTCATCACCACCATTGGAAGAGCCTTGTTGATGAACTTCTTCTTCTCCCGCCATATTCACCAGAGTTATGTAGATTCTGGATCTTGTTGAGACCATTAACCAATCCGCCTCCCCAGTGAAGTCGCTAAATGTATGAGGGGGTTCAAGAACGTTGTTGGAAAATTCGAAGATCTTCAAAGATCCTTGAAGAAAAATTCGAATTCTCTAGAAAATGATGAGAGGCTTAGATTCTTCAATAGTCACAACTAAGAACACAAAAGCAAAGAGATGATGGAGATAAGAGATTAGGTGAAGAAGAAGGAAAAGTAGTTAGAGAGAGAATAATGACAAGGCCCTCCCATGGATCTCCCACTTTCACTCTCAAGGTTGATAATAGAGAAGGGAAATTAGTTCTTTCCCAAGAGTTATCTCTTCAAAATCCATCCCTTGTAAAGCTATGGTTGGGTACTGTTTATAGCCACCTCATGATGTAGGATGGAGCCCATGTGCAAGGCACATGGGGAATATTCTCTCTAACCACCTTGTTCGAGGAGGTGACCTCTCTGAAGATGAAGAAAACCCCGAAGAGGAGATCAACCTCTCGGCAAACCCTTCTTCTTAGCCACACCTAACCAATGATCTCCAATCATCCCAAAAGGTCAGGGGTAGTCCCACAGGACGTCCTGCTACAAAAAGGGTCAGGGTAGTTCAAGAGAATGCCCTACCGCAAATATTGCCGAGTCTCAGGGACCCTCTAGATCGTGCCACCTCGACCCAGGTATAGGCTAGTATAACCAAAGAGTGAATTTATCTCCACTCACCGTCCTCGGGATCGGGTCCTTTGTTCGGACTCCATTACGACCATGGTTCTGATATGTAGATTCTAGAAAGCTCCGAGTCCGCAAGTGTTCTAGGACTCATTAATGGAGCGACTTCTAGATTGCGTTTGAATCCGTTCGAAGCCAAGTACTTTGGATCTCTAGGTTCGTAGATCCGAACCCCGAATAAGTCTCTAAGTTCGTGGATCTGAACCCTTTCAAGGCTTAGAGCGATTTGGCCCATTTGATGGTGATAAATCTGGGCCCACCAATCTTGGACTTGTGGTAAATTTGGGCCCACCAACCTTGGACTATTGGGCCTAATTAATTTAGTGAGCTCAAATTAGCTCCTCTTATAACATCTACAACCTAAGTTGTCCAAGCTTATGATAATACAAGCCGGGATGTCATAGGAACGTTCAAGAGCAATATCCTGATCGGCCTGTTCAAACATGAGGTAGAATTCCATGTCATAGATGTTCTGGCCACATTCAACCTATTACTGGGAAAGCTCCGTCTCCATCAGATGAAGGTTATGTCATCAACAGTCCATCAGTTAGTGAAGTACCCCTTTAAAGGCGGGATTGCCACCGTGTACGGTAACTCCGTAATCCATCCTCCCCAAGGAACTACTACACCACTACTGGAGATCATACATAGAGAAGAGGACATGTTCCTTTCCGGATTCTCTCTGGCAGAAGCCCGGTTGGTCCAAACCATTATGGCAGAGGGCGATAGATATTATGTGAGCGCGCAATCCATATACATGATGAACAAACAAGGGCATATGCCCAGATTAGGACTAGGCTGAAACGGCAGACATGGAGATACTGTTGCTAAAAAGTTGAGTCATAACCCCTATGCTTTCAGACTGGGATACAAACCTACCGCCGCAGATTGGCAGAGGAAAGGACAAGAGTTGAGAGAGAGGCTAAAGGCAAAAAGAACTGGGAAGCAATATCAGTTAGTCCACAAACCTATATGGGGAACCTTGAACGAACGCTTTGTCCTCCAAGGGGAAAATGTAATAACCCAAAAATTTAAATAGTCCTTTAAATTTTATATTAGTATTATTTAATTATAAATTATTTCAAAAAAATATTTTAACTTTAGATCATTAATCGATATTATTTTCTGAGTTTTATGATATTTTTATTATATTTTTCTCTATATTTTTTCTGGACCAAAATATACTAAAATATACCATTTTCTGTTAAAAAAAGGATGCGTGCCGTGCAAGTGTCTTGCGCCCCACAATTTGTCGCCTATATATACAGATGATAATCAATTAATTCATCTCACCACTTCCAAGCTCTCTTATCCTCTCTCTCTCTCTCTCTCTCTCTCTCTCTTTCCTCTTTAGTGTTTTCTTTATATATAAAACTTTAAGTTTAGTTTTGAGTATTTAGTAGGTTACAGTGAATGAAAGGTAAAGGTTGGGATTAATTTTAAGGTGAGTTATATTATATCTTGAGTTATAATTATATATTTTACGTATGTTTTGAGTTACCAAAGTTTATTTTATGTAAATTGTGTTTTATAAATTATATTAGCATTTTTAATTTATGAACTTTATTTTATATAATAAGAAAAATCCATGGATATAACTATTTATTAAAGCGTGTTTTGAGTAATTATATAAGTACCATTACGGAGGTCCCATGCCTTGGGGGACTTAAATAACCATTGATCCTCTGATTAGTCACTTTGTGACCCATTGTCTGTCATGGATCCATTGACACTCTGATTTCTAGTGTGGAGCAAAGTGTTGTATGGAGCTAAGTGCTATACTATTGTGGAAGCCACCTCTAGAGTTCGTACAAGACATCTCTTGATTCCATACATCTGTTCTGTTCCGTACCGTGGTCATGATTTATGGTATGGAGCAAAGTGTTGTACGGAGCTAAGTGCTACACTATGGTGGGAGCCACCTCTAGAGTTCGTACGAGCCACCTCTTGAGTCCATACATCTGTTCTGTTCCGTTCTGTACCGTGGTTATGATTATTTTATTAATTTCTGTATTATATGTCAAATGATTTCCGTATTATATATTATGTATTTTAATATCAAGTTTTGTTTAGCCAATAATTATCCATGGTGAATTTTATGTCCTTATGCTCTTAGTATAATATTTGTCACTCTGCCATGTGCTTATAGCTATTTACTAATTTTCAGGAAACAATACAATTCAGAAGAGTCTTAGACGCGGGACGGCAGAATAGACACACACAGCCTTTTTATGGTATTCTTATATGTAAATATCGGCCTTTTTGGTCAATAAATTTTGTTATAAAAATAGAAGCTCCTATGATTATTTTGGTACCCGCACTTAAATATTATTTCTGCTCACATTTATTAATTTTTTTAAGAATTGGCCGGAGGTAACTTCAATTACTGGCCATCACGGTGCTTAACCTTTGGGTACGAGGAGCGGGTCGTGACAGAAGATTTCCCATTCTGTGGATTCTCGGAGTCTTGGTATGACTGGGAAACATAGACTAGGTATCCGGGGTTTGAGATCTTTTTCGAGCACCAGTTACCAGAAAAGGAGGATGAACAAGCAAACCTAAGCACTAACACGGATCAAAGAAAGACTGCAAACCTGGACATCGAAAAAGATGAGCTGTTGGAAAAAGCATTGGCTGACTTACTGATGAGTTCCATTGCTGGAGCTAAGACCACCAACTTGGGGGATAGTTTTACTATCTCAATGATCGGGGATACCCCAGTAGCGAATTTCTCCAATCTTATCGTGGATGCATTTGAGACTCCACGCCTGGTCTGGAAGTTCGAGCAAGGCATCATCAACACTTCTGAATTGGATAGTGAGTCCGGATCTGATTCCACCGAGTCTGTGGAGTCGGAGTTAGATTCAAGCTCCTCTGAGTTTGGTACTTCTGGGAGTGGTAACCCGGATGCCAAAGTCCTGTCCAGGTCATCTTTTAGTTTTTCCTTTGAGTCCACTGTAATCGAAGATCCAGACTTTTTGAATGGGAATGCTGTGAATGTTGCCTACTTCTCTATGCCTTTGGTTTGTTGTATTGATCTTAATTTCCAAAATTTCAAAGATGTTTTCTCATGGTTTTACAAAGACATGCCTAGAATCGATCATGAGATTGTATAGCACTGGATCTTTCTTGACCCTAAGGCCCGGCCAGTTAAGCAAAAACTGCGTAGAGTTCGCCCAAATTAGGCTTTGAAGATTAAGGAAGAAGTCACGAAACAGATTGAGGCAGGGTTCTTGCTTGTATCTGAATATCCGACGTGATTGGCCAATATTGTTCCAATTCCGAAGAAGGATGGCAAAATCAGAGTTTATGTCGACTTCAGGGATCTGAATAAGGCTAGTCTGAAGGATAATTTTTCACTACCATATATTGATGAGTTAGTAAACTTCACTGCAGGCCATGCATTGCTCTTGTTTATGGATAGATTTTCCAGATATAACTAGATTTTGATGGCACCCGAGGATAGGAAGAAAACAGCTTTCACCACTTCGTGGGGCACCTATTGTTACCGAGCCATGTCGTTTGGGCTAAAGAATGCTGAGGCCAGTTATTAAAGGGCTACAACTACCATTCTACATGACATGATCCACAAAGAGGTTGAGGTGTATGTAGACGATATGATTGTCATGTCCAAAGATCGAGAGGGCCACTACACCACCTTGGAAAAATTCTTTCAGTGGATCAGAGAGTATAGATTGAGGTTGAACCCGTAAAAATGCACTTTTAGTGTAACAACCAGAAAAATGCTGGGATTCTTAATCACGCAGAGAGGAATTGAGGTAGATCCTTCCAAAATCAAGGCCATCTTAGAAATACCACCATCAAGGATTGAAAAAGAGGAGCACGGCTTTCTGGGTAAAGTGCAATTCATAAGGCGGTTTATTTCAAAACTAACCTTGACTTGTGAACCACTATTTGGTCTTTTGAAGAAAGGAAAGAAGTTCCAATGGGACGATTGCTGTTAGTTCACTTTTGAACAAGTCAAGCAGTACCTGCAGAATCCACCTGTGTTATCATCGCCAGAACTGGGAAAATCTCTAATCTTGTACCTGTTAGTGACAAACTCAACTATGGAGTGTATGTTAGCTCAGGAGTCAGAGGCCAAAGTGGAGAAAGCCGCTTACTACTTGAGCAAGAAAATGCTGGATTACAAGACCCGTTATACTCCCCTTGAGAAATCTTGTCTAGCCTTGGTATGGACTACCTGGAAGTTGAGGCACTACCTGTTAGCTCACTCCGTAATCCTGGTTTTGAGATTAGATCCCATCAAATACCTCTTTAAGAAACCAGCACTTACGGGTAGGTTAGCCCGTTGGTTGCTTCTGTTCTTCGAATTTGATCTTACATATGTTACACGCAAGTCTATTAAAGAGAGAGCTGTAGCGGAATTTCTGGCTAATCACCTAGTAGAAGGGGATGAAGCGGTGGAGTACCTTTTCCCAATTGAAGATATTCTGCAAATAGAAAAGAGAACGTGGACGATGTACTTTGATGGAGCAGCCAATCAATACGGTTATGGGATCGGTATACTGTTAATAACACCTAATGACTCCCATATACCCTTAGCCTTCAAACTCCAGTTCAAAGTATCTAACAACGAAGCAGAGTATGAGGCGTGTATCACTAGTTTAGAAGCCGCCCTGGAACTAGGGACAAAAAGGTTAGACGTCATCAGGGATTCGAATTTGGTTGTGTCTCAAGCTAACAGCGATTGGCAGGTTAAAGAAGAGAAAATAAAGGTTTATTATTAGGTCTTGGACATGCTAATTCTGAGGTTTGAAAAGTTGACGTTTACCCATTTGTTAAGAGAGAACAACTGATTTGCTGATGCATTAGCAACTCTATCTTCCATGGTAAACATTCCATTGGGAGTTAGGATGCGTCCAATCATTATTGAACAGAGGTACACACCGGCCTACGAAACCATCGCCGTAATAGATGAGGCTTCAGATAAGAACCCCTGGTATTATGATATTTGGAATTTCTTGGAAAATGAGGCATATCCACCAGGAGCAAATGCCAAGGACAAAAGGGAAATACAGCATCTGGCCATCCAATTTACCATCTGCGGAGGCAAGTTGTACAAAAGAGGCCATCTGGGAATGCATAAACTATGCGTCAAGGAAGAAGAATCAAAGCGCCTTATGGAGGCCATTTACGGAGGAGAGTGTGGAGCCCACCTGAATGGTGTAATGCTCACCCGAAAAATCCTTAGACAAGGTTACTACTGGTCAACCATAGAAGAGGATTGTATTGGTTTTGTTCGGCACTGTCATAAATGCTAGATTCATGCTAATCGTATGAACGTTCTATTGTCGAAGCTCTATAACGTGACTTCACCATGGCCATTATCTGTTTGGGAGATAGACGTTATCGGCGCAGTTACGCCAAAAGGGTCAAATGGGAATGAATTCATTCTGGTAACAATCGATTACTTCACAAAATGGGTGGAAGCCCAATCTTACTCTGTATTGAAAGCATCACATGTGGCTAAGTTCATCAAAAATAACATCATATGCCGGTATGGGGTGCCCAATGAAATTATCTTCGATAATGGAACGCACTTCAAGAAAAAGGTGATAGATTTGCTCGAGAAATATAACGTGGCTTTCCATAAGTTATCAACCTACAGACCGCAGACTAATGGGGCTGTTGAAGCTGCTAACAAGAATATTAAGAGAATTCTGCAGAAGATGGTAAAAACCTATAGAGACTAGCCAGATAAATTGCCATTTGCGCTTTGGGGCTACAGAACCTCTATTCGAACATCTACAGGGGCGACCTCCTATTCTCTTGTCTACGAGATGAAGGTGGTTCTGCCGATCGAAATTGAAGTGCCCTTGCTATGAATTATGGCTAAGTGTTAGATAGTAGAGGCAGATTGGCAGCAAAGTAGGTTTGAGGAATTGATGGTGTTTGATGAGAGAAGACTAAGGGCATTGTATCATGTCCAAGGCTACCAACGTCGAATTGCTAGGGCTTTTAATAAGAAGGTTAAGTCCCGAAATCTCAAGGATGGGGACATGGTGCTGAAAGAGAACCGAGCTCCCATTCATGACCCTAGGGGCAAGTTCAAACCTAACTGGATTGGTCCTTACATCATCAAGTCAATCTAGTCAGGAGAGGCGGTTATTCTAATGGACTTGGATGGTCTGGAGTTCTTGCAACCGATCAACATGGACAAGTTGAAAAAATATTACCCATGAGAGGCTAGCTAGGCCGAAAACTCGAAAGGGCAACCTAAGCAAAATTTAGAGCATGAAAAATTAAAAATAAAGAAAAACTGAGCTCGCATGGTTGAAAACCCTAAAGGACAACTTTGGCAAAAGTTAGAGCGTAAAATAAGAGAGTTAATACTCGAGTGAACCTGAACCGAACTACGTAAGGCCTGATTCCCATTTTTGGGATACGTAGGCAACTTCATCCTGAAGTTCGGCCGTAACTATCTCCAGTTTAACTGTCCTATCCATTTTCCTAATCAAGTCATCCTTGTTTATCATCTATTAGTTCAGTTGTGCTCCGTATTTCGGGCAGAAAAAACTGAGTACAGAACAGTAGTAATGATATGCAGCCAGGGGCAATTATGATTTCTTTTGACTCGGGATTGTACATCTTGGGGATCGACTCTATGCGTGTCAGGCGGTGATCGCTTCCAAAAATGGTTTTGGAAAGTTTTAATAAAAGTTGATTTTGTTCAAAATTTTACCATTTTACAACTTTGACCATTTTTGGGACCAAGAGAAAAAATTTCAACACTCGCAACTTTAATTTTATTGATTTCAACACAAGTACATTCTCCAAACTCTTTGATTCAAATCAAAGCTGCTTTTTACATTTTAAACTTGAAAAGAAAATATCAAAGCAGTAAAACTAGGGGCACAGTTGAGTCAGGTGGCTCTATGCCAAAGATGGTCCAACCTCTACCTCCTCTTCAAGCCAAGCCAAACACTCCTTAGACAGGGTGTAACTGAAACTAATGGCAGGGGCCAGAATCTCTCTCATTCTCCAGGCCGCGAGATACTAGGGCAGATGCGAGGCGCGAACCGAAAATGAAGCTGTGTACTCCACTCCTTCATCTAGTCGTATCTGATCATGACCAAACTAGCGTCGGAACCGGAGAGGAAAATAGAACATGCAATGTGTAAGGCCAATTAACTCTACACCCGACTGTCGGGACATGCTGTAACTCATCTCGGCTGAATTGAACCAGGGGCAACACCAAGATATATCAGCTGTGGATCGGTTGTACATCCAATCACACCGTAAACCCTCTGAAATGAAATCTATTAGCTGTTGACAAAAGAAGTAAGCCCTGGTTGAGTATTCCAGACAAGGGCCCACTACCCACAGTTTATCTATCAACCATACCTGGAGAGGGATGAAAAATAAGAGAGATTAAAGAAAAGAGAGGTGTGCATTGAGGGAAAAGTAAGAAAAGGGTTTTGAGAGAAAAACAGAGAATGAGTGATAAGTGATGTGAGAATCATAAATTAGAAGGGTGGAAAATAATACCTAGAGAACTAGTGGGCTGCCTACGAAGCGGGTAGTCTCTCCCCGATAGAAAGCATCCAAACCCGTCAAAGTTTCGACCAGTGCTAAACCTATGTAGCTCTTGCCCTCTTTCAAGCCTTGGGTCACTTCGATTAACCGGATGCTGGCTCCACCAAAACTAGGGGCAATTAGGAGTTGCGCAAGTAGGCATAAATAGAGAGCATGTTGTCGGTGGCTGTGCCAGAGAAGGTCACTCCTATCTCTAATAACGGAAAACCGATGAACTAAATTGGGGATATCCAGCTCCCCGTCATAAGCCAAAGACCGAGCCTTGTGCAATGATAATCCACACATCCGTCCTAAAGCCGAGGCATGGCTAAAATGGGGCTAAGGCATGATTTGTTTGTCGCTTTGGGATTCCATCAGTGTTTGAAATTCTTCGAGTGTTGGACACATTTCTTGAGATCCAAATTGAAGTACATGTGTGACTGGGTTCCAATATCGAACTGCAGCATGAAGGAATGGAAAACAAAGAGATGTGCAACGCAAAGGAAAAAGAGCATTTAGGTTGAAACCCTGGAAATTCACCTTTTCCGAGCCATCCAAAGTGGCTATCTAGTCTCGAAGCCTATTGATAAGTAACATCACCATCTTGAGAGCAAAATATCAAAGATTTGTGAGTCTGCCAGAAACACAGCATGGGAGCACTATTTATAGAGTTTGAAAAGGAGTTGTGCATGACACCTGGACAGCACTGACCGACATTACACTGATGGCTGGCCATGCATCTGTGAAGCCCCGGTCGGGCCCTAATGCTGGTCCAGTTCAGTGTAGTTGTAGCAAAAGCTAGCCATTGTTCGGCTAGACTACGATTGTACTTTTGAGTCTTGTTTTGTTTGTACCAAGTGTTTTTTTTAGCATTTTTGAGTTGTATTTATTTTCTTTTTCTGTTATCAAGTTGTATTTTACATTTTGACCAATTGTAAGTCATTATCTGATTCATGAATCAATTCAAGAACAAGCATTCACAGTTCTAACGGTTACAGTGCAAGAGTTATGCCATTCATTGCATGCATATGCCATTCATCACATTGTGCAAAGAGATCATTCAACAAAAACTTGACTTTTATAAACTAGCGGGTCTAGCCCCGACCATTGTTTTACAAAACAAAGCAAAAAAAAAAACAAAACAAAACAAAAGAAGAGTCTTCAAAAACAAAAGGGTCTATCCAAAGCTAGTCTTTAACTACAAAGCAAAATGATATAAACAAAAAAGAAAAACAAATTAGTAAAATCATCATCATCATCAGTAGCCCATACTAGCTCTCTTCCACCTCAGCTGCGGAGGAGGTGCATCACTATCATCACTAGGGCTGTTGGACTGCAAGTCAATCTCCTCTCCCTCGTCCTCAGGGGTTGTGGATCCGTCAAAAGACTCCTCCGAAGGTGAACGCTACCTCGCTCGGCCTCTTCCCTGGTCAGCTCCTCCGCGGAATATCACTAGGCCCTGTCTCCTTCTCTTTCCAACTGGAGAAGGTCCTGCAGGTGCAACTAGTACAGGCTCAAGCTAAAAAGAGAACAGGTATCAATATGAATCAACAAAAGTGCACAGTATGGAAACAACAGTAAACTACAGATATAATGTACCTCGATCCCAAAGGTGACTAAGGCAGTTTGCCTCTTCCGTACTATCAAGAGCTGTCAGTCGATCGTACGAAGGGGGTCATCACCGTATGCCCAGGGGATCTGCAAAAAGAACAGAATCTAAGAAAGGCAGACAGAAGTACTAGCGAACAATGAATAGAAATGGCAAAAAACAAGCTAAAGTGCAGTATGGATTAGCATAAAAAGATGTGTACCTGCTTGACACCATGAGCAAACACTAGCCTGCGGTCCCTCTCCTCGATGTGCTCAAATAGGATCTGCTCGATCACTCCATCCAGATGCATGTACACAATCTCAGTGGGGATCATAGGAAATCCAAGAATGGGAGCAATGGCAGCGGCACCTCCAGCAGGTGCATCACCAGCAGTAGCAACAGCAGCAGCAACAACCTTCGGCACAGCTCGAGCCACGCCTGGGGTAAGAGGCACCATCACCCGGGTGTGTAAGAAGGTAATAAAGTCACTAGGCTTATGATGATGATCGTCATCCTCGCCTATCATCAAGATGTGGAGCTCAGGACTGTCCTGTAAATCATCCACTATCCTCATGCCGGGAGGAGAAGGATGTGGAATGTCGGGGTCAGTAACGCCCCGCGTCTAGCGAATGAACCTCTCTCCCAGGTAGTAAACTCGACCAAATGGGCCCTTGAATAGAATCCTCATCGTGGAGGCATGTCATGCAGCGGTGTAGGTCATCCTTGACACCTGGGGAATGCCCGCCCAAGGGTGCCAGTCAACCTGCAGATATCAGTGCAGTGATAGAAATCAGTGCAGTATGAGAAAATCAGTCTAGTGGCAAAAATCAATGCAATATGAGAAAATCAGTGCAGTGGCAGAAATCAGTGCAGTATGAGGAAATCGGTGCAGTGTTAGATCAGTGCAGTATGAGGAAATCGGTGCAATGTTAGATCAGTGCAGTATGAGAAATCAGTGTAGTGTCGGAAATCAATGTAATATGAGAATGGCAGTATGGTGTCGGAAATCAGTGCAATGTCAAAAGTCAGTACAGTATAAGAATGACAATATGGTACAGATGCAACAGCATAAAAGTGACCGTGTAGCGTAGACCAGTGTAATATGCTTATAGTAGGTAACAGCTAAAGACTGGTATTTTGCTACCTAGTCCGCGATGATCGTGTCAAAGAAACAGCGGAAGTACGGGAAGGTTCAGTCTACAAGGCGGTGTCGCTCGAACCGCGAGTTGTAGTACCGGGAGTGGGGTACTAACAACTCGATCGGCCTCACTGGGATTAGAGCCAAGGAAGTGAAATATGTGTAGACCCAAAGCTACAAATATAAGGCATGGAAAAAATAGATCAAATAAACAAGAAATGCAACAGTGAACGGAATGTAAAGCATATCAGAAAAGTGAGTGTAGGGTATACCTCCCAAACCCTCCAGTAGCCGCGGAGTGAATCCACCTTGCGGCGAGAGACATAACTCATGTAGCAGTATAAGGTGGCCAAGCCGGCACCACCCCAGTTGTACTCCACCACCCGAGGAAGGTGTACCAGTGCCCCTAGAAGGTATAACCCCACGGTATTTTTCCTGTTCGCAAACAGGGTAGTACCAAAGAGATACATGAGGAAGCCTCTGGTGTACTGGGCAATCTCATCTGTAGTAACTGGCTGAGTGCTGGAAAAGTGCTCCAAGAACCAATTGTAACGCACCATCTCGTAGCTGGTGGTGTCTAGGATCGCCTCGAGATGCTGGAGCTATGCAGCTCTCTACTAGGTCATATCCAAATCAAAGGGGACTGGGCCGCCGACCCCAACCCACAAACCAGTCAGCATCAAGAAGTCGTATAGGGTTAGCGTCATCTCTCCAGTCGAGGAAAAGTGGAATGAGTTGGTGGTATCCCACTATCTCTCTACACCATCTCTCTACCAAGGCCCCATAGAGCCATGACTCTACCCTCATCTATATGAGCCCGGAGCAGAAGGGCTCAAAGCCAGCAGCATCAACTAAAGTACGAACCTCTGCGGGAAGCCGCTCGTACCAACGCCGGGAGCCAGATATGGAGCCATAATCGCCTATCCTCCTAGCTATCACCTATCAATTGGGAGTTTTATTAGTGTAAGTACAGCAAAGACAAGTGGTTTGTTGATCAGTTTTTGCATTTCAACATGTGTGCAAAGTAAAATAAAGGGAAAAGTTGCGTACTGTGGAGGCGTCGGTAGAAACATGCTTCATGGGCTCTCACAGTAGAGTGTCCTCATCCAACCCTGGAATGAAACCCTCAAATCTCAATATGCCACCTCAGGGTGGCACATGTGTACGCGGTTGGTATGTAGCCGCATCAAAGGGCCTCTCAGCAAGGGGAAGCAATACAGCGGCCTCCTCTGCCTCCATATCCACACCAAGGGCAGCACCAATACCTGCGGCGAGGTCAAGAATAGGTACTTCGTCAGTAGCCATAGAGAGGGAAAAAAGAGATTGAGTGGGTAAGCGAGGATAGGTGGAAATCACAAAACCAAAACCCTAGGAGAGAAAATAAAGAATAGATAAAAAATCAAAGGGAGAAAGGGGAAAAGTTTGGGAAAATGTGTGAGGATTTAAGAAAAACCAAGAGAAAACTCAAAACTTCACCAAACCAAAATCCAATCAGTTCAAAAGGTGGAGGATCGAGAGGGTTTCAAGGAAAAATTTTGCAAAAGTTGTTGGGTAACTCAAGAGGAATGGAAATCTAGAGAGAGAAGAAGGTTAGAGAGAGAGGATGAGGTGTTTTCGGATGGGGGAGTGGGAGGAAATGAGGGTTACATTGTGTTTTAAATAGCCACGGGTTGTGGCTCTCTCGAAATTGCCCCTGTTGCTGCTGAAGGTCAACCGGTTGTGTCGAAGCTCGGTCGTGCATCGGCAAGGACCAGCCGACTCTTGGTGAATTCAATTTTGTTTTTTTTGTGTTGTTTGTTATTATTATTTTATTTTATTATTATTTTATTTCTGGTATTGTTTTAGTTTTAATTTGGGTGTATAATAATGATAATGTGTGGAAAAAAAAAAGAGAAAAAGAAAAAACAGTCAGTGAAAAAAGAAAAAAGAAAAGGAGAACAAAAAGAAGAAAAAGTTGAGGAAAAGTAAAAACAAACAAAAGGGAATTTTATTTAATTTTTGATCTAATTTGTTTAAGCTTGTTTGTTGTTTTAAACCTTTTTTTTTTTTTTTTTTGGTTAATTGATCATTATTTTGCTTGAATCGTAGTTCGTTCCATTATGTTGTAACCAAACGATATTGTATGTACGGTTCATATAGAAGAGTTCCAAATAAAATCATTCATGCCACATTAAAGTCATCATCCATTTTACAACCAGATTGAAACGCAGTGCTTTGAGCTAATTATTTTAACACATTGGCATTGTTTTGATTTCATGTATCTTTGGGTAGAATCCATGTTTTGACTCCTAGTAGAATCCATGCTTTGACTCCTACTCTCGCGTGTGATGCGTTAGGATTGCAAATCGGTTAAAAACATCAGGTGCGCTCGATGTTCACACCACCCTTTCCTCCTTTCGCATGTGACGCGTTAGGATTGCAAATCAGTTAAAAACATCAAGTGCACCCAATGTTCACACCGCCCTTCCTCCTCTCACGTGTGACGCGTTAGGATTGCAAATCGGTTAAAAACATTCGGGTGCGCTCGATGTTCACACCAGCTTTCCTCCTCTCGCGTGTGACGCGTTAGGATTGTATCTTCGGTTAAAAACATCAGGTGCACCCAATGTTCACATCACATTTCCTCCTCTCGCGTGTGACGCGTTAGGATTACAAATCAGTTAAAAACATTCGGGTGCGCTCGATGTTCACACCACCTTTCCTCCTCTCGCGTGCAACGCGTTCGGATCTCGGTTGAGACCTCGGGTGCGCTTGATGGTTACGTCGCCCTTTGCCTTTCCTACACGACGTGTAGTTAGGCTTGCATAATTTTCTTATATCCTTTCTAAATGAAATGTAGTTTGGCCCGTGTTTCCCACGCGAGGCGTGTTTATTTACTTACTTCTTTTCATGATTGGAATTGATGTACCTTGTTTCTATTTGTTTGAATGTGCCATTTTCTTTACATTGCATTTGCATTTAAATGTTTCATTGTATGGCCTTATTGCATGATCATAAGTTATGTTCTGGCATCTTATGTTTGCATTTTGCCCCTGAACTACGTTGGTTTGATTCCTTGCAAAGGGATACGTAGGCAGCTTGCGAGCGCAACCAATCTAATTTATGTCTAGCTTTCTTGCCTAAGTCTTGCGGCCTTGTTAAAAGGGCCATCTCTGGGCTTTGACATTCACTATCGTCATTTCATGACTGTTTGAGCTCTGTCAAAGAAGGGCAACTATAGACCACCCATTTTGACTGCCCGCAAGACTTAGGCACTTGGTTCGATACACTCGATGATAAAAGTTGAATTCTGTGCTTTGAATTCACAGCGATTCGGATTCAGTCAGGCTCTCAAAATAACCTCAAATCTTCAACATTTACCTTGTTTAAACCTCTGAGTCCCATTTTTGGACCTTTTTCCACCCTGAGCTGAGTTTGAACCAAAAAACAATGGAGGGTATCAAAGTCCGGCCGTGCATCAGTGATGGCTGGCAGTGGCTATGAACAGCCGGCCAGGCCTTGGTAGCGAGAAACACTGTTTTGGGCAGGAGGCCACCAACTGTCCATTTTTTAAGATATTATGATATTTTTGGCTCAAATTCTATAAAAACGAAGCTGTGTTATTGTTTTGGAGGTTGAACAAAATTTAGAAAGCCTATATACACCTTGAGAGCTCCTCTATCCTCCTTCTTCCATGGCAAGCAACCTTTGAGCTAACCTAGCTTCCTTGTGTCATCTCCATACACCATACACAACCTTGTCTCACCATCTTAGAGCCTTGGTTGATCTTTGAAAAGCATAATTCAAGCTTGAGAATGGGTTGAGACTAAGCTTGGATCATAATCAAAAGCCAACTTATTTGCAAGGTATAAGCTTTTTATCTTCCTTCTTGCTTTCATATCTTTCATTTCCTACCTAATGCTTATTGTTTTGTGTTGCTTTGAGTCTATTCTAAGTGTTTAAGATTGGGTTTGAAGAGCTACCAAAAGAGTAGAGAGAGTTTACACTCTTTCTATATCTTTACCTATAGCTCAAACCTTTCTTTTACACTCCTTTTCTTTGCTCCTAGCACTGATTTTCAGAGTTAAAAAAAGGGCTAAAAATCACGTTTTGAGGTTTCAAAAGTGAAGGGTTAGCCACCCCCCCTGTTCTTGCTTACTAGCCTTGTTCTCCTTCTTCGTTGTTTGGTTTTTTTAGGTTCTTTTCATTAACTTTGAGCCACTGATTTCATCTGTTTAGGGCTATTTGAGGGCTGTCCTAAGTTGTTTAATTGGTTCAAACTTTGGTTAATTCATTTGTTGTCTCATAAGTTTGCATACATAACATGTTATGTTGTTCTAAGCTTTTCTTCAATTTATTTCCATGTCTAAAAGTCTAATTTTAACAATCAATCCACCATCTATCTCTTTCATTCTTGAGAATGATTTCAACCGATTGAGGTTGCTCAAAACATATAAGACAGACTTCTATTTAATGACTTAATCTTTTCGAAGATTCATTGTCAACGGTATAGTCTTTCTCTTATGTTTTTGAAGAACCTCTTGTTTGATGTTATTTCTTGTTTAGAGGACTTCAACATCACCATGGACAAATGGATTAAAGAATGGCAAGGCTTCATAAAATTGGCTTAAAACTTGGAACAACCCATATAAAGAAAATGGTTAGAATCGCTTGAACTTGGCCGGACGTTATGCCAAGTTCCTTGTGTCAAGAGTCGTCACATGCTAATTCATGGCATTTTGATGATTCTTGAAGTGTTGCAACCACCCTCTTTGAGTTCACTCCATGACAAGGGGGAGGGGTGGTCTTATTCATTGCATTCATTGACTTTTTGTCCAAAATTGTATCCGAGATCATCAAGCAATCAATTCGCTCATTGATGGCTTTAGAATCAATTTCAACCTTCGCTCGAGGCCTTCCCACGACAAAGAAGGAAGATAGGACAAACAGAGCTTGAGAAGACTCTGTCTGCACTAGTTCACCTCAGAACACAAAAACAAAGTTTTGCACCAAATTGAGGCACGACCGGCCGTCTATAGACTCAGCCGGTCATCACTGATGCACGGTCAGCCCTAAGTATGAGGCCAGTAATGTAGTTTTGTAGAAAACAGAGGCAGTGGCTAAAAGTGAAACAAAGTTGGCTTGGACAGATAGAGTAGCTCTCAGGCGCTGTGCATGCAACCCTCATCCGTCTTCACTTACGCCTTTGTCGAACGCGATTAATTGTTTCATTAATGTTATAGTTGTAAGTTAATCTTATTGTAATTAGTATTATTGTAGCCATCAACTTAGATAATTGGTATAGCTAGTTAAATTGTTGTAATGAAGTAGTTAATTAGCTTAGTTAAGTTAATTATTATTCATTTGCCGAATTTTGTAATAGTTAATCAATTCGGACTTTCGGACATTGATTCGCACCCTCCTGTGTGAGGGATCAAATGTTGTAATAATGTGTATGGCTTCCAACCCCACGTCTTTCTCACTTTTATTTAATCGCTTATAATGGTTAGTTTAGAGCACGTTTCATTAGCATTCTCATGTTTTGTATCTATATGTCTTGTATGCATCCAAGGTTCGGCTCATCATACTAACCAAATGTCCAAATTCATTTCTTGGAATACGTGCTTTATTGCATGTCTTGAGTGAAATCATAGCCATGTTCATAGCTGAGCCTATAAAATACATAATGTGTGTGTTGCATTAGCCATAATTGCATAATTAGAAACATGCATATTTTGCTAACTCTTTCACCTTTTTGGCTTGAAGTACTAGGTGAGCTTTTACGTCTTAGCATCTTGCATCAAGTGTTTGTGTTGCCATATCTACCATGCTTTCCATGAGACTAAGTGCTTAATTGATATAATTGTTTGAATGCCTGTGGATGAAGACTAATTGCTTGAGTTGGGATAGTTTGATTAAATGTCCATTTTTAAGCCCACTTTTTTAAGTGGCAAATTCACAAAACAATTTCAAAACAAAACATGATATCAAATGTTCCAAATCATGCAAAACTAGTCTATACTTTGTATGAGCATCACATAGTAAAGAATAGCCTAATAATCAGAACAAGAGCATATAATGTAAATAAAAAATACATCATGATTAGTAGAGGCCGATCTTTGATCGGGCGAGGGGGGTGCTCAATTCATGACCTTCCCCTCTCATACCTAAGTTCCCGAGCCGAAACACTTTGGTGATGACGGACTAATGGCCTTTGGAACGAGTCTCGGGTTTCCTAAATTTCTCAAAAATATTTAGGTGGCGACTCTAAAATCTAGCAAAGCAGTTCATTTTTGGCATTTGATTCAAACATCGATTTTTCAAAAAGAATTGCCTGATTTGGACTCTTTTTGTGTTTTCACTATTTCACATTGCACTTGTGAAATCAAATTCAGAACCACGAGTGGAGTCCAAACTATAGGGTTATTCGCCTTCCGAAAGGAGCGCGGAAAGCCGAGCCACACTATTGTATCTTTATTTTAGGCTAGTCCCCTTGACTTTATTTGGGATATGGGTGACGTAAAACTACCATACCTATGACGTCACAGGTGTATATATAAGTTTTATTTTGAAAATTTGTGTCCTATATATGTCTAACACATAGCTCTATGGACTCTGTATGTTTTACGTATTGCTTCCGCAGCCCTTTATTAGATGTTAATCTATTCAGAGGCCTTTGGTAATTCTAGGATTATTGGTCGGTTACGGCGCTAAACCTATAGGGGCGAGTTTAGGTCATGATAGAGTGGTATCAGAGCACGAGTTATACAGTACACACGAGTCCATATGAGCTATAAGATGTCCTAGAAAGAATTAGGGACATTCCATCTACATGTGTGGGTGTGTGGCCTATTTGAACATACCTGAACTAAAATGAATTGATGTGGACACATATGAATTATTATGAAGCAAATATATTTGGAACTAAACACAGAGAACAAGACTATTATGCCTATGTTTATTATTGTCCTGTTTACCTATAGCGATAGAAAATGCAAGAAGTGATGATGTAGCAGGATCTTCTGAGGCTCGCATGAGTCGCATAGAACAAAGGCTTGCAACCTTACCCATGCCTTTTCCGCCTCTACCAGTACAAAATGAACCAGATAACAATGACATAATGTAGCTCGGCTTTTTCGCACCCCCTTTCGAAAACTCGAAAGAAGCCCTACAGTTCGGACTCCCGCAGTTCTGAATCTGATCTCACAAGTGCAATATGAAATTGATAAACACCAAAAAGAGTCCAAATCCAGTAAATCTTTTGGAAAATCGACTTTAAATCAAATTGCCAAAAATAGACTGCTTTGCCAGATACAAAGTCGCCACCTAAATATTTTATTTTTTGAGAAATTTAGGAAACCCATGACTCGTGCCAAAGGCCACGTGTCCGTCATCACCAAAGTTGCCTCGGCTCGGGAACTTAGGTACAAGAGGGGAAGGTCATGAATTGAGCACCTCCCCTCACCCGATCAAAGATCGGCCTCTACTAATCACGATATGATTTTTATCAACATTATATGCTCTTGTTCCGGTTTATTAGGCTAGCATTTACCATGTGATGTGCGCACACAAGGTATAGACTAGTTTGCCTGAATTGGAACAATTCAATTTCATGTTTTTTTTTTCGAAAAGGATTTGATTTTGCCATTTAACAAAGTGGGCTTAAATGTATATTCATTGAATCATTCCAATTCAAGCAACAAGCCTTCATCCACAGGCACTCAAATAGTTTAATCAAGTAAGCACTTAGCTTTATGACAAGCATGCTAATCATGGCAATCACTCACACTTATGCAAGTATGCTAAAACACTAAAAACTCACCTAGTACTCCAAGCTAGGATAAAATAAAAAAGTTAGAAAAATATGCATGATTCCTAACTATACAAGATGGCTAATGCAACGCATGCAATAATGCAACTAAAATAGGCTCGGTTGCTTAACATGTTATTTGCAAAAATTTGATAACATGTAGTTTAAACACGTATTCAAAGAAGTATTGAAATGACAATACAGTTAGAATGATGAACCGAGCCTTGGTACATGCAATACAAGATGAATAGATGCAAGCATAAGGTATGCAAATTGAAACGTAATGCCCCTAATCTAACCATCAAAAGCGGGTAAATAAAAGGGAGAAAGACGTGAGGTTAGAAGACATACACATTATTACAACATTGATGCCCTTGCACAGGAGGGTCCGAATGAATAAACTAGCTAAGCTAAACTACCTAAACTAATTACTACAAAACATATGAATAAATAATTAACTACCTCTAAGCTAATTAAATATTACAACAAATAAATAATTAACTATGCTAAGCTAATTATACAACACAAACTAATTTAATTAATCAATCTAAACTAATTAAATAAGTACAAAACAAACTAATTAGCTACAACTAATTAATTAAGTACAAAGTCACTAATTAAACTAGTTAACAAAATGGCAAATTACTAATTTAAACTAATTAACTAGTCCGGGAAGCGAAGGAGGCCCATGTATGCTCGGTTTCCACCCGAAGAACGTCCACTGTTTGCTCCTGAAAGCCTTTGTTGCATAACCCTTGCACTATTTTTTTCTCTTCCAGATCAACTCTGCTCTACTTTACAAGCATTCTACTCAAAATTCACTAGTGGCCGGCAAGCCAGAAGTGAGGGATTGCCGACCACTGTTGAGGGGTTGCCAACCACTGATGGCTTGTCCCTCCTTGCTGCAACAAAGGATAAACAGAGCAAAAATAGGGCATTTCCACAGGTTGTTTGTACTGTGTATCCCTCCTTATCATCGAAACATCTCAAATAAGTGATACACTTGGTTCCAAAACCATCAATCAAGTAATTTCATTGCATAATGGCCAAAGAACCAAGATGTACAAGTTCAATGAATGCACAAACAAGACCAAAAACCATAATCCTATCATGCATGATCAAGGGCAATGGATCCCTAGGAAACTTAACACATTTCATCACTTTGAGTATGAAATGCCCCAATTTTCCTTGTGTTCAATTAACGTCCAATTGAACACATCAAAACATTATCAAATCTTTACACAATTTTAGTTTCCATCTTTGTTTACCCATTTTAATTTACCATTCCATTCTTTAACCGATTAAGTCCATTAGTGAGTAAGTCCTCTAAAAGAGAAGGAAGTGTCAAACAAGGGGTAGTTTAAGGCAAGAAAGAGGTATCATGCCGTTGATAATGAACCCTCAAAAGAGAATTAAACCATTAAACATTGACCTCAATCTCAAGCTTAAACTATCTTAAGGTTGAAACAATCCTCAAAGCAAATGAAAAAGTCAAGAAATGAGGGAGGTTGCAGAGATTAATAGTACTGAAATTAAGTAAGAAAGACACCAAAACAATGCAATCAACTCAAACAAGTGGTGTTTAAAGGCCTAAAACACCAGGCTTGTGAGGACACTTACACTACAAGCATGCAAAGCAATACTCAAATGCACTAAACAGTCAAAAACATAGGCAAAACAGTCTTAAACAAAGCCTAAAACATGCTGGAATTAAGCTATAAATGGCTAGAAAAATAAGCTAACACATAGAGTTAACTAGGCTAGCAAACAAGGCACAAGGAGGGGAGGCTAACCCCTCCAAATTTGGACTTCAAAACATGATTTTCACCACTGAAAATATTCTAAATTCAGTGCTCAAAGGCCCAAAAAAAGATGATTGGAAAGTGGAAAACAAATGTGGAAAGGCCTTACAAACAAGGAATAAAGAAGGGTGAGCCACCCCCTAACCTTAAATGGCCTAAAACCACCAATTTCAGCCCACAAAAATAGAGTTTTTTTATAGCCCAAAATCAGTGGGAAAAAGATAGAAAAATAAGTATGCAAAACAAGTTAAAAAGATAAGTATTATACCTCTTGAAGCAAAAATCAACTTTAGGCAACAATTTAAGCCAAAACCACCTTCTAGAGCTCCAAGAAAGCCTCAAGAAACCTCAGCTCAAAGATGATCAACTTTGGTTAAGGAGGTGTAGGCAAAAGTGTGGTGTATGTAGACTAATGTGCACAAATTTGCAAGAGAGAGAGAGAGAGAGATTTTTGTTCCAAAAATTCCAAGCCTCAAAAATGGAGGAGGAGACCCTCTATATATAGAAAAACATGCATTTGGCTGAGATATATCCCTCCATATACGTGTAGGGAGATGAAGCCCATTGTGCCAATAGTTGGAACAACTGTCAACAAATATCTGAAAAAAGACACTGATGACCGGCAGGACACACCATTGGCCGACAGGGCACAAGAGTGGCCGACAAGGCACAATTGGTGGCTAACAGCCCACCAGAGGGGACCTGCAGGTCCCAGGGTCTTGAAGTTTGAAGCACTAGAGTTTTGGTCCAAAACAAGGCATAGAATGGTTAGGAGTTAAAGGCTTGAAGACAAAGCGTTCCGTCCAGGACTTCGGGCACTAAAATGAGCACATGCAATCATAATCATCAAGTATACAAGCGATGACGTCCAAGTCTTGAGGACGGTCAAAAATGGGGTGTCTACACATAATCAATCTGACCTAGAAGTTTATAAAAATGAAACCGCCAACGTTCTTGGGTGGGATTGAACCATTGAAGGATGAGACATGGTTACTCGAAATGGAAAAGCTATATGAAGTCTTTCCTTGCTCTAAGACTCAGAAGGTGCTCTTGGCCACCTATACCTTAAAGGATGAAGCTCGAAGGTGGTGGTTGTTAATTTGAAATGATAATGGGAATATGACATGGACTCAATTCAAGGAAATCTTCTACGACAAGCATTTCCCTCAATGTTTTTGGGACTGAAAAGTTTCTGAATTCCAAAAACTCAAACAAATCAACATGTCAATAGCAAAGTATGAGGCCAAGTTCACTGAATTAGCCAGGTTTGCTCCACACATAGTGGATACCGATTATAAAAAGGCACAAAAATTTGAAGGAGACTTGACTTTGGAAGTGTTTGACTGGGTTGGTGTCTTGAAGTTGCCTATCTACGTGGAAGTATTAGACAGAGCATTGATGGCGGAAGCTACTTTAGCAGTTATGAAGGAAAGCAAGGCCTCAACAATAACAGAATGGAGAGGTAAGAGGTTAGGAAACAAGTTTAGAAAGGGCAACTCATTTGGAACCAAGAAGCAAAACACGGGATCCTCCAGTAACTCTAGTCAGAGTAGTGGGTCTATACCAATTTGTCCGAATTGCGAAAGGAAACATAAGGACGTTTGTTATCGAGCAACGGGTACCTGTTTCAAATGTGAGAACCCGAATATAAAAATTAAATAAATAATTAAATAATAATTATTTTTCAAACCTCGAATATTTTACTTGTAAATCTTAATGTGCAAATTAAATATTACTGAACAATCTTTTAATTAATTTAAACTATAAATAAATTTTTATGAAAGTCCACAATTTTAAAAACTATTGATAATAATCTTAATAATAGTAACAATAATAATAATAATTTTACAATCTCAAATATTCTGATGGTGAATCCTAAAGTACAAATTAAATATTGTTAGAGGGTATTTTAATTAATTGTAAACACATAATATTAAAAGTTAATAATAATAATTATTATAATAATAATATTTAAGTTGGGCAGTTGGTTATATATATTTAGGAAAGGTAAACCCAAAAGGTTTTGTGTTTATAATTTTGATCAACCCTAGCTCTCCTAACAGTAGCCGTGAGAGTGAGATAGGGAGAGAGAGAAGCAGAGAAAGGGAGGAGGAGAATCATTGGTGAAAAAGTCAAAGGAGGGGAAGGAACTCTCATAAATAGGTAAATATTTTATGTATTACTTTATGTAAGTTGGTGTGTTTCAGCTGTAGACTTTGGGAGATGTAGATGGTGCCAAAGATAGGAGCATATTCATCTTTTATTTAATATATTCACTGTTGTTGCTGTTTGTTACAGACTACAACCATGAATAGAGGTGTAGGAAATATATCAAACGAATAAATTTTATGCTAAAATTTTTACAGTAACTATATTAAATATTGAACCCCATATCAGAATTTTTTCATAATTTTTTGGGAGTCAAAATCCAAATAAATTGAGGTATTCAAATCTGTCCAGGAAACCAGTACGAAACAGTAAATTTGGAAGTGTTGTTCTCTTTGGGTATAAATCTGAAAATTATCAAATCAGCGTCATTAGAACTGGTTGTGAGTCTAGTTTCTTACATTTTTGTCCTTGCATTGATTGCTCATGTATATTAAGAGAACCATTAATTTCTTTAAGGTGCTGCAGAAAACAACTTGTTTGGACATAATTAATTGTAAATAATTATTTTGATAAGAAAATCAAGTGAAACCAATTGGGTTTGAAACTTAGGATATATTAGTTGATATCTAGAGGATTTTGGAATTTTTTGAATAGCGTGGAGTGGGTTTTGTAATTTTCAAAGTTAGCGAATAGATTGGGAAGGCTTGTTTAAAATTCTGTTTTATCTTAAAGTTACTTTTAATTAAGTTTCGATTTGAACCCATGTCTTGGGTGATTTTAGACCTTGAAGAACATGAGTTTAGGTAATATTTAAGAGTAACGGTGAGTTGGGTTGAGCCGTGTTAGTGCACTTTAGTTTGAGGTTACTTTGTTTCTTATTATTTAGTATTTTTAAATTAGTAGTGACGTGTAACTTTCATACTTAGTTCAGGGCACTAGTTAGACTTTTGTACTCTATTCGAGGATTACATTATTTCGTTTCCAGGTGAGTAGTTTCATGCTACATATTTTTATAAATGTTTCCCTACCCTCAATTGTTGAAAAATTTAATTGTTGTTTCAGGACTAAACTGTTTTGATAAATTATTATATTATCAATGGAATCAAATTATTTCTGAAACATGTATGAACTTGGCATACTGTAAACTATTTATTTTGGTCTCATGTTTATAATGGTGAACTACCATGTTTTGCGAAACTGATGTGTATTGATTATTGGGACCATCTGTATATTTTAGTCCAAGGAAATTATTCCACTGTGTGTGGTGACTCTGGCCACTAGGGAACAGATTCGGGTTGGGCCGTGATGACTCTAGTATTCAATGATTGTAAGGAAAAGACCTAGGTTAAGCTAGGTGACCTTCAATCGCATCGTCTTAGAGAAAAGGCCCAGGTTGCCACCCTGAAGATGGCTCTTAGTTCGGTATTGGATCCAACAGGGCTTATAGCCTTGAGAACTGTGTGGCATGTTACTTGTTATTTCTTGGTACCCAGAAAATTATTGGTGTTCATATTGTAATCTGTTTTAAGTGGAAAATGTCATTTATCATGTTCTTGAGAGACATGAGTATTTTAACTATTGAACTGTGGAACCTTCTTTTTAAAACAGATTCTCTTTACCAAACTGTATGCCAATCTAGTTTCTATGATATATGTCTTATTTTGGAATTGATCCCTATTTTCAAAACTGTATATACTATCCATGTTGCTACTCACTGAGCTATCAGCTGACTTAGTTGTTTACCATTTCCAGGTGTTAGAAGGACTTAGAGTGGACTCATGGCGTAGCGCAGACTCAATTGCATGGACCTCTAGGACATTCATTTATTTTGCTTTAGACTGTTATGTCAAGTTTGTGCATATTTATTTTTATTTTTATTGAGGTTCATTTAGGATTATTTTGATATGTGGGTTGTTTATATCCCATAAGTTTAGATGGTATTGATTACAGTTGGTTTTGCCGTTTATACTTGTGGCATGACACTGAATTGAGTTTTGGTTATTTATTAATGGACTAGTTTATAGTTATTCAATGTGTATGGATTCATATTTAGGCTTACGTGTGCTTTAGGCTAAGGCCCTGTGGGCCACGACCGGTCATACCCGGGTTTGGGGTGTGACAAATGTGGTAAAACCGGCCACATAATAAGAGCTTGTCCAGTCCGGTTCGAGAATGCCAATTGCCTCGTAGCAAGTTCAGTCAGATCTACTTCCATAAGAACAAATGCCAGAACTAATGCCAAGGGTAACACCGAGAATGAAACGCTAAGACAAGGGAGACTGTTCACACTGGTGCCAATGGATGTACAGGACACCGAGTCTATGGTGTCAGGTATAATTTCCATCTATGCCCAAACTACATATGTTTTGATAGATTCTGGTTCTATCCACTCATTTGTATCGCATGTTTTTTCTCGAAAATTAATTAAACCTTTGGAACCTATAAACTGTTTATTATCTGTGTCTACACCATCTAGAGGTTCTATGATATGTGCTTATGTTTATCTGGCATGTGATATTATGATTAGTGATATGACATTGTATGTTGATTTGCTGCCTTTGAGCATTGACCATTTTGACTGTATAATGGGAATGGATTGGTTGACGAAGTATTGTGCAACTATTGATTATGTGAATAAAATTGTTGTGTTTCAACCACCTGGTATGCCTGAGTTTGTATTTGTTGGGAATGGGGTAATTCCTCCACCGCATTTGATCTCTTTTTGTGAAAGCTAGGAAGCTATTACAAAAAGGGTGCCGGGGTTACTTATGTTGCGTGTTGACTGTGACTTCTGATAGTCCTATGGTACAGAACATCTCTGTAGTTAATGAATTTCCTAATGTATTTCCACATGAATTGCCCAAAGATTTAATTGATAGGGAAATTGAGTTTACTATTGATGTTGTACCTGAAACACAACCAATTTTCAAAACTCCGTATAGAATGTCGACTTCTAACCTGAAAGAATTGAAAACTCAACTTTAGGAACTATTAGATAAGAAATTTATTCGCCCGAGCACTTCACCTTGGGGTGCTCCAGTTTTGTTTGTGAAAAAGAAAGATGGGTCCTTGAGGTTATGTATAGATTACCGGGAATTGAATAGAGTAACTATCAAGAACAAATATCCATTTCCCCAAATAGATGATTTGTTTGACTAACTCCAGGGAGCCCAAGTCTTTTCAAAAATTGACCTTAGATCCGAATTCCACCAATTGAAAGTTAAAGTAGAAGACATAGAGAAAACCACCTTCTGAACTAGATATGGGCACTATGAGTTTCTGGTGATGCCATTTGGGATAACTAATGCACCTATAGCTTTTATGGACCTAATAAATAGGTAGTTTAAACAATTTCTTGATGAGTTTATTGTTATGTTTATTGATGATATTTTGATTTATTCCAAAAGCTGGGTAGAACATGAAAATCATTTGAGAATTATGTTACAGACCCTGAGAGAAAGAAAACTTTATGCAAAATTTTCCAAATACGAATTCTGGCTTGATTGTGTGACTTTTTTGGGCCATGTAATCAATAAGGACGACATATCAGTCGACTCACAAAAGATTGAAGCTATTGTAGACTGGACAAGACCGATGAATGTATCTGAAGTTAGAAGTTTTCTAAGGCTTGTCGGCTACTATAGAAGATTTGTGAATGACTTCTCCAAACTTGCCATGTCATTGACGCAGTTGACACGGAAAATTTGCCATTTGATTGGAATGATCAAAGAGAATCCGCCTTTCAAGAGTTGAAAACCAGGTTAGTAACTGCACCAATTTTGACTTTGCCTAATGGTATTGATGGGTTTTAAATTTACAGTAACGCTTCATATAAATGGTTGGGATGTGTACTAATGCAAAATAGTAAGGTGATTGTTTATGCTTCTCGGCAACTCCGCCTACATGAAAAGAACTATCCAACCCACAACCTTGAACTAGTAGCTATAGTGTTCGCTTTGAAAATTTGGCGACACTATCTGTATGGTGTGACTTGTGAGGTGTATACCGATCATAAAAGCCTGAAATATTTTTTCACCCAAAAAGAATTGAACATGAGACAGAGAAGATGTTAGAATTAATCAAAGATTATGACTTGTAAATCCTGTATCATCCGAGAAACGAAAATACCGTTGCCAATGCTCTAAGCCGGAAATCAATTGGGAATTTGTCATGTTTACTCACCGGTCAGAAAGAATTGTTATGTGACTTGGAAAGAAATGAGATTGAAATTGTGTTGCGAGAACAAGGTGGAGTCTTAGCCATCATTTTTTCCCAACCTGCCATACTTGAAGAAATTAAAGAAAGGCAAATGCAGGATGAATTTTTGAAGAAGATTGTTGATGAAATTGACTCAAAACCTAGGCCAGGATTTGTGTTTGAGAACAATGTGTTGAAGTTTCAGAATTGACTTTGTGTACCGGTTGTCTGGATTTGAGAAAATGTGTTATGACCAAAGCTCACAATTTAAAGTTTGCTATGCACCCAGGAAACACGAAAATGTACAAGGATTTGAAACAAAATTTCTAGTGGCCTAGAATGAAGAAAAACATTGCTGATTTTGTGGCTAGATACTTGCATTGCCAACAAGTAAAAGTCGAACATCAACGACTTGCTAGATTGCTATAGTTGCTTCCAATACCGAAATGGAAATGGAAGCACATTACTATGGACTTCATTGTGGGATTGCCTCACTCTTCTCAAGGTATGGGTTCTATTTGGGTCATTGTAGATCATTTAACTAAATCTGCCCACTTTTTGCCTGTCAAATCTTTGTATAATACGGATAAATTAGCTAATATCTATGTGAATGAGATAGTAAGATTGCACGTTGTGCCAGTATCTATTGTGTCTGACAGAGATCCTAAGTTCACTTCAAGATTTTGGTAGAGTCTACAGCAAGCTTTAAGAACTGAGTTAAAACTGAGTAGTGCTTATCATCCACAGACAGATGGCCAATCAGAACGAACTATCCAAACCCTGGAAGATATGCTCAGAATGTGTGTATTAGATTTTCGAGGGCATTGGGAGACTTATCTACCTTTGGCTGAGTTTGTGTATAACAACAGTTATCATTCAAGTATTAGTATGGCTCCTTATGAAGTGTTGTATGGTAGGAAATGCCAATCTCCGATTTACTGGACCGAAGTAGGTGATAGACCTTTGTTAGGACCGAAACTTGTGCAAGAAATCACTAAAAACGTGAAATTGATTCAACAACGACTGAAAACTGCATAAAGTCGCCAAAAGAGTTATGCTGATGTTCGAAGAAGAGACAGGGAATATAACGTTGGGGATCATGTGTTTATTAAAGTAATTCTAATGAAAGGGCAAACTCAGTTTGGTGTAAAGGGCAAGTTAGCACCAAGATATGTTGGGTCATAAGAGATTTTAGAGAAAATCAACACGGTGACGTATCGGGTAGCTTCACCACCGGTCATGGAACATATGCGTAATGTTTTTCATGTCTCAATGCTGCAAGGACATTTAAGAGATCCGTTCCACGTGATTGAACTAACTCATGTGCTCTTGAAAGATGATTATACGTACAAAGATAGGCCAATTCAAATTGTGAATCGCTGAATCAAAAGATTGAGGAACAAAGAAATACCGTTGGTAAAAGTTAATTGGCAAAACCATGGAAGGACCTATGCAACCTGGGAGACAGATGAAGATATGATGAGAAGATACGCTGATTTGTTTCCTTTGGACCCGATGTTCTTCTAAAATGAAGCTAATTTGAGTTTGGAGGACTAAACTCTTTAAGGGGGGAAGACTGTAACAACCCCGACCTAGGATTAGCCGATAAACCATGATTAATTATGTCTAATGGGTAATTAAGATGAAATTCTGAATTACTTGCATATGTGTTGCAGTATTTGTATTTCTATATGTTTATCATCGGAATATCTGTTTGAGATTCTATTATATTTTGCGAATTGAAAGCCTTATTGGCATCCGATCATAAAATTGACTTGGTATATGTGTTATGTGAAATTTTTAGAATTTTAGGATAGGTTTAATTAAAATTTGAATCGGAACAATTAAATTACAATAAATAATGCCCATTTGATTAGCTTAAGCTAAGTTTAATTAAACTAAGCTAAGTGGGCCTATATAAGGCCCAAATAGCCTCTAGAAGCTATTTTTTTTATCATCCTTGTACTCACCAAACATGGAAGAGAGAGAGACCTAGGAGAAGTTGAGTTCAAAGCTTGAGTCTTGTAAAGATTTGGAGGATTTGACTTGGAAACTCACATAATTAGCCAACTACAGTTCAAGTAAACATCTAAGGTGAGCATTCAAGCCTCTAGTCTTGTAATTTAATTGGTTAGTGTTTGCATTCAAAGAAATTAGGCCATGAGATGCATGAATTGAACTAAGGAAGTAGTAATGAAGAGCATCTCATGCATGCATGTGCATTTCATGGAGTTTTGGGGTTGTTTCCAAAGATTTCCTCTCATGCATGTGGTAATTCTAGCATGCTTTTAAGAATTCATGACATTTCTCACCTTTGGACCTTATTTGATTATGTTTTGAAAGCTTTGAACCCAAGTCAATACATGCATGGTTTGTATACACATAATTCAAGTTAAATTTGAAGAATCCACTTGTTTTTGAGCCTTGATTTTGAGTAATGATTCTTAATTCATGATGTTTTCCAAGTTTACAAGTGATTTCTTAAGTTTTTGGCCCAAAGGAACATTGTTTATAGTTTTGAATTCGAGTTTTGAACTTGGGAGTGCAATCTGGAAATTTCAAAATTCTGCTCTCTGCTCGAGTGACAGAACCTGCGCTCGAGCGACCATTCTTTCTTTGACACTCTCGCTCGAGTGACAAATAGTTGGCTTGAGCGTAAAATTCATGCTCCCAGAAGTTTACCATTTTTGTAGACCACTCGAGCGACAAGAGTTGCACTCAAGTGAAGACCTCAGTCTCATGCTCGAGCTACTGTCGAGCATGCGTTGAGCGGAAAATCAAGCAACTAGTACTTTTACAAAGTTTACAAACCACTCGAGTGAAGGAAGTTACGCTTGAGCGACCACTCACATGTTTGGACATCCACTTGAGCGAAGAAAATTGCGCTCGAGCGAGACCCTTGTTTCCAGCATATTTGACTAAGTGTTTTTAAGTGTATTTTAACATCCTTATTGCATCCTAGGCATTCTTAAGCTAGAATTAAGACATAATAATGAGAATAAGACTTAAAAACACACTAAGAACGAAACGTAATGAGTTTAGTATATTTCGAGCGTGTGTTTCAATATGTATGTGCTATGTGTTTGTGTAGGTCACGCGCCATAGATTATCCGAATCGCCCGCTTTCTCTATTTTGCTATCCGAATCATCTGTGAGTAATAACTCTGTAAAGTTATATATAACTTTAATTATTTTTTGATGATATGAAATAATTAGTTTTCTGAAATGCTATGTTTTGTATAAATGAATGATTGTCCAAGTTTCTTAAATGTATTCATGGCATCGTATGATATGCGTCCCTTTATGGGTCATCGAAATGCCTTTATGGCTGTCCCTTTATGGGTCATCAGAAACGTCTCTGTGCACATGAGCCATCAAAATGCCTTATGGCTGTCCCTTTATCGGTTATCGAAATGCCTTCACGGCCGTTCCTTCATAGGTTATCGGATTTGTTAACGCTAATAGATGTACCACGTACTATCAGGTGAAATGTATGAACTGTGAAGACGAATACGATTATGTATACGAATCTGTTTCTGCTTTGACATCTGATTATGTACAAGACTCTATTTTTGTATGGACATCATTCAGTAAAACCTTTACTCTGTTATTATTCATTAGGCTTCCGCTCACTATTTATATTATGCATGTAGGTGAACATGCGCGTGACTAGGCCTAAGCTGCTGCCTAGAGTGTCTGTTTTGTCAACCAGCTATTGTGCCTCCCGAGGATGTTCCATTTTGTGATCAACTCAAGTTTATGTGGCACATTATGAACAAGTTTCTTTTGACTATTGTATTTGTATTTTGGGCTAGTCCCCTTGACTTTATTTGTGTATATGGGTGACGTAAGACTACCATATCTATGACATTACAGTTGTCTATATATAAGTTTTATTTTGAAAATTTATATCCCATATATGTCAACACACAGCTCTATGGACTCTGTATGTTTTATATATTGCTTCTGTAGCCTCTTATTATATGTTAATTTGTTCAAAGGCCTTTAGTAATCCCAAGATTATTGGCCGGTTACGGCACTAAACCTATAAAGGCGGGTTTGGGTCGTGACAAATCCTAACCCTGAATTTACAGAACATGACAACAACAAAGATATGAAATAGAAGTCAAACAGAAAATAGAAATGCCCTGAAAGCTACAACTTTCTAAGACTATACTTGGTTAAATCAAAATGGATTTAAATCTAATACAAATAAACCCCTAGGCTTGTACAAAATAATATCAACAAGTAAACAAAATGAAACTCTTGTTCCAATCCTCCCAAGCTACTGCCGCGATGAAGGCATCTCACCAACACCTGAAAATGGTTTTACTATATAGGGTGAGTCAAAACCCAGTAGAAATAATCCAACACTAAATATGAATCTTAACAAAGGTATAAGGTTTTATGCATATGCAATGCCTATATCAAAACATTTTACATATTCATTTCCAAAAATCATGCCACGCTCAGTTTATATCACAATTCTCAATTCATATCCTTTATAATAGAAAGCAAAGGGGAAATTCTCAAGCCAATACAACCTTTCACAGATATTTCATCCGCAGAAAACCGTCAAACGGTACCCATATAAACGTAGTCTATACAAGCACTACTATTGCCATTTTACGGATATTTCATCTACGAGAATTGGCACCCATTTATACATTCATTTTTCGGGACTTTCACCCTGGACACACAGGCCAACTTAATTTTGGTGATACACACATCTTTTCCACTTTCATCCATTTTTCTCAAAATCATATACATTTGCAATGTATTAAGTGAACAACAATGTTCAATGCACATGGATGAGAGAATAGTTTTAATTCACCTAATCCTAATGCAATTTCTACAACAATCATAGCTAACTTCCACCGATAGCTCAAAACAGATATAAAATCTCTAATGTAGATAGACTTTCCAAATTTTAAGATATGAACGATAATACATATCCAACTCCACCATCCATATCAATATCCATCTAATGTCACATTTCCAACATCAATTTCATTTATTTATATAAAATAAATATTTGAGACATTTAGGACAAAACCCCATTTTCTTCCAAAATTCATTCCAAGTAACAAAATCACTAATTTTATCACAATTCAACCTCACTTCCAATTCCCCAACCATTTTTAATGCATCCATTTGAAAACCCCTATTTTGATTTTAAACCAAAACCCTAGATTTGTTCAAAATCCTCCAAAATCACAAGATTGTTTTATAAAAACAAATAGCTAAGTTAAAAATCATAAAAGAGTGTAGAGAATCCCTACCTCAAAGCTAGAAGACGATATACACACGGATGAAACTCTGATGAAGCCGAAACCCAACTCTATTTAGATGAAAATAAAGCTTTAGGTGAGCTCCAGTGTAACAACTTCGACCTGTGATTAGCCTATAACCTATGATCAAGAATTCCTAAAAAGTAATTAAGAAGAATTTCTAAATTAATTACATGTGTATTGCATTATTTGTGTTTATATCTGTTTGCTGTAAAAAGATCTGTCTATGTTTCTGTTTCTTAATGTGGATTGAAGGCCTTATCGGCATCTGATCACGGAATTGACTTGTTTTATGTATTATTTGGAATTTTTAGAACATTATGGTAGGTTCAATTGAAATTTGATTCGGAACCAAATAATTAGAATAAAATAATGCAAATTTATTTAAATTAAGCCAAGCTTAATTAAGTCCACTAATTAAGCCTATATAAGGCTTATATACACTAGAGCTTTCTTTGTTCATCATTTCTTAAGATAAAAACGTGAGAGGGGGAGAATTAAAGTGAAATAATTGAATTCAAGAAAGAAATGAGGATTTACTAGAGAATCAAAGAGCAATTAGAGAAATTGGGCAAGAACTTGCTAGAATTCAAGGAATTGAGAACCTTAGGTATGAAATTCAATCTTTAAGCTTCATACATGAATTCTAGAGAAGTAAGTAGATTAATATGAGAATTAAGTTAAGCTTGGAGAATTATAACTCAATTCTTACATGCATGCAAATTTCAAAGCATTTTGGGTTGTTTTCTAAAGGATTTCCACATGCATAGTCTAGTCTTGGTCTTGTCATAAGAATTTAACATGTTTTTGAACTAACATCTCATTTGATCATGATCTAGAGGCCTTGAGTTCAATTTATTACATGCAAGTTATATTTTCTATGTTTCAAGTTTTGTTTTATACAATTGGTAAAACTTTTGGCCTTGATTTTGTAAAATGGTTTGTAATTCATCATAAACTATGAGTTTCTCAATGTTTTACTAAGTTTTGGCCCAAAATGATGTGTTTTGAAGCTTTGAAATTGAGTTTTGAACTTGAATCAGCAATCTGGAAATTTCAGAATTTGCACCCTCTGCTCGAGCGGTGGAGTCTGCGCTCAAGCGGAGAATGCAAGTTCCCAGTACTTTTGCAGATTTAGGGATTGGCTCGAGCAACAGAACCTGTGCTCGGACGACCACCCTTATTTTTTTGATCCTCCGCTTGAGCGATCGAAGTTGAGCTCGAGCGTAAATTAAGAGCTCCCAAAAGTTTACAGACTTTTGCAGACCGCTCGAGCGTAGGAAGTGGCACTAGAGCGGAGACCCTGTTTCCCAATCTTACGCTCGAGCGGCGGTCTAGCGTCCGTCGAGCAGAAAAATGATGTAACCAGTACTTTTACAGACTTTGCGGACCGCTCAAGCGACAAAAGTTGCGCTTGAGCGGACTGCCCTGCTTTTGAAAATTTGACTGAGTGTTTCAGGTTACATTTTGGCATCCTCATTGTATCTTAGGCATTCCTAAGCCCTAATTAAGACATAATAATGAGGATAAAGATTAGAAACACACCCAGGCAAGAAAAAAATAAATTAAATGAATTCCGAGCGTATGTTTCAATGTGTATTTGTTTTGTGTTCGTGTAGGTCACGCGCCGTAGGCTATCTAGTTATCTGCTCTGTTTGTCTGCTTTATCTGCTCTTTCTGTCTGCTATTGAAGCCAACTATGAGTAATAACTCTGTAAAGTTATGTTTGACTTTAATTATTTTCTAATAATATGAAATAATCTATTTTTTGAAATGCTATTTTTTGTATGGATGAATGATTGCCCAATATTTCTGAAATGTATTCGTGGAATCATTAGCTTCAGATGACACATGTTATCTGTTCTGTTACGTCTCAATTATAGGCCAACTGAACGTCTCATGAGCCAACTGTTATGGATCCTTCTGTATACGTCTCATTTATGGGCCAACTGAACGTCTCATGAGCTAACTATATCATCTCCGTGTACGTGAGTTAATTGTATGCCTTTATGGCCATCCCTTTATGAGTTAACTATTTATATTGGTGCTAATGGATGTACCACGTATGATTGACTGTAAATTCTGATTATCAATATGATTCTGATTCGATTTCTGTTATGAATACTGATTTCTGAATAAGAATATGAATCACTTTTGATACGAGCTGAATTCTGTTTTCTGTATTTGTCATAGACAACATTCATTAAATTCTTTACGCTATTATTATTCACTGAGCTCCAGCTCATTCTATTATTTATGTATGTAGGTGACCAGACGCGTGGTCAGGCTCAGAGTTGATTGCTTGGAGTTTCGTTTTGTCGGCCAACCTTTGTTTTCCTTTACTGAATCTGAACAAGTTTCTGTTTGTCTATATATTGGGCTAAGTCTCATTTTGGTATATCTGTACATGTGGGTGACGTAAGGTTAATGTAAATATGACGTCACACGTGTGTATATAAAGTTTTAAATTTTTGTTCCATGTATGCCTGTACAGTTCAATGGACTTTGTATGTTTTGTATATCTGCTTCCGCTATCCTTTTTTTATGTGATAATCTATTCTGAGACATTTGGTAATCCAACGATTACTAGCCAGTTACGACCCTAAACCTATAGGGGCTGGTTTGGGTCGTGACATCCACCTTTTAACAAAGGGAGTAGGGTGGAGAAATGGGTAGATCTTGGTGTATTTGTAGAGAGAGTGTGTGAACTTAGGGTTTTGAAATGTTTTAGAGAGATAGAGAGAGATAAAAAAGTGATGTAAAATGACCTATTTACGAACAAATATACGCACAGTTCGCTCGAGCGCAAGATGTGTCGCTCAAGCAACCAGACACAATAAGTTGTTTCATTTGAGCACAAAGCACATAATACACACTCCCAGTAGTTTTGTAGATAGAGGTCATCGCTCGAGTGCAAAAAGCTTCTCTCGAGGGAAGAATACAAACTCCCAGTATTTTTACAAACTTGCAAAAGTACTGGAGTTTCACAAAGACCACTCGAGCGCAAGAAGTGTCGCTCGAGCAAAGGAACAAAAATCTGGGCAACACAAGTTTGAAAAACAAGCCGCCAACTTGTTCTAAACATAATCAACATAACCCAATAGCCAAATTCAAGGAGGGAAAAGAGAAATAAGACGTAAACAACAATACAAAACAATGAAACCCGAATCCAGAATATAAAATGGGTCGGGTCTTAAACCAGAATCACTATAAAACCGGCTAGCAGAGCCTTATATTCTGACTCGTTGTTGGAAGTCTTCCATCCCAATCTGATGGCTTGCTCCCAAAAAAATCCTTCTGGTGAAATGAGAACCACTCCTACTCCAGAATCTTTTTGGTTGGAGGATCCATCAACAAATAGCTACCAGATATTACCTATAACGCCCCGAAATAATTAACATGTACCCATCTCATAACAGTGCTACAGTTGTTCAACAATCTTATAACATCTATGCATTTTATCTTTGATCGTTACAAAAGATGGCATGTAATATATATTTACAAATTCTAGATTCTGAATCTATAGCATATGGCATGGATACAAGAGTTAAAAGGAAAATAAAATCAAATAAAGAAATGCCCTAATGGCTACAACTTTCCAAGACGATACTTGGTTACAACAAAATGAGTTTAAACTCAATACAAGTAAAGCCCTAGGCTTAGACAAAATAATTACATAGAGAAACCCAAAAAGGAAGCCTTAAGCTCCGAGTCCTTCCAAGCTATGTCTTTAGTGGAGGCATATCATCAGTACCTGAAAGTTGTTTTTCACATAGGGTGAGTCAAAGCCTAGTAGAGATATTCTAACACAGTATATGAATCTTAACAAAATCATAAGGTGAATGCACATGCATGCAATTTGACAAATATTCTTCTTTTTCCATCTCAAAACAATACAATACTAGGTTATAAATTAGTTCATGAAAATAATCCTTTTATACAGAAAACAGGGCAGTGGATACAAAACACTGGGAATCTCTAGGTACGTGTCTACAGTAGGCTATACAAGCACTACCAAAGCCATTTTATTGGTACTAACTGGAAGGATCGATACCTAATCGCGCCAGTTTTTGAACTTTCACCAAGGATACACAGGCTAACATCATAGCCACAACCACACCCCCTAACCAGATCTACCAAGGTATTCACCCATTTTTCTCAAAATTAATATATTTACAATATTTAATGCGTAATGATGCTCAATGCACAATAAATGAGAAATTAGTTTCAATTCAACCTAATCCATATGCAATGTCTACAACAATCAAGATATCCTCCACCGATAGTCCAAAATAGATATTTCTATTCAATAGATAATTTCCAATCAAAAGATACAATCTCAATAATTACAATGGGAGTGATACTACATATCTAACTCTACCATCATCATCAACATAACCATTGTTACAATTTCATAAAACCATCATAATTTTCCATTTTTCTTTCACAGTTTCAAATATTCAAAATCTAGGGCAAAACCCCATTTTTTTACAAAATCAATTTTAAGAAAAGATTTCCATCATTTCCACACAACTCACTCACAAACACATTCCCACAACCATTTTCAAGAATCAATTTGGAAAACCCCTCTTTTGATTTCAAACCAAATCCTAGGTTTTCTCAAAATATCCCCAAATCATTAACCTCTTTCAAAGAGCAAATAACTTAGCTAAAAATCATATGAAAGAGTCAAGGAAACCCCTACCTCAAAGTAGAAGACTAAAGGAAACAAGGACTAGAACTCGATGGAGCTAAAAACACCAACTTCTCTGATTAGAACGAAGCCCTCGACGTGCTCAACGTTTTCTCCAAAGGATTAGGGTGAGGAAATCAATAAATTGGGAGTATTTGGAGCTAGAGTTCAAGAGCTATAGAGATAAGGTAAAGATTTTAGGGTTTTGAAATGTTTAGAGAGAGAAAGAGGTGGAAAAGTGACTGAACATGGCTTTCTCTTAGACTAATATACGCACAGACTGCTCGAGCGCAAGAATGGTCGCTCGAGCGATAGACACAATAAGTGGCACCACTCGTGCCACCAAACCCACCGCTTGAGCACATAATGACCTCTTCCAAAAGTTCAGACCTACAAAATATCGCTCGAGTGCAAGAAATACCGCTCAAGTGAAGATATCAAACTTCTAGTAATTTACAGACTGTAAAAAACCACTTAAGCACAAGAATGGTCGCTCGAGCAAACAAGCAAAATTCTAGGCAACAACTCCTAGGAAAAGCTAACTTCCCAACCTGTTCCAAACACAACCAAAACTCCCAATAGCCAAACTCAACAAACAATAAGATAAAAATGAACTGAACAACAGTTAAACACACGAGTTCTCAAATCCAAAAGCAATAAATGGGGCGAGTCAAAACTAGAATTGTTATATTACCAATGAAAATTTTCCATGCCTCAGTAGGAGCCTGATAAGTGTTGTGGACTCTAGTTGCTAGGGTCAAGCTCCCTTTGGAGGGGTTGATCGATCTTGTTGCGAATTCAGCAAAAAAATATGCTAATACTTGAGCATTAATAATGGTTCATGGCTGGAATTTAATGTCAAATTCCCCCAATTATACTGCCTACTTTGTTGTCCGGCCCAAGAACTCGCCTTGACTGAACACCGACTTGAGAGAATACTCATTGAGGACAATGATGGTGTGCCATTGGAAGTAGTGAGCAAGCTTCCTGGAGGCGATCAATAGGGCATATGCCAATTTCTCTAGAACCAAGTATCTGGTTTCAAAATCCAAGAGGGTCTTGCTAATGTAGTATACTGGTTTTTGCTCATTTCTCTCTTCTTTAATCAAGACTACACTCACAGCGTGATCGAAGACAGTCAAATAAAGAAAGAGCTCTTTCTTGGGGATTGGAATAGACAGAAGAGAAGGGAAAGAAAGATACTTCTTCCATTCTATAAGTGCTTCAGATCACTGGCCATCCCATTCGAAGTTTGTCTTCTTCCTTAAGAGCTGGAAGAAGGGCCCCATTCAATCGGAGGACCAACTAATGAAACGATTCAATGCTGCAACCATGCCAGCGAGCTTTTGGAGTTCCTTGGCCTTCGCAGGCACTTCAATGTCTTGGAGGGCTTTGATCTGGTCGGGGTTAGCTTCGATGCCCTATTTAGTCACCATATATCCCAAAAACTTCCTCGAACTTACCTCAAATGCACACTTCGAGGCATTCAGGCGCTTATGGGTCTTCAGGATTTGAATACGTCCTCTAAGTCTCTCAGATGGTGCTCGGCCAGTTTACTCTTAACCACCATGTCATCTATACAAGCTTTCATGGTCCTGCTTAGCCGGTCCTTAAACATTTTGGTGACCATCCGTTGATAGGTGCACCGGCGTTCTTAAGCCCGAAAGGCATCACCTTGTAGCAGTAGGTACCCCTTAGACTAATGAACGTTGTTTTGTCTTGGTCAGGGCCAAACATGGGGATCTGATGGTAGCCACTGTAGGCGTCCAAGAAGCTCATCCGTTCATGTCCGGCTATTGCATTAACCAATTAATCTATCTGAGGGAGAGGAAAACTATTCTTGGGGCAGACTTTGTTAAGGCTCATGAAGTCGACACAAAGTGTCCACTTATTGTTCTTCTTTTTCACCACGATAGTGTTAAACAACCATTTTGGGTATTGCACCTCCCGAATAACCTCTGCTGCCAGCAGCTTATCTACATCTTGGACTACTACTTTAGCATACTCTACGGACGACCGTCAGTTTTTTTGGATTGAGGGCCGAGCTCCTGAGTGGACATTGAGTTGGTGACATGCAAACTCAGGGTTTAACCCAGGAATCTCATAAGCAAACCAGGAAAACACTTTGATATTCTTGTGGAGTAAGGTTAGCAACTGTTCCTTCTCGTCGGTTAAGAATGAAGTGCCAAGCAAAAAGAACTTGTACAGCTCATTTTTGTCTACCAAGATCGTTTCAAGATCCTCTACCATCTTTTTAGCCGATATTCTGACAACGTCTTCTAGTACGGGCCGATCAGGTACTTTAACCATTTGGACTTCTT
Source organism: Camellia granthamiana (assembly GCA_036172215.1). Taxonomy (NCBI): domain Eukaryota; kingdom Viridiplantae; phylum Streptophyta; class Magnoliopsida; order Ericales; family Theaceae; genus Camellia; species Camellia granthamiana. The sequence goes on from CM069909.1 coordinate 73,338,783, forward strand.
TGCACGCTTACTTAGACTTCATGGCGGCGATCAAGGAATGTTTTGCTGTTACTTGATTGCCTCTAATCTCTTCCACTCTGTACCGTGTTAGGAAGCGAACAATCTGGTGATAGGTGGATGGCACTACCTCCATTGCATGACTCCAAGGCTGTCCGAAGATTACATTGTAAGGAGACGGAGTGTTCATTATTAAAAATTCGACAGAGACTACTTTGGATTTTGTTGTGACAGGTAAGGTGATCCGACAGAGCAGCTACTTGGTCTGTCCATTGAAGCCAACCAGAGAAGAGGTTACGAGGGTTAAGTGTTGCTCATTGAGACCCAGTTTCTTGAAAAGGTCATAGTACATAATGTCAACGCGTTTCCGTGATCGACTAGGACCCGTTTCACATCAAACTTATTTGTCACACCGACAGTGATAATTAATGCATCAATGTAGGGGTATTGGATTCCTTTCAAATCCTTCTCAGCGAACACGATGTCGAACTGAGAGGGTCTTGCTTCCATTTTGGACTTCTTGGGCGGAGGTCCTACTGACATAACTTGTTGTAGGTGTGTAGCTCTCTGAATCTCGCCACAAAAGGTATTTTTCCTTTGAGGGTCAGTCATCCCATGGATGATGTTGATCACTAACCTTGGGGCTTGGACTTTTGGTAGAAGGACTGGGGGTTGCTCCTATTTTTCCTTAGTCTTCTCAGCATCAATCCATTGATGGAGGTGGCCGACAACGAGTAAGTATTCTAGGTGCCTCTTTAAGTCCCAATAGTTCTGCGTCTTATGCCCTTTTCTCTCAGTGGTAAGAACACTGCCAATCCTGATTACACCAAGTAAGGTCCCCCATCATCTTGGGAGGCCAAATGAAGTAGGTTTCCCAATTGATTTGCTTTAAGAGCCTATAGATTGGCTCAGTGAACACAGTTGTTATGGCTTTATAATATCTTCTCCTTTCTTTCTCGCTTTCTACGTTGGTCTCTCTATTTCGGCCATATCTCCTTCGCTATTCCTCCTTCCTAGACCGTTTGGCCTTAGGTTGCCCAGAGGCCTTGGCTCCGTCATCAACGACCAACACTTGTACAAAAACAGTGTCATCTTCCGCACGGGTTCGCTCCTCTATCTAGGCCCTTAGCTTTTTCAAGTCGAAGACAAGTCACTTTGTCAACGACTACCTGAGCTTGTGTGAAGGAGGAGGCCTTGTTTGAAATATAGCGTCGCCAATGGCTCATTACAGATGTCTTCTTCTAAATCACCATATGCTTCCCAGTACCGCCGGGCGTATTCATGTAGAGATTCCTTCTTATCCTTCCGAATATTGAACAATGTATCCAACCCATTCAGGATTCGATTGTTAGAAATGAATCGTGCTAAGAATGACTCAGAGAGTTGAGCCCAATCATAGATGGATTGGAGAGGGAGTTTGTCGTACCACTCGTGCTCACCAAGGCTAGAGGCAAACACCTTACACATGAATGCGTCATTCTAACTCCAGAGTGACATCATTTGGCGGTGGTGGCTGATGTGAGTTAAGGGATTTGACTTTCCATCTAGAGGATGCATTTTGATGGACTATACTTCCGGGGAGCTTCCACTACTTCAATCTCAAGGCAAAGGAGAAAAGAGACTAGTTGCTCCAGAACACGATGCTCCATCTAATCAACAAACCAATCTAGATGCTCATTCTCTCTTTCTAGCCACCGCCCCACCACTTTATTTGAAGGTCGATCGTTCCCCCGATTGTCATTCAACCATGTCCCTAAGTCACGCGGTCGCTCGTCACGACAGTGCGGAAGATGAAGGAGTGCCACATGATAACTGACTGTCTTCTGTCTTTTGCAGGAGTTTGCTTAGAGATTCTCCAGTCTAGGATTGTCCGTCTTACTGCTGGCCCCCTTGCTATGTATCAGAATTGGTTGGCTACGCTCACTACGAGCAAGTCTTGGGTTGGATCGTTCTCTTCGCAGAGGTGGAGGTGGAGTACATCTCCTTTGCTACAACGGCCATCCTCCAGGCCTCTAAGGCTCCTCCTGAGGCACCATCTGCTTCTTCAGCTGAGCTTAGCTCCTCAATCTCCAGACTTATAGAGTCGATGATACGGTCACGGTGGTCCTTTTCAATAAGCAGACGTTGAGATGACTAATAGGCGGCGGCATGGCGTCGCTCCATCGGATCAAGGGTCGGACTATCATGTCCATCAGGTCGTCGTTCCTAGTAGGGACGGCCAAACCTTTGTCTTTGGTTCTCTCCATTTCTAGAGTCTTCTCTCTAATCCCAGGTTGCGAGGTTCCTTCAATACGCATTGTCGGAGTTTGTCACAAAGCAATTAGAGAACGATTCCCACAGACAGCGCCAAATATGCGGACTGGTTTCCGTAATAGAGTAAGATAGAACTTTGTAGACAAACCCTGGTGCACCGATGGGTGAAGGCCTACACCAGGAACAGACGGTTAGGCTGCCCGATCGAGGTTTGGCCGAAAACCCCTCCGACAGTCGAGTCAGTACCAGAGTTTGGTGAAGAAAAGGTAAAGAAGACAAGTGTGCATAGAGTATAAAGAGATCGATCCTTTGTAATGGGAGGTAAGGTTACCTTTTATAGAGAAGGCTTAACTTGCTCATCAAGTTTCTCTCTCTGCCACCTGGCACTTATTTGTTATGCTAAATCACTCTTCATTGGAAGAAACCAAAGACTCTGCTGAGTGGTTCCGTCATTCACGTTAGTTGATCAATTAGAGCTCAAGTGTCTTGGAGTAAGAGTCTTGGAGCCCAAGTTATGGATCAACCCACTTTGGAGTGGGGATAAGTGCTGGGGCTAGGCCCATGGCCCTGCCTACTTCAGAGTGGGGAAAGGGCTAAGGCCGAACCCTTAACTCGGCCCACATTAGAGTAAGGAAAGGTGCTTGGGCTAAGCTCGTGGCCTTTTCCGCTTTGGAGTGGAGAATGGGTCAAGACTGAACCCTTAGCTCAGCCCACCTTAAAGTGAGGAACGAGGCCCACTTCGGAGTGAGGACCTTCGTCTAGTCTAGTTAGGTTCCATACAAATATGCTTGAATAATTGTACCCCCTTCAGCAACCCCTTCAGTATAAGGGATAGCAACAGGTCAAGCCTTTTTAAATTTTGTCCACAAATTCTTAATTTTAAATTCAATTATATAATGGGGGTGTTTGGCAAAGACTATTTTTTGGCTTTTTAGGCTAAAATTTACAAAAAGACAAAATAGGCTAAAAGAGCCAATAAGACAAAATGTCACATTAAACCCATAATCATTTCATTTTTTTTCTCACAAATATCACATTCAACTACAAAAAAATTCAACTATCTTCCCAAACACAAAAATTTTAGCCTATTAAAATAGCCAACAACTAAAATAACTTCCCAAACATCCATAATATTTCATATTTTATCCTAATCTTGACAATTTTAACTTACCTACTCTTATATTCAATCCTAACAGATCATGCTCTCTCAATTTTCTCTTAATTAAATCAAATTTGACCAAATACAATTGGATGGAATAATTTTGCCATTATACCAAAGGGACATCTTATGGGTATTGCTTCGGTTCATTCGGGAAGTGAGTTGGTTTTTTGACTTTTTAACTATTTTAACTTGGAGTTAAAAAGTTTCGTTTGGAAAAGATTTTTTGATTTTTTTGACTTTTTGTGAGAAAAAGAATATAATGATTATGAATTTAATGCAATATTTTGTCTTATTGAACTAAAAAAAAAAATTTTTTTTTTATGACTAAAATAATTCCAAATCTAACCCCACCCTTTTTTCTCAATGAAGCCTTTATTATTCACAAAGCACACATGACTATATTTTCAAAATCTTGTAAAGCAATTTTCTGGACCAGTTCTTGTTCAACACTTCCAAACTCAACCCAATGCAATGCAACCATCATCCCTCAAAATCAATGACATGTGGCACTTTAACATGCATAAAAGTGCAAAAATGGGGGCTTTCGATACCAACAAAAACCTTATCTTAAATGCCCTACGCTACTCATGCATGACACAATAATGTTATAATAATATTTTATTTATTATTTTATGTATACTCATTAAATTAATTTTTAAACTATTCAATAAAAATATGGTACATAAATATAATCATTCATAACATTATTCATTGGCACAATGCAACCATTTTGTCCTAACCCATCATACCCACTAATGAAATTAGCACTAAGTCTGGAAAATATTGCTAAGTAGTCAAAAAAAAAAATATAGGGTAAACTACCAATAGGTCCTACTTTGGAGACTTATTACCCAATAGGTCCTACTTTGGATACTTATTACCCATTAAGTCCTATTTGATAAATTTATTAAGTGATAAAGATAAATTTATCAGTCTTTTTTTTTTATGAATAAATTTATAGTGATAAATTTATCAGTCTCTTTGTTTTTATGAATAAATTTTTAGTGATAAATTTATCACTCTCTTATTTTTATAATGTTAAATTTATTAGTTAGGACCTGTAGGTAAATAAGTCTAGTTAATAGGACTAATTGGTAAATACCCCAAATATATATATATATATACTGGCTATATTTATTTTAAACATAATTAAGTTTACATTAGATAATATTTTAAATTTTTTTAAATGAAGTTGTCTCTTTGAAATGATACTTAATATCAAAAGTAAGAGGCGGCACAAACAGCTAAAAATGATTTGACTTGTTGGATAAGCACAAGTGACTCAATTTAAGTCTTACAAATCTCACCCAATACCCAAACATGCCCTTATAAATTTCATCCAAGGGGTGTGTCCCCTTTTTCATTCAAAACTTTGTATTCCTCTTCTAGCACACTCCTCTCCTTCCTAAACTCATCAATATCACTTAATAGTTTGAACAAAAACATGGCAAATTCTCGCATAGCAAGGTTTGTCACCGAGGTGGCACCACCACAGATCGTGAGTGTCATGAGACGCAGAGCTTCGAAGATGTTGGATACAATCAACGAAGAAGAAAAAGATGTTAGCTCGCACGATTCTTTATCATCTTTTTCGTCTTTTGGCCCTAATTCGGCTTCATCTTATAATATAACCGAATCTAAGTACTTTCTCAAGGAGGTTCAAAGATCGATTTCAAAATTAATTAGTCACTAAATCATTGCTTCCAAATATTTTTGCATTTTGTTTTTGGCTTCTATTTGTACCAAGAAATGTATCATGGCATGAGAGAGACCATGCTGTAATTTCTGTATTTTATGTATCAAGTTATTCAGTTTAATAAATTGATGCTTTGATATTGTATTATTGTATTATTGTTTTATTGTTGTCTTTAGTTGAAAACTAATGCCTTTGTGCAATATGGCTTTTGATATATAATAGTGTCAAATGATTCAACCACTTGTGACTTTAAAGCATAATATAAAAGTATGGATTTCATACAAATAAATCATTAAAATTCATTTATAATATGATCACATCATTGTAATATAACTTTTTCACCCTAAGTTAATGGGCTGAGTAGGGGAATAATTATACAAATCAAAAGTTACAATCTTTGCAAATAGTTTTAGGGTTCTTTTTGGGTTATAGCACATGAAATCATACCTTTAGAAGCATCTCATCTATTTTCATTATCAAGGCAATAAAAGGATTGCGTAGTGGTGGAGTGGATAACAATATAATTTTTTTTTTTTCCAATTTAATAAGACTAAAATATAAAAATATTACACTTAATATTTATTTTCACTCATTTATTTATCATTTTTTAACTCTCATTAAGTATACATTATCCCTAATATATTATAAATCTCTAATTTTATTAGTTTTCTTAATTAGTTTTAAACTTACAAAATTAATTCCCCCTCGCCCAGCTCTCGACATCCCCCAATTTGCCCTACCTCCCAATATCATACGAGACTTGTGGCCATTTCCATATTGATAAGCTCAACAAATAAAAAGAATTCCCACTCAAACAACTGCCTTCTAAAGGTTAGACTCCACCAAAGACCTAAGGCTGTAACATTCATCATAACAAATTAAGATTTTGGAAATAACAAATTAAGAATAAAATCATCTTTTAGGAACAAATTGTTGTCAACAAAAATGTCATATTGTATTTTTAGTGACAAAGTTGGATATTATTTAGTGATGAATTACTATATTTTAGGACTAAATTTTGTCTAAAAAAATATTTTGGGACCAAATTATTGTATTTATTATCATTTTAAAATTTTCTATTAAAATTCTTTTTTATTAAATTTTTTCAAAACAATCTTTTACGCTGTGTTTGGTTGATAAATTTGATAAGGGATTTGAAAAAGAAAAGAAAAAAGTTATGTAAAATATGAATAAAATATAGCTACATTTTACCTAGTTCACATACTTTCTTTCTTTCACTTTCCAAATCCCCCCTTCCCCCAAAATCTTTTAACCAAACACAGCATTAGCGATTATTCTCGCGATGGCTGGAATTGGTCCCTAAATATTTTTTGCAACAAAATTCACTTTTGGGGATAGAAAAAATCAGTCCCTAAAGCTCTCATTGGTTGACATAGTGATAATTCTAGATTTTAAAAAAAATCTGCACAGATCTTTTTATTGTGTATAGACATAAAATAACGAATCATCATTTTGATAAATTTTTAAAAAAAACTGGACCGACTCAATATGGGCTTCTGTAATACGCTAAATGGGTTTTCTTTTGGGTCGGTCTGTACTAAAACTGGTGGTGCTGCTTGGGCTTCTGACTCATAGTACTTTCTAATATTGGGCCCGTAAGATAAGGTTGGTGAGATGGGCCTGAAGACAACAGCCCATTGATAGCCCAATTTTTCAAATCCATCGTAGGGTTCATTACTCACTAGTTCCTTCACATGGACCCGTGTGCAATATTAAGCTCTACAAGTATTTTTATAAATCAAGAAATCCTAAAAATTGATAATTAGTAATGTTTTCTTAAATCTATCACTAAAAGCTGACAATTAGTAACTTTTTTAAATCTGTAGCTAAAAAATGACAATTAGTGACGTTTTGTTATGCTGGTATTCTAAAGATGTCATTAAAAAATAATAATTAGAAATTTTTTCTATGAATTTTTGCCAAAAAATAATATTTAGTGACACTTTATAAAAATGTCACTAAAAAAATATAAAACATAAGATTTTGTGATAATAATAACATGACTTTTCAGTTATTCCCCCAATATTGTATTGTATTGACTTATTTTGATTTGAGTATAAGTTTAAATTTTAACCTTCTCATTGAATTAGATACATTTTGTATTTGAAAATTTCAGTGGCTTTTAAATTGATATGCAACTACCTCTCTAATTAATACCTTACTTTTTCATGGATAAAAATAATCATTATTTAGAAATAGTAAAACAGTTAAATTCAAAAAAAAAATGAAATTAGTTATAAAAAAAAAAAAGGGAAGATTTCAAAAAAAAAATAGTGAGTTAAAAATATAATTGCAAAGTAAAGAAGTTATAAATTTTATTTGCACAATACAATGCACGATTCACTTATACATCTATTACTTTGCAATTATTTTTTCTACTCTCAATTTTTTTGATATTCTCTATTTTATTTTATTTTTTATGCGTCAAAACCATTGGCTAGCAAAATCCAACTTAAAAAATTCAAAAGAATTAGTGAAATAGTCACGATTTTTTTTTAGGCTAAATAATTATAAAAAGATAAATTTGACTACAAAAGTTAATAAGATAAAATACTATTTTTTACCTATAATTATTATATTTTTTCTCTCACAAAAATCAAAAAAATCCCAAAACAAAAACCAAATGAGACTAAAAAAGTCAAGCTAAAAAAAACCCAATACAAAAAAAATTGATTATATTAACCAATGCCAAACGAACCTTAAGAAACATTTGTGAAAGGATTCAACCCCTCTCCCGTTGGAGAATTAATGTTAGGCTTTTGAGGTTCATTCATTTTTGAATAGTTTAAAACACGTATTTTTTAGAGACAGTCAAAAAAATCATCCAAGTAAAAAATTAAATTGATTGGATATTAGTAGCTGAATGATCAAATTACATTTGTTTAAAAAAAAATAAATGATTTATTATAAAAATTATATTTGTTGTTCAATTTTATAAAACAAATATAATTTAAACTTGTAATTATTGATATTCAATTAATATGATCTTTCTATATAAATTATCTTCTTAACAAATTTTATAAAATAAACTAATCAAATTATTAAGGTCTCGTTTGAAAATAAATTATTTTTGTAATTTTTTGACTTTTTACAATAAGTTGTACAAAAAGTAAAGAGAGTGGTGTGACAATTGATAATAACTTTTTCACTTTTTAGCTAAAGTGTTTTGGGAAGTTGGTAAAAAGCTAGCTTTTGACTTTTTATCAAGTTTTTTGGCTTTTTTGAAGTGATTTGGAAAGTTGGTAAAAAGTTGACTTTTTTGCTTTTTGGTTTAATATTTATTTATGGCATCAAATCAAAATAAAATGACCAATATACCCTTGCCAAACTTTGGAATTTTAGGTTATTTATTAACATGGAGGGTATTTAGGTAATTTCACAAGGCAGCTTTTTTGTGACTTCCCAAATGGAAGTCCTGGCGTTTTCCTTCCGTGGACAAAAACGTAGCGTTTTTCATCTCTTCTCAAAATGGCACATAGTTGTCAAACGAGACCTAAAGTTTTGTTTGGAAATTAAATATTTTAGTCAAAAAGTTTAAAAAATCACAATAAATTATTATATCACTATCTCTATTTTTTGACATATTTTTTCACAAGAAATTAAAAAATTATTAAGGATTCGTTAGAGATGTGAGTTGATTTTTTGATTATCTTAACTTAAGACTAAAAAAATTTCGTTTGAGATAAGATTTTTGATTTTTTTTACTTTTATGGAAAAAAAAATAAAATGATTATAAAATTAATATGACATTTTATCTTACTTAACTAAAATAATTTATTTTATCTTACCAAAAATATTTTGTAACCTCAATTAAAATTCTAATAATTTTAGAGAGATATATCATTATTATTATCTTATATAACTATTTTACAACCTCTATCTCAAACAGACCTAAAATAATTCAGGCTTACGTGTCAAAATGTTCTGACCAAGCCGAAGCCATCTCCTTTCCATTGGTTAATCATGACTCCAAGTCACATCTTTGATTCCGATTGGACTGGTCGCCATTTCATGTAGGGACTAGAAATCGAAATCGAAATCTCAATTTCAATCACAATCTCAATAATGCACCGAAAAAAATAGAAAACAATTACGTGGCTCAGATACATTACAGGGTTATATGTCTATCCAATCGCTATCCTACTCTTTATTATTTTTCAATATAAAAGTGTGAGCATTCCTTTAAGATGTAGATTGATTTTTTAATTTTTAATTTTTTAGTTATTTTAATTTATGATTAAAAAGTCTTGTTTAGAATAAATTTTTTTAATTTTTATAAGAGAAAAAATAAAATAATTATAATTTGAATATAATATTTTATCTTATTAAATTAAAAAATATATATTTTATTTTATTTTATTCTTATTTATTTATTTATTTTTATTTATTTATTTTGTCTAAAATAACTCTAACCGAACCCAAACTTTCAACTAATCACAGCTACGAGGGCACCACGTGATAATGTTTTAACATCACCAAATACCTTTTTTTTTTTTAAAAAAACAAAGGAATAATGATGGAAGCTCATGTGGAAGGTCTTATCTTAAAAACAAAGCTGCAATAATACAGACCCCACCACAAAAAGGAAAAGGAGCGCTAGCATTAATTAGTGCTATTATTAATGATGTGGTAGTAGACTTTATCATGAATGATTTGATGTTTTGATCTTCATGTTGTATTTTTTTTTTATTGAGTGCCATGTCATTAGTAGTCTTTTTAGAGCTCTAAAATTAGTGGTCTCTATTACATTTGCCACAAAAATCATTGAGTTGTCGTTTGGAAAGTGAATTAATTTTTTGATTTTTTAATTTTTTTTAACTATTTTAATTTAGATTAAAAAATTTGATTTGAGAAATTTTTTTTAAAATTTTGATTTTTTAAATTTTTTTTATAAGAGAAGAATGTATAATAATTTATTTTATCTTTTGTAATTAAAATAGTCAAAAAAAAACAAAACAAAACAAAACAAAAACTCCAAATAGCTATTCTCAAACGCAGCCTGCATAGTATTTATTACACTCCTGACAGCACTCCGTGAAGTCGCATTCAGTGATTTGAATTTTTAAATTCATTTTTTAAAAATTTAAAAATTTTGACTTTTTATATTTTTATTAAATTTTTTAAAATTTTTAAGATACACTTAATATAAATATATTTAAAAGTTATAATATTTATGAAAAAAAATTTAAAAATTTTATTAAATATAAAAAATATAGATAAAAAAATGTTAAAATTTAGTACATTTTTCATATTCTTGTATAATTATTGTTTTTTATAAATATTTTGCTTTTTAAATATATCTAAGTAAGGTACATTTAAAAAAATAAAAATATTATTTTCAAATTTTAAAAATATTTACTAAAAATAAAAAAAATATGAAAAATAAAAAACTCAATTTTTAAATAATTAAATTCAAAAAATTAAAGCAAACACACTGATTAATTTGGTGAAAAACAAGTTCTCATCAAATGAATATTGAATGCTGGGGAATGATTTTGCTTTAGGTATGTTGTGTTTGTTTCAAGGTAAAAAATATTTAAATTTTTATTTTTAATGTTTGATTGACGTTTTCAAACAAATTATTATTATTATTATTATTATTATTGACTAATTTTTCTATCTTTTAGAAGATTGAAAAAGATCGAGTTAAAACTGATTTTTTTTTAAAAAAAAAAATTAACTTACACAATTTTAATAGTAAGTCATTTTGAAGAATATGAAGAAAAAAAAATTACATATTTTAATTGTGTTTTGTTCAATTAAACAATAAAAAATGAGTAAAATATTTTTTTTTTTTAAAACGTTTTACATTCCATAATATCATAAAACATTACTCATCTTCCTACGTAATTCTTGCTAACGAGATTTAACATTAGTTATTTATATTGTCACTTGTTTTGTGAAGTTAGTTAAAAATTAATTTTTTAATTTTTTAAATTTTTTTTGAAAAAATATATAAAAAATGAGAGAAGTGATATGACCTAAAATAAATTAAAATTCAAAAATTAATTTTTTACTATCTTCTCAAAAGAGTTCAATATTTGCTCAACGTTAAAAAATTCCTATTTGATTCTGTTTGCAACATAAACATTTGCATGTTACTTGATTTTCGCTCGGGAAAATGATCCACACAAATACAATTTATTTTTTATTTATAGAATTTTATATCCAAATGATTTAGTAATGATCTTTTCAGAAACATAAATAATATTGATAAACTTTTGTTTTTAAAATGATAGAATAAACAGAAATGTTTTGTGACACTAAAAAACTGGGCACTAATGCCCTTAATTTCTAAAACTGGTAACTTTGTTTTTTTTTTTTTTTTTTTTGCCTTATTGGGAAATTAGTGCCATTAGTGCCCCCAAATTCGGGGCACTAATCACTGCTGTAGAATAAAATGATATATTTTTACAAGAATTTTGCTTCGGACCCCCACTGGGGGTCGACCCCCAGTGAGGTGTCGCCCCCGGATTGGGTGAGAAAAACTGTTTTTTTTTTTTTTTTTTTTTTTTTTTGCTGAGTTTCGGCCAATGGACTGCCGCCACCTCACTGGGGGTCGACCCCCAGTGGGGGTCTGTAGCAGTGTTGATTTTTACAATTGAATGATTTAAAACATATGAATTCATAAATGAGAAATAAGTTAATATTTGTTAATAATTGAGGGAGCTTAATGTTAATTAATCCTATTATATAAAAATTATATTATGGGTTAAACAAAACAAAAAATCAAATATTGTCTAATAAAATTGAAAATCTATACTATATATTAAGCAAAATGGGGTTTTTAACCCCAAACTTTGTGGGAGCTCCAATCTCTCAATTTAAATTTTTTGATTTTTTGATTTAAAAAAAAAAAAAAACTTAGCATTTATTAACTTCTCCTAACTCCCAAGTCATACCCTCATAATAACACTTTAATGCATTAAGAACAAGTATAAAAAAAATTCTTTGAAATCTAACATATATGAATTCCTTGAAAACTCCCAACATATATGATTATTATCCCTCATAATAACACTTTAATGCATTAAGATCAAGTATAAAAAAAATTTCTTAAAAAGTTCAACACATATGATTATTATCAAAATATTAAACTTTATGGGCAAATTACGAACACCTCCTCGAGGTTTGGTGAAAATACAAATTCCCTCCTGAAGTTTGAGAAATTACATCCCGCCTACTGAGGTTTATATTTCATAACAAATTACCCTCTAAGGTTTTTATTTTCATACAGATTCCCCCATAATTACTCCTAATTTGTTATGAAAATTTGACACTCAGGGAAAATCTGTATTTTTACCAAACCTCGAGGGGGTATTTGTAATTTGCCCTAAACTTTAATATAATATAATAATAATAAAAAAACATTTAATTTCTTGAATAGTCCAGCACATATGATTGTTATCAAAATATTAAATTTTAATATAATATAAAAAAGGAAAAAAAGAAGACATTTAAAAAAAAAAAAAAAACATTTAAAAATCACAATCTATCTATCTATCTATCTATCTATACTATATATTAAGTAAAAGGAAGTTTCTAACTCCCAAGGCCTGCGGGAGCTCCAATATGTCAATCCTAATTTTCTAAATTTTTGTTTTTTTAAAAAAAAAAAAATTAACCTCAACATTTATTAACTTTTCTCAATCCATAAGACTTTTTGACTTCTCTCATAATTACTGCAGTGCCTTTTCCAAAACAAATAATTTGTATATTAAAATTTTTTTAAAACAAATATAAATATCTATATCTATATCTATATCTATCTATTTATTTATATCTATTTCTAACCCATAAGTTTTATGGGAGTTCAAATATCTCAATCTAAATTTCTTGATTTTTTGATTTAAAAAAAAAAAAACCTTAATATTTATTAATTTCTCACAATCTCCCAGCCTTACCCTTATAATAACACTTTAATACATTAAGAATAAGTATAAAAAAAATTCTTTAAACCTTAGATTGTTAAATTATGTTTATAAAAAAATCTTAAAAAACATAATTTATATATTAAAAAAATTTTAAAATAAATATAAATATTTATAATTATCCCGTACATAGTACAAGTGATAAGCTAAGTAAAAAATTAAGGCACAACAAGGTTTTATTTTATCTGCCTTATTCTTCAAATAAACACCAAATCGATCACAGGAGAAGGTTAAAAGGTCTCATCACTAAGAGCATCTCCAATGCAATACTCTCCCTAAGAGGATGAAAATAATGTTTTTTATTCAAAAAGTAAATATAGAGGAAGTCACTATTCATTCAAACTCCAACCACAATCCTTCATTTCCTTCATTCAAACTCTATTCAAAAAGTAATTTTTATTCATTAATAAATATTTAATTTTAAAATTTTTGTAAAATATATTTAATATTATACTCATTTTAAAGGTATGATTTTATACTTTTTAATGATGTCAATTTTATAAAAATTAAATTTACAAATTAAAAGTTATTTGCAATATAATAAGAAATACAAAAGTGAATAGTGTTTTGGAGGAGCCTTCATTTTTTCATCCTCCCTTCAAATATGAAGGATGAACTCATGCTCCTCCCAAATGAAGATGAGTTTAGAGGGTGGGTTGGAGGAGACCATCCTTCATATTTGAAGATATGAAGGATGGGTTGGAGATGCTCTAATGATGCTTTCCCAAAGAACTGAATTGCCTCTTTGAAAAGTGCAAAATAAAAAAATATATATATATTAACAATAAAATAATAATATAGTCCCATCTCTTCAGTTTCAAATCGGCCGAAACTTTGGCCTCGTTTGGAAATCTTTCCTTTTAATTGAAAAGTCAAAAAATTATTAAATTAGTTAAAAAGTTAATAATTTATACTAAAAAATCAAAAAATTTCTTTTTTCTCTACTTTTTGTACATCTTTTCGTAAAAAATTAAAAAGTCATCCCAAACATACTAATTTTTTTTAGCTTATATTTTAACCAAATAACCAAAAAATTACTAAATTAGCCTGTTCCCAAACGAGGCCTAAGTTAGGCCTTCATGAACCTATCACAGAGCCCATATTAACAATTTAAATTATTTAATGTGTAAAACTATTTGAACATTTTATTTCTGTAAAAATTCATATTAATTGGATATGAATAATCACTTAACTAAGGCCAAGTTTGGCATCTCAAAATAAGTGCACTTATTTTATCTTTTTATCTTTTTTGGGTCACATCAATCAACATCTCCTCTCTACTTTTTCTACACATAATACAAAAAAAGTCAAAAAGTGCACTTATTTAGTCTTCCCAAACTTGGCCTAATTTAAATTTGTGTTAATAATAGTTATGATTTTAAAAATAAATCACTTTGCTTGGTTTGGGTTTTTTAAAAACACTTTTCAAAAAATTTTATTTTCTTATTTTTCGTATTTTTATTGAATTTTTTTAGTATTTCAAGTATTTTTTTATTTTTAGACACACTTAACATAAATACACTTAAAAAGTATAATTTTCGTAAAAAAATATTTAAAAAATTAACTAAATATCAAGAATACAAAAAAATATATATAAAAATTCAATATATTTTTCATATTTTTGTGTATTTATTAATTTTTTGAAATATTTTTTCACAAATATTTTATTTTTTAGATACATCTAAGTAAGGTACATCTAAAAAAATAAAAAAATACTTAAAATTTTAAAAATATTTATTTAAAAAAACGAAAAGCAAAAACTCAATTTTCAAAAAATTGAAACCAAATATACTGAATTATTCGTACAAATGTGATTCAATTAAGTGACTATTGATATCTAATCAATATGATTTTTTATAAAAATAAAATATTTGACAAATCCTATACATTAAACGATTTGGATCCTTGGATCGAATCCAAAATAAGCCATAATGAGTCAAACTAGAACGTCAAATTAACTAATCCAATCAGACAATCCAAGCCAACCATTTGGATTCGTTTAGGATGTGGGTTGACTTTTTGACTTTTTAATTATTTTAGTCTGGAGCTAAAAAATCTAGTTTGGAATAAATTTTTAATTTTTTTGACTTTTGTAAAAAAAAAATAATTATGAATTAAATGTGATATTTTATGTAATCACACTAAAAAATTTATTTTATTTTTTTATTAAAATAACAAAAAGTTTAAAAAATCTGACATGGCAACCGAAGGCAAACTAAAGTTTAAAAAATCTGACATGCCAACCAAAGAAGTTTGGAAAGTAATAATGATTGATCAGTTATTGGGAAAAGGCAAAGATAGTCCCATAGATGAATGGTTGGTTACAGAAGCAACATGCATTGGACTTATTAATTTATCAGCAATGGTTGAATGCTACAATTTTTGTGGTTTAAATGGTTCGAAATTATTAAAATGATATCATTTTGAGTATAAAACAATATAAAAATTATCAAAACGACGTCGATTTGACAATTTTAAGTCATTTGAGTCACAAAAATTGTGACCCACAAACATTTATCTTAATTTATTCTTAGATAGGTCTATTTTATGAAAAATATGAGAGATCTTAAAAAAGGTATTAAAATTTTTATTAAATATTTCATATAGATGTGAGATTTATTTGAGATTATATAGTGTGAGTCTTATATCCATATAAAATATTTAATAAATTTTTTAATAAATTTTTTGAAGTCTTTAACATTATTTCTATTTTATTGAGCTATTTTACATTTTTATTTGAGTGAATTATAATTTTTATTTTTAAATTGAGAGTATTTGTCAATTTTTGTTTATGGCAAATACTAACAAATGTTCCTATGACAGTTGTTAATATTAGGAATGTAAAAAAAAAAAATGCATTGAAAAATGTAAAAATATTATAAAATAATTTAAAATTTATAAAAAGTGAATTGAATTTAATAATAAATGCATCGAGATTGACATATCCTTCCATTTATTGTGTCCTAAAGGCCCTTGTTAATAACACCCTTTGTTTATGTAACTTGAATAAGTTTTTTTTTATAGAAAAATAATTATGTAAAAATTGAAAAAAATATTTTAAATTTTACTTTTTTTATTATCATTTTTTAATTTTATAATAAATTACACAAAATAGAACCAATGTCTTTTTTTCTTTTTTTTCTTTTTTTATGTAGGGTATTTTGGGGCCAGTTTACAGGCACCAAACTAAGTTCTTACAGTCCAAACAAGCCTTCCGAAACAAGACTTCGAACTTGAGACCTAGGAAATAAGCACACTTCTAAATCTCAATCGTCCCCGCTAAGCTAACCACCATGTGGTTAATAGAACCAATGTCACTCAAACTAGGAGGCTCAACCTAATTGTGAGTGTTGATTTCCGACCACACAACCAAAAGGGGGAACTCAGTTGGAGAGTACCGACAGAATAAATTAAGCCCAAACAACTTGTCACAGAAATATAAGAATCCCGCGGTAGTTCGTCCACCCAGACGCACTCCGACGATCAAGTCAGTAAAATATCTCTCAAAGATAATCAATAATGCTTAATTCACTAGACAGAGCATAAAAAGTATACCTTAGACCCATGAGGGTACCTCCCTTTCATAGCCAACACAAACCTAGTCCCAATAGAAGCCTTACTTCAATGGACTCTAGATTATTGCTAATTTTGGACTCCCAGTAGGATTGAGATAAACTCTCTAAGAGTCTTATTTTTATCCAAAGTGAAGTCCTCTCCCAATCTAAGACTCTAGTCATCTATCCAAATAGATAGTTTGATGTCATCTAGAACTCTAGTCCTCTATCCAAATATCTTAGATTCTGGTATTATCGCACCATATCTCAGCATCATGGTCCACCCACGTGGCACCTCGGCTAACAACCTCGGCCGTGTGGACTACCCAAAAATATGTCCCACAACTGCCCCCTAGGTTCTATTACCTCGGCAAACTGAGGTGATGGAACCTATACATGTACTCCTTCGATCAAGATCGTGACTTGTCGACGCCAAGAAATAAGGACTCATATGTCCACTCGTCAAGAATCAAGAATCAAGAACCAATAACCATCATATTCTATCTCATCTAGGTCCAACAAAGATCACACTACTAGCAGAGATCATGACTTGCTAGTTCAAGAACATCAAGATCCTAGTATCATCTCATTAGAAACCAAGAATAAACAAGTTCTGCTCCCATCTAAATTCAACATCTCAACTGAAATCATCATGTCAACCGAGATCGTCATCTCAACCGAGATCATCACCTCTACCGAGATCATCTCAACTGAGATCGCACTTCTCAATCAAGATCATCATCAGATTGGAGCGTACTAATCACGTCTCCATCGTGTTGCATCAGTTTTGCTCCCAGCCGTCTAACATCAGCACGAGCACGTCGTCTAAGGACTCGAAATCATAACTTTTTGCGATCTTTTTTATTTTGCCTCTATCTGTGTCCCCAGACTCTCTCTTTTTGCCTCTGCAAACCATCATCGTTGTTCTTGAAGCATTCATTGCCATGAATAATCCATTCTTGCCCCAGGTTCAAACTATATTGGCTAAACCAGACTAGCAGCCAAGCACTTCATCAACTGCTCCACGTATCAACCCACCATTTCAATGGCAGTATAAACATCGACATAACGATAATCTTGCAACTAGAACCAGGAACAGGAAACACCGAGGTCCAAAGCTTCCAGCCTTAGACCTTGATAGTTTTTCTATCGCCTTATCTGTGAGTAACCATCGTCGTAACCAATGACGACATGTCTCACCGAACTCTTGTCGTAGAAGACCTTCTTGTTGACATCCCTGATGTCATAACTGTGCAATCCACTCCATCTCCTTATAGTCAATCCAACATGCTCATGCCTCCAGCAACTCAATATCTCGAAAAAGAAGCACATGAAGCAAGTGGACCAAGTTACTGTTGCCAAAGCCGAGGCCATTGTTAAGGCTGAAAAAACAAGTCAATATGGCCTACAACAAAGGCTACTATCTTGACTGGATGACAGCCCTCAAAAAGATGTTTGTCCCCGAGGACTCTCCCTTCCGTAATATGGGTCAACTCAATGTCCCTTTCCCTTCCTCTTCCAATCAATCTGAGGATAAGCCCAAGTCAGTAAAAAAAGCCGACGACAAGGAGGCCAGAAACAAGGAAGAGGCCGAGGCTGCGGTTGCTAAGAAAGAATCTGAAGCTGCTGTTGGGACCAAGTCCCCTACTCTGTTGCTGGGGCCAAGTCCTCTATTCTAAATGATCAAGCCCTGGACTTGATTGAGGAGGACGAGGATGAGGTCTCCAAGAGCACCTCACCAAAGAAGGCCGACACTTCTGAAACCGAGATCACTACTGCTGCAAAAAGCTTGGACCACACTCTTCTAGAAATCGATGCCGAAATCATGGCCGAGAAGTCTGCCCAGCTGTCTTTTTCTTTGTAATTTTCTTCTCTGTTTTGAATAGTATCTGTTTTGTCATACTGATGTGCCTGTTTATGTACTTGAACAAGTTGTCACTTTTCAATGCAAGCCTTCTGTTTTCTTCTAAATGTTGAATATTGATTTCATCATGTATGCTTACCGCTTTTCTTCTATGCTTTCTATGTTTTCATACTTAGAATATTTTGCATATCTTCAACGTACACCTTAACTGTGTAATCTTCTCGGTGCGGAATACTTCAACTATACCCACTGGCAGTTTTATCTCGGTTTTGACCTAACACTTGAAAATATTTATCATAATATTTTCACAAGTGTTATTTACAACTTGCCACTTTACTCTTTGCTTATCAGGACCTGTAATAACCCGACCCTCGTACATGTTTTCTAATATATTTTCAGACCCTATTTTGTGTTTTTGAATGCTTATTGTGAAATCCTATGAGAAATTAAGGTTAAGTAAGTTAACCCCATGTTTAAGGATGTCTATCTGTTTAACAAGAAAAGTATCTGTTACATTAGAATGTTTGGTTCAGAAATTGGAAGCCTTAGGGCCTTAATTATCTGAAATTGATTTTATATATGTGATTAGCATAATTTTTACGTAATATTAAGCATTTCTGGGAAATTTCAATTTCGGGTGTTTAAACGATTGATTTTTGTCCTATTCATTTCCTATATATATATGTATGTGTTCTTTAAGTCAATGACTTAGAACTCAAAATTTGATCTTGTGAGAGAAGGAAGTTAGAGAGGAGGAAGGGTACCTCAAGGGAGAATTGGGGGGAGATCTTCAAGCTCAAGGTATGTAAATTTCATTTTTGTTGAGCTTCTCTTTTGTGTTGGAGAGGATTCTATGTGAGTTCATGGGGGTTCATGTAAGAGAAGGGTTGTGTATGTATATGAATCATTTCTAAGATTGAATGAGGGTTCTTTATCATGTTGTAGTTTATATTCATGTGAACCATGTAAAAGAGATTCCATTCCATCTCTTCTTGGCAAGTAGTAGACAAATAGCTAAAGGCATCCATGTTTAAGTGTATGCATGAATAAGAATATTATGGGGTGAATTATATGTATGAGCTTAAAGATTGTAAATATAATTTATGGTTGGAGTTTTGTGTGTTGTAATTCCAATAACATGAATTTTAAAGCTACTTAGAGCCTTGAAAACACTCCCAAAAGAATGAGATTTTGAAGCAATTTTCGGGCTGGAACAGGTGAATCGCCGCACATGCGGGAGTCACTGCCGCACGTGCGGCAAATGCTGAATTTTGGAGGTTTGGTTCTGCTTAAAAGACACGTGCGGGGGAATTTTGCCGCATGTGCGGGGGAGTTTGCCACACGTGCGGGGCTCACAGCCGCACGTGCGGCCCATGCTGAAAAACCTGGATTGCTCTGTTTTGCGTGTAGGACCCTCTAATGTTGTCGGAATATTTATTTGATGCCAATTCGATATTTATAAATTCATTCGAAGTAAAGCGAAACGGAAAGTAACTTGATATGAAAGATGAACTAAAATGTGAGTTTTAAATGTGTGCAAGGCACACTCCGGGAGGAACAAGCACGTCATCACAACGCTGTGAGTAGTAGTACAACTAATAGTTGCTATTAGCATTCTGTTAATTTCGTTAATTATGTAATTATGCAAGTTATGTAAGTGATTCAAGAATGATAATAACTAATGGAAAGAATGAAATTACTTTCATATGACGATGGAACTTTGTAAGACACTGAGATCAGTTTGCTCTAAGATATGAAACAAAGTGCTACACGGAACTAAGTGCTACGATGTGAGCCACCTCTAGAATCCGTGTGAGACACCTCTTGGGTTCAGACATGTATATGTTCAAGGGCTTAACGCCAATGCATTCAAGGGCTCAATGCCAATATGTTTAAGGGCTCAATGCCAATATGTTCAAGGGCTCAATGCCAACATGTTTAAGGGCTTCGCGCCACAATGTTCAAGGGCTTTATGCCACTCTATTCAAGGGCTTACAGCCATTATATTTCAAGATATTCTGATTCAAGCTATTATGTTTCAAGACTAGGCCTAAGGCCGTTATGAAATTAGTACAGAATCAGACTAACTATGTGTGCACTTTCATACGCATTGAATCACTATGTGTGCACTTTCATACGCACTTTCAAGTTAAGCATTGTTTTATTTAAGTATTACTATTCACTGAGCCTGGCTTACTCTGTGTTATGTCTGTTTCTGTAGGTAACCAACCAGGTGGTCAATCCTAGCCCTGACACTCGTCTTCTTTTGTCAACCCTCATGTGTCCAGGCACTTTATGAGGCCATTTATTTTGTGAAGCTTGTTAAGATGATTGGCCTACCTTTTTGGTTGCCCATCTAAGGTTGAATGTATATAACTTCAATGGTTTTGTATACGCCCGATTTTAGGGCTGGGACTGTATATGTGTATGTGTATAACCAGCTTAGGGATATTGTTTTTGGACTTTATCTGCTTATTTTGATGTATGTGATCCTGGCATGGTATTAGTAGCTCAATGGAGTTGTTTGTCTCATTGATGTTTTTATAGTTAGTGCTTCCGATAAGGCCCCGTATGTGATGTATACCAAGTTAAATGTCCGTTTCTGAATAGGTCATGCCCAAACTTTTAGGGACAAGTGTAGGGCGTGACAAGTGGTATCAGAGCAGGAGTTGCTAGCTCACACACGGATCCATTGAGCTTTAGGGTGTCTAGAAAAGATTTAGGCATCATGCATGACACCCTGAAAGTATAGGAGAGATCGATGGCAACGTTATATGAACTCTGATAATGCTAACAATTTGAAATTATGTCTATTGTATATAATTGACTGTTGTGTAGGCTATGGTAAGGACAAGGACAGAAGATGCGGAAGATGCTACTTCTGCACGGTTGGATAGGATGGAGAGAATGATTATGGAAATGGCAGAAACCCTACGGCAACAACAGCAACAGCCTCAACAACAACCGCCACCGCCACCGGTACCTCCACCGGCAGTACAAGATTTCCATGCTAAAGACCGGACCATTACCCTTACTAAGGAGTTTAAAAAGATGAAACCGCCATCCTTCAAAGGAGGAATAAAGCCAATGAAAGCAGAAGCGTGGGTGTTGGGAATAGAGAAATTATTTGAAATTTTCCCTTACACCGAAGCTCAAAAGGTGCAATTGGCTGCCTTTACCCTTGAGGACGAGGCACGGAGATGGTGGATGCTTACGAGAACTATACATCAAGGATTGACATGGGACAGGTTCTTGGAATTGTTTTATGATAAATACTTCCCTCAAAGTATGCGAGATAAGAAGGTGACTGAATTTGAAACTCTCAAACAAGGGAACAAGACTGTTGCTGAATATGAAGCCCAGTTTGCAGAACTGGCCCGGTTCGCGCCTCATATGGTAGACACGGATTATAAGAAGGCACGGAAATTTGAAGGGGGATTACGGGGTGCTATTCTGGATCGAGTCAATATGTTGAAGTTGCCTACCTATGTAGATGTGTTGGAGAGGGCCGTCATAGCGAAAGGAAATATTGCTGCACAAAATCGAATTTCTGAATAGAAGGGGAAAAGACAAAACAGCCAATGGTCGAAGGGGTCAATTACTCCACCAAACAAGAAGCAGAATTCAGGGACTTCAAATGCTTCTACCCCTGGTCAAGATCCAATTCCCGTATGTGTGGAGTGTGGAAAGAAGGATCATGGAATATACTACCAAAAGTCTGGAGCCTGCTTTCAGTATGGAAAAACGGGTCATATGATATGGGATTGCTGTAGACACCCCATTTTTTACCGTCCTCAAGACTTGGACGTCACCGCTTGAACACTCGGTGATCATCCATGTTTGTGTTCGTCTTGAGTTCCCGGAAGCCTTGGCGGCGCGCCTCGTCTCAGGACCTCTCGACTTGACCGTTTGGTGGTTGGTTTGGCACCAAACACTTGTGTTTTGCCTTTGAGAGGCAGGATAGGGCTTGTAGACCATCCCCACCCATCACCGGCCATGGCTTGAGGCCACCGGCTCTGTTTTGTGGCCACCGGCCAAATGTTTGGCCGGCCGGCACTATAGATGGCCGGCCGGCTATCTTTTTTAGTCAATTGCATTTTTGGCCGGCCGACTACTGTGCACCTGCTTTTGCAGATATTTTCTCACAGCTGGCTTGCACTTGGCTCCCCTCCATACACGTGTATGGAGGGATCTCTCTCTTTAGAAGCTTGTCTTGTAAGCTTACAAGACAAAAAGCTCTATAAAAGAGAGGGTCTTCTCTCTTGTTGAGGGGTTAGACATTTTAGACAACATTTTTAGGGTTTGAGTTCTAGGGTTAGGGTTTGCTCATATCCTATCTCCATATCTCTCTCTCTTGTGTGTGTTTAGGCTTAGATTTGCACACAAACACCCACCATCACACCTTTTCTTGGAGCTGAGGCCCTTGAGGGTTGTTTTTGGAGTTTTGGAGCTGGTTTCAACCTAAAGAAGCTGCTGGAGCTCTATTGGTGAAGAGGGTCTTCAAGGGTAAGAAGCTTGTCCCTTTATTCCCCATTTTTGCACACTCTTTTTACTTACCTTGCAACTATTTTTGAGCTTTGTGTATAAAATATAAAAGTTCTGTTTTTTAGTGCTCTAAATAGTTGTTTAAGGTTGCTTCAAGCTTTGGAGTTGTTTGACCCCTCTTAAGCCTTGTAAGGCTCCATTTTGTGCCATTTTGAGTGAGCTCCGGGACCATTGAGTTTGGGCCTCCTCACCAATGAAATCTTGAGGGATTTCAGAGGTGAGGATGGTGCCTTAAGGTCCTAGGAAGGAGAGGGCCACCCCCCTCTCTTTATTGTCCTTGAAAAGGACCATTTTTTGCCTCTTGAGGGAGCACCATGTCTAGGAGTATGTTGACCATGCCTTGACTGATTTTCATGCTTATTATGCCATAATATAGCATTGTATTGAGTTGGTTTTGGTACACCATGCTTTCTTAGCATACATGTCTTGTAATGCCATATTGTAGCCTTAACATGCATCTAGATTTTAACCCTTGTTCAAGCATGTTTTAGGCCTAGCTTTGTGAAGCTTTCATGTTTATTTTGCCATGTTTGAGGTCTGTCCTTGGCTGTTTTGGTCGACCAAGGCTTGCATTGCATAGCTCCTTTGCATATTGGCTTGTTAACCTTAAGTTATGGACCATTGTTGCATGTTTAGCCTATCTTGTTTGCTTGGTTTGGCACCATGTTCTAGCATGATTTCAGAGCTTTCCAATGCATGCTAATTGTCCATGTTTGCATCTTCTTAAGTGTGCTTAGAAGTTGTACTTCATGCTTAAGTGTTGGACATCATTTTCATGCATGTTTGTATGTCAATTGGCCCTCATTCCTTAGCATCTTGGCCACTGTTTTGGGCCTAGTTAAGGCTGCCTAAATCATGTTTAAGTCCATCTCTTTGTTTGTTGCATGTACTCCTTATATGTTGTAGTATATCGGTGAGTTGTTGCGTGATTGAGCTTGCATGATTGAATGAAGTCACATGCTTGCTTGCATGCTTGAATGAAGTCACATTATGCCTTGCATACTTGTTGGTTGCATTGTCTCATGCCTTGCATGTCTTGTATGCTTCTTTTGCATTCCCATGTTGCATACTAGCCAACATGCCTAGGATTGCATTGCATAAGCATGCATGCTAGACCTCTTGAAGTGAGTATGATAGAGGTTGGGCCTCCTTGTGTGTTTATTTGGTTTGCATTCATTTGGAATTGAAGTTGCATGCTTGATTCTTTGGGCCATCATGCATGGAAATGCGTGATTGGTGGTCCAAGAACCAAGGTTCATGTCCCTTTGAGTCATAAACATGATAGGGGATATGATTGGTGCATATATTGCTTGAAATGCATTGCCATGCCAAGTATTGCCCTCTGCTGCTGTCAAACCAAATTCTGCAGGAACTTTTGTCCGGCCGGCCATATTTAGTGCCGACCGGCTACCATTGTTGGCCGATGGATCAAATTTGTGGCCGGTGGTGTTCTCCTTCAGCCGGTGGTGTTCCCTGGAATCCATAGAGCAAACCCTAAGACTTTGGAAGTCATCAGAGAAGCAAAGCAGGGAAAACAGAGGCATCTTGAGCATGTCAGTGGATTTCCGGGCAGAACCGAGCGCGCATGTATCGAGCCCTCTCCCCGAGGCTGCTGTTTATCGCTTTCTTAGATTAATTAATTCGCTTAATTAATTTAATGGTCTATAATATTTAATTAGCTTGTTAGTTAGTTAAATTGTATTATTCTTTCGGTCCCTCCGAGCGAGGGTAAATTTGTAATAAGTGTGGGTGAGTGTGTGTATGTCTTCCAACCCCCACTTCTTTCTCCCTTTTACTTACCTGCTTTCAATGGTTAGTACTAAGGCATATTTATTTTAGCATACCTTATGCTATGCATGCGTGTATCCATACATTTGTCTTGCATGCACCGGGCTCGGCGCATCACGCTAACTGCATTGTATTTCAATTCCAAATTGAATACGTGTTATCTGTTGTATTCCACATGCCATGTTTAGGATAGTCGAGCCTGTCTAGATTGCATCTTTGCATGTGTTGCATTAGCCATTTTAAACATGAACTAGGATCATACATATGATTACTAACATGTTCTTGTTTTGGCACGGAATACTTTGTAAGTATTTTATGTTTTAGCATCTCGCATGAGTGTGAATGTTAACATGACAGCATGCTTACCATGTGGCTAAATGCTTATGTGTTATAAACTGCCTGAATGCCTGTGGGTGAAGGTTGGATTGTTTGAGTTAGAATAACTCATTGACATCCGTGTTTTAGCCTACTTGCGAGTAGCAAATTCCAAAGCGTTTTCCAAATAAACGGATATGCAATGCTTGTTTCCAAATTAGGCGATCTAGTCTATACTTTTGTGTTCTGCGCATCACTTAGTAATTCTAGCTAATTAACTAGAATAAGAACACAAAACGCTTTCAAAAATGGATATCACGGTTAGTAGAGGCCGATCTTCGGATCGGGCAAGATGGGGTGCTCATAGCTGACCTTCCCCAATCGTACCCAAATTCCCGAGCCGAGGCAACTTTGGTGATGACGGACACGTGGCCTTTGGCACCGAGTCAGGTTTTCCTAAATCCCCCCATTAAAATATTTAGGTGGCGACTCTGTATCTGGCAAAGCAGTCCATGTTTGGCACTTCTTTACAAAAATCTATTTTCCAAAACGATTTGCCGGATTTGGACTCTTTGGTTCGGATTAAGAACCGTGACAAAATTGAGTCTGAACTGTAACCCGTGAGCTCCCTCGCGGACCTGTTACAGATTGCCCTTAGAGGAAGCAGCAAAAAATGGCAACAGGACTACTACCAGTTCAGCGGGGTCTGCACCAACTACCAACCCCAAGGCACCGGCCAAACCGACTAACAATAAAGATACCGCGAGACAAGGCAGGGTGTTTGCATTAGTTCCGGGTGATGTGCAGAATGCGGCAACGGTGGTGTCAGGTATATTTATGGTTCACGGTCATTCTGCTTGTGTATTATTTGATTCTGGTTCTACCCATTGTTTTGTCTCAAAATTATTTGCTCTTAATTTAGATAAATCTGAGGAGGCATTATCTTATATGCTCATGTATCTTCACATTTGGGGGATTCTATGATCTGTACCTCTGTATATGTCGCTTGTGAACTCCACTTTGGAGATATTCGGGTATATGCTAACCTGTTACCTCTCGACATGACGTATTTTGATATTGTTCTGGGAATGGACTGGTTGAGTGAATATGGTGCAACTATAGACTGTCTGACTAAGCAAATTAATTTTCACCCTCCGGGTCAATCAGAATTTATGTTTCAGGGACAAGAAGTAACTTCTCCACCTTATTTGATCTCGGTAGTAAAGGCTTGTAAATTAATTCAGAAAGGGTGTCGGGGGTGTTTATGCAGCGTTTTGGAGGAGCAAGTGGTGAACGGGAATACCGACATGATCCCAGTCGTCTGTGAATTTCCGGATGTCTTCCCAGAGGAGTTACCAGGGCAGTTAATAGACCGTGAAATTGAGTTTACAATTGACGTAGCACCGGGAACTCAACCCATTTCTAAGACTCCCTATAGAATGTCACCAGTTAAGATGAAGGAATTAAAAATTCAGTTGCAAGATTTACTGGACAAAGGATTCATCCGTCCTAGTGTGTCTCCGTAGGGTGCACCAGTTTTGTTTGTGAAAAAGAATGATGGAACACTCCAGCTTTGTATCGATTACAGAGAACTTAATAAGGTAACAATCAAGAATAAGTACCCGTTGCCAAGGATCGATGATTTATTTGA
This sequence comes from Camellia granthamiana, assembly GCA_036172215.1. Taxonomy (NCBI): domain Eukaryota; kingdom Viridiplantae; phylum Streptophyta; class Magnoliopsida; order Ericales; family Theaceae; genus Camellia; species Camellia granthamiana. Next base: position 73,365,560 of record CM069909.1, read on the forward strand.
CCAGCTTCAAGGAGCACAAGTCTTTTCCAAAATCGATCTACGGTCCGGATACCACCAATTAAAGGTCAAAGCTGATGATGTTGAGAAAACAGCTTTTCGAACCCGATATGGCCATTATGAATTTCTGGTTATGCCCTTTGGAGTGACTAACGCCCCAGCAGCCTTTATGGATTTGATGAATCACGTCTTTAAGCCCTATTTGGATGAATTTGTGGTGGTCTTTATTGATGATATTCTAATTTATTCAGAGAATGCAGAAGCTCACGAGAATCATCTTCGCTTGATCCTTCAAACCCTCCGGGAAAAGAAACTGTATGCAAAGCTGAAGAAATGTGAATTCTGGCTACTAGAGGTGGCATTTCTGGGGCATGTTATCACAAAGGAAGGAGTTTCTGTTGACCCACACAAGATTGAGGTGATCATGAATTGGCCAACTCCCACTAATGTGATCGAAGTGCGTAGTTTTATGGGGTTAGCCGGCTATTATAGACAGTTTGTTCAAAAATTTTCCAAAATTGCTGTGCCGCTTACACAACTGACTCGAAAGGAAGTTGCATTTGAATAGTCGGAAGAGCGGGAATCTGCTTTCCAAGAATTGAAGATGAAGTTAACTACAGCGCCAGTGCTAGCCTTACCATCCGGTACTGAAGGGTTTGTAATCTACAATGATGCGTCGCACAAAGGGCTTGGTTGTGTACTTATGCAAAATGAAAGAGTTATCGCTTATGCTTCTCGCCAATTGAAACCCCATGAGAAGAATTATCCCACGCATGATCTTGAGTTAGCGGCAGTAGTTTTTGCTTTGAAGATATGGAGACACTATCTGTATGGCACTACTTGCGAAGTGTACACTGACCATAAAAGTCTCAAATACCTTTTTACTCAGAAAGAGTTGAATATGTGATAGCGACGATGGTTGGAACTTATTAAAGATTATGATTTGCAGATCCACTACCATCCTGGCAAAGCCAACACGGTTGCGGATGCACTTAGTCGAAAAAGTATGGGGACTTTAACAAATTTGGTTACAGGACAAAAGGAATTAGCAGATGAATTGGCTAAAATGGAAGTGGACCTTGTATTACATGGGCAAGAAGCTTTAATGGCAGCAGTGATGGCCCAACCAACCTTACTTGAGGAAATTAAATTGCATCAGATGGAAGATGAAATTCTAAGGAAGATATGTGATGAGTTAGGAACTAGGTCGAAACCGAGATTTAGTTTGGTAGATACGGTGCTCAAATTTCAAAACCAAATATGTGTCCCCAATGTGTTGAACCTTAAGCAAAAACTGATGGAAGAAGCACATACCTCAAGATTTTCAATGCATCCAGGGAGTACCAAAATGTACCGAGATTTGAAACAAAATTTTTGGTGGCCAAGTATAAAGAAGGAGATCACGGAGTTCGTCTCTAAATGTTTGCAATGCCAGCAAGTAAAAGCGGAGCATCAGAGGCCAGCAGGCTTGCTACAGTCCCTTCCAATCCCAGAATGGAAGTGGGAACATTTGACCATGGATTTCGTTGTGGGGTTACCACAGACCCCTCGAGGTATGAATTCAATATGGGTCATTATAGACCGATTAACTAAGTCCGCTCACTTCCTACCAGTAAAGACTCAGTATAATGCAGATAAACTGGCGGTAATTTATGTGAATGAAATTGTGTGACTTCATGGTGTTCCAGTCTCAATTGTATCGGATAGGGATCTGAAGTTTGTTTCCAGATTCTGGCAAAGTTTACAAGAAGCCATGGGTACAGAATTAAAGTTCAGCACAGCTTTCCATCCTTAGACTGACGGGCAATCCGAGAGAACGATACAAACGTTGGAAGATATGCTCCGAATGTGTGTTTTAGATTTTCAAGAAAGTTGGGAAACCCATCTACCGTTGGTAGAGTTCGCATACAACAATAGTTACCACTCAAGTATTGAAATGGCACCCTATGAAGCTCTGTATGGAAGACCGTGTCGTTCTCCCGTGTGTTGGGCTGAAGTTTGGGAGAAATCCTTACTCGGGCCTGAAATTCTTCAGTTGACCACTGAAAAGATTAAAATTATTCGGGAGAGATTGAAAACTGCTCAAAGTAGACAGAAGAGTTATGCGGATAACCGACGGAGAGATTTGGAATTTGAAGTGAATGATCATGTCGTTGTGAAGGTCACTCCGATGAAAGTACATCCAAGATTCGGGAAAAAGGGTAAGTTAACACCCCGGTATGTTGGTCCCTTCCAAATTCTGGAAAGAGTGGGTCTGGTAACTTACCGAGTTGCCCTTCCGCCACATATGAGTCAAGTACATAATGTATTTCATGTCTCTATGCTTCGAGGGTATCTTGCGAATCCGTCTCATGTTATTGATTATCACCAAATTGAGCTAGATGACAAGTTAACTTATGAGGAAAAACCAATCCGTATTTTGGACCGGCAAGTGAAACAATTACGAAATCGAGAAATTCCAATGGTAAAAGTGGAATGGCAAGAACATTACGGAACTGACGCAACTTGGGAAAGAGAGGAGGAAATGCAACACCAGTATCCGCATTTGTTTCTACCCTAAGGTAAAACAAGTTTGAGGGACCAAACTTATTTAAGGGGGGGAGAGTGTAATAACCCGACCCTCGTACATATTTTCTAATATATTTTTGAACCCTATTTTGTGTTTTTGAATGCTTATTGTGAAATCCTGTGAGAAATTAAGGTTAAGTAAGTGAACTCCATGTTTAAGGATGTCTATCTGTTTAACAAGAAAAGTATCTGTTACATTAGAATGTTTGGTTCAGAAATTGGAAGCCTTAGGGCCTTAATTATCTGAAATTGATTTTATATATGTGATTAGCATAATTTTTAGGTAATATTAAGCATTTCTGGGAAATTTCAATTTCGGGTGTTTAAACGATTGATTTTTGTCCTATTCATTTCCTATATATATATATATGTATGTGTTCTTTAAGTCAATGACTTAGAACTCAAAATTTGATCTTGTGAGAGAAGGAAGTTAGAGAGGAGGAAGGGTACCTCAAGGGAGAATTGGGGGGAGATCTTCAAGCTCAAGGTATGTAAATTTCATTTTTGTTGAGCTCCTCTCTTGTGTTGGAGAGGATTCTATATGAGTTCATGGGGGTTCATGTAAGAGAAGGGTTGTGTATGTATATGAATCATTTCTAAGATTGAATGAGGGTTCTTTATCATGTTGTAGTTTATATTCATGTGAACCATGTAAAAGAGATTCCATTCCATCTCTTCTTGGCAAGTAGTAGACAAATAACTAAAGGCATCCATGTTTAAGTGTATGCATGAATAAGAATATTATGGGGTGAATTATATGTATGAGCTTAAAGATTGTAAATATAATTTATGGTTGGAGTTTTGTGTGTTGTAATTCCAATAACATGAATTTTAAAGCTACTTAGAGCCTTGAAAACACTCCCAAAAGAATGAGATTTTGAAGCAATTTTCGGGCTGGAACAGGTGAATCGCCACACATGTGGGAGTTACTGCCGCACGTGCGGCAAATGCTGAATTTTGGAGGTTTGGTTCTGCGTAAAAGGCACGTGCAGGGGAATTTTTCCGCAAGTGTGGGGGAGTTTGCCGCACGTGCGAGGCTCACAGTCGCACGTGCGGCCCATGCTGAAAAACCTGGATTGCTCCGTTTTGCGTGTAGGACCCTCTAATGTTATCGAAATACTTATTTGATGCCTATTCGATATTTATAAATTCATTTGAATTAAAGTGAAATGGAAAGTAACTTGATATGAAAAATGAACTAAAATGTGAGTTTTGAATGTGTGCAGGGCACACTCCGGGAGGAACAAGCACATCATCACAACGCTGTGAATAGTAGTACAACTAATAGTTGCTATTAGCATTCTGTTAATTCCGTTAATTATGTAATTATGCAAGTTATGTAAGTGATTCAAGAATGAGAATAACTAATGGAAAGAATGAAATTACTTTCATATGACGATGGAACTTTGTAAGACACTGAGATCAGTTTGCTCTAAGATATCAAACAAAGTGCTACACGGAACTAAGTGCTACGATGTGAACCACCTCTAGAATCCGTGTGAGACACCTCTTGGGTTCAGACATGTATATGTTCAAGGGCTTAATGCCAATGCATTCAAGGGCTCAATGCCAATATGTTTAAGGGCTCAATGCCAACATGTTTAAGGGCTTCGCGCCACAATGTTCAAGGGCTTTATGCCACTCTATTCAAGGGCTTACAGCCATTATATTTCAAGATATTCTGATTCAAGCTATTATGTTTCAAGACTGGGCCTAAGGCCGTTATGAAACTAGTACAGAATCAGACTAACTATGTGTGCACTTTCATACGCGTTGAATCACTATGTGTGCACTTTCATACGCACTTTCAAGTTAAGCATTGTTTTATTTAAGTATTACTATTCACTGAGCCTGGCTTACTCTGTGTTATGTCTATTTCTGTAGGTAACCAACTAGGTGGTCAGTCCTAGCCATGACACCCGTCTTCTTTTGTCAACCCTCATTTGTCCAGGCACTTTACGAGGCCATTTATTTTGTGAAGCTTGTTAAGATGATTGGCCTACCTTTTTGGTTGCCCATCTAAGGTTGAATGTATATAACTTCAATGGTTTTGTATATGCCCGATTTTAGGGTTGGGACTGTATATGTGTATGTGTATAACCAGCTTAGGGATATTGTTTTTGGACTTTATCTGCTTATTTTGATGTATGTGATCCTAGCATGGTATTAGTAGCTCAATGGAGTTGTTTGTCTCATTGTTGTTTTTATAGTTAGTGCTTCCGATAAGGCCCCGTATGTGATGTATACCAGGTTAAATGTCCGTCTCTGAATAGGTCATGCCCAAACTTTTAGGGGCAAGTGTAGGGCGTGACAGGACCTTTGTCTTCTATTATTTCAACATAACCTTGGGTTAACTTCAACTTGTAAACTTTTCTTAAAATTTCAACAAGTGTTAAACCAACTTCCTTTAACACAACCTCGGCTTAACTTCAACTTGTAAATTTTTCTTAAAATTTCAACAAGTGTTAAACCAATATTCCTTTGACATAACCTCGGCTTAACTTCAACTTGTAAATTTTTCTTAAAATTTCAACAAGTGTTAAACCAATCTTAGCTTGTAAATTATAACTCCCAAGTATCATTCTCCAGCCCTCTGCCCCCTAATGTGAGCTTAAGTTCCACTTGGGTTCTCATTAAGCATGTGGCTTTGACCTTGTCGTCGAGGTTAGATTCAAACAAAGACTATCCGTGGTTACCAACCTTGGTCTCTTTGTTAATCTGACTGATATGCACTTAGTTCCAATCTGTGTCTGATTTTGCCGATATGACAGGTCCATGTTAATCCAACTTAGTTCAACTCTTTTATATGTAAGTATAATTCAACTCTGCCATATAATAAGTCTAAGTTATTCGTCATATTTCACTTAGAAACATCGCCAACTTAATTTAACTTTATTATATGCAAGTATAATTCAACTCTACCATATAATGAATCTTAGTTATTCGTCATGTTTTCGCTTAAAAACATCGCCAACTTAGTTCAACTCTATTATATGCAAAGTATAATTCAACTCTGCCATATAATAAGTCTAAGTTATTCGTCATGTTTCGCTTAGAAACATCGCTAACTTAGTTCAACTCTATTATATGCAAGTATAATTCAACTATGTCATATAATGAGTCTAAGTTATTCGTCATGTTTCGCTTAGAAACATCGGTAACTTAGTTCAACTCTATTATATGTAAGTATAATTCAATTGTGCCATATAATGAGTCTAAGTTATTCGTCATGTTTCGCTTAGAAATATCGCCAACTTAGTTCAACTCTATTATATGCAAGTATAATTCAACTCTGCCATATAATAAGTCTAAGTTATTCATCATGTTTCGCTTAGAAACATCGTCAAGTACTGGAATCCGGGATTCGAGATCTGGAATCCGGGATCTACTCACTTAGGCTGAGCTCTTGTCTTCTCGAACTTAATCTTCTAGGCTGAGATCTTGTCTTCTAAGATCTAGGATCCGGGATCTGGAATTCGGAATCTGCTCACTTAGGCTGAGCTCTTGTCACCTCGGACCTACTCATCTAGGTTGAGATCTTGTCTTCTAGGATCTGGGATTCGGGATCTGGAATCCGGGATCTGCTCGCTTAAGCTGAGCTCTTATCTTTTCAGACCTACTCATCTAGGCCGAGATCTTGTTTTCTGGGCAGCAGTTTTGGTTGCTGGTGCCGGCATGTCTTGCAATAGGGATGTCAGCTGTATCACGTTGTTCTGTATTATAAGGTTAACCACTGTTTGTAGATCTGTCAACTTATTTGCCATGTCTTTCAATTTTCTTGTCTTTTCTCCAGCATCTGTCCCTCCATGCCTGAAGGTTGCTTTTACGGTAGTACTTATCTCGGCCTGCTTTCTTTGGTGCGTCTCCCTTTTGGCCGATGTTATTCGCCCCGGGATTCTGATCCCGTGCTCCTTCATTACGGTTTTCTTCTTCCATGTTTAGATTGGCAAGTTTACCACCCCCACTAGGGATGTCGTCCCCAATCTTTTCTCCCTGCTCATTATTGGCCATCTATTCTCCTTAAGTTCCCACAAACGGCGCTGTAGACACCCCATTTTTGACCGACCTTGAGACTCAGATGTCACCGGCTAAGCGCTCGGTGATGTTGCATATCGCGCTCGTTCAGAAGTCTCGGAGTCGCGACCGTGAACCCTGCCTCCGGACTTCCGAACTCTCTTTTGTACCTTGTCTCGGTTTGCGAACCAGACCCGATTTTCTCTGTTTTCTCTTCCTGAGGGGGGAGAGGTCCAGTAGACCATCTCTCAGTGGCCGTGGGCTACATTTCGTGGCCGTAGGCCATTTTGCCCATTTCGGAGCCCGGTTCCCGATTTTCAGAGCCGTCAGGCCGTGTGCCTCGGTTCGGGACCGCCTAACCATCTCCGATTCCTCCGGTTTTTGGCATGCATCTCATTCACTTCCTTTCGAGGGACACTGGGGCCAGAGAGACCCACTTCGTGGCTGAATGCCACTTTCGGTGCTTAACGGCCTATTTTCGGGACCCCGAACTGCGTGTTTTGGCCCCCGAGCATTCGTTTTGCATCGGTTTTTGTTCATTTTTGGCAGGTACCTCTGTTTTATCACCAGGAAGGTCACTGAAGGGTGGGAGGCCATCAATTATCTCAGCAACCAGTTATGCTTCTCCGACGCCCTCCGACGCCCGTTTTTCTCACTTCCGGGCTAATGTTGAACACCCTAGGGCCATTTTCTTCAAGCCCAAACCACATATTTGTGTTGTACACACATGGGAGGACCCTAAAAACATATGGCCGGCCAGTAACTCCAATTGAACCTTTTGAACCCCTCCTAAAAGTGGCTTGTTCTCTCTCCTGTTTTACATTTTCCAAATTTGAACCACATGGTTGTGTTGAGGACACCTGGGAGGACACCAATATCCGGTGGCCGGCCATTAACTCCAATTGAACCTTTTGACCCCTAGCCGGCCGGCCACCTGCAGCAAAAACACCCAGCCGGCCAGCATCCTCAGGTTGAGTACATTCCAGCTGTGCCTTGGTTTTCCCCCAAAAATATCTCTATCCGGGGGACCCTTTTGGAGGGAAATAAGAGCTCATTTCCCTCCATTTGGCCAAGGATTCCTCTCTCCCTCTCTTGTCTACATTGGTGTCCTCCTAACTCAAGAGAAGAGATTACAAGCATTGGTTGGAGCATATACATACATACAACTTCATTTCCTTCAAGTTTTGGTGCCATTTCTTCATCATCTTCAAGCTCTACCATCACAACTCCATTCCAGCAGCTAGGAGAGCTTTCCAGCAGCTAAGAGGCTCCCATTCTTCAAGCAAAAGGCAACCAAGACTTGTCTACAAGGGTAAGTCTCACTTTCCCTCTTTTGTAGCCCATTTTTGCCTCATTTCTTAAGCCTATTTTCTTATTGTTTTGAGCTCCGACCTTAACTAAAACTAGGTCTATTTTGAGCTATTCTTCATGTTTGTTCAAGGGCTCAACCCTGTTTGAGCCCTCCATCTTGTACTTGTTTCAATATCCTCTTATATGCCATTATTTTGCATTGAATATTTGGCCTATGTTTGATCTGTTTTCGAGCATAATGTAAACTGTAAGAGGGCCTATTTTGAGCCCCTCTTCAACATTAAAGAAGGGCTCAACCCTGTTTGGGTCCTTTATCTTACACTTGCTTCATAATCTCTCCTATTTACCGTAAATTTGCATGATTTGTTTGGCCTACATGTAGTCTGTTTCGGAGCATGTCATGAACTGTGAGTAGGCTTATTTTGTGTCTCTCTACAACATTGTAGAAGGGATCAACCTTGTTGGGGGCCTCCATGTTGTACTTGCCATTATACCCCTCTTTGGCCCCCATTTTTGCATGCTTTTTTTGGCTTATCTAGCTTCTGTTTTAGGCCATGATCAGAACTGAAAATAGCCATATTTTGACCTTATTGGCATATCTTATTAAGGGTCTTTGGCTGTTTGGTGAGTGATTTGTATACTTCATGTTATAGCCTCTTGTTGGCTTCAATCTTGCATGGCATTTCTAGCATGTTTTCATACTGTTTTTGGGGTTGTCATCTACTGTAAATGTGCATATTTTTGGCCCCTCTTCAGTGTTATAGAAGGGTATTTTTCTGTTTGGACTTTGCATTTACCATCTACTTCAATACCCCTCTCTTGGCCCCTATTTTTGCATGCCATTGTTTCCCTATCTATGATTGCTGTTTGGCCTTCTTTTCTACTGCAAAAATGCTTGTCTTGGGGCTGCCTTGCTACTGTGTTTTCATTCCATGTCCATATCATGCATGTTTAGTATAGCTGTAGGCCATTTCGGGTGCTTAATATCGCATTTCGGGACCATTCCGTGCATTTGGTGTCATTTCCCCACCTTTCGGGACTGTTTTGCATCATTTGTGAATGCTGAAATTCATTTGCATGTTTGCATATCATTTCCATGCCATTTCATGCCTTAGGGCCATTGCCTCGGTTTGCGTGCCCGTATGCACGCATTTCGAGGCATCTTTTTTTCATCTCACGGCCTCTTATGTGAGTGTGGCTGAGGCTCACTCATGTTAGTATAAGTCCATTTTGCATTCTATATGTCATTTTAGTCTCATCGCATTGCGTGTGCCATTGCCTCGGTTTGCGTGCCCGTGTGCACGCATTTCGAGGCACTTCATTTTCATCCATCGGCCTCTTATGTGAGTGTGACTGAGGCTCACTCATGTTAGTATAAGTCCATTTTGCATTCTGTATGTCATTTTAGTCTCATCGCATTGCGTATGTGTCACGACCCAAACCCGGCCCTATGGGTTTAGCACCGTAACTGGCCAGTAATCCGAGATTACCGAAGGCCTGCAGAACAGTAATACAGTAAAACAGAGTACAGGGCCTGGCGGAAGCCAATACAGTAAATAAATAGTGTCCATTGAGCTGTGAAAATCTGTATGCCAAAAAAAACATTTTCCATGCATTCATTCAGTTCAAACAGTACAGTCTATATACAATCATATACAACATTCAGTACGGGAATCAAATCCCTCGATAACAGTACAGTAAATAGTAGACGGTCTATACAGTAGGGGACACAAAAACACCCCAAGCCATAGCATGGCAACACGGGACCTCGCGGTGAGGCACATAGGCTGGCTTGACAAAACTGGGGGACTAACCCACGCTCCTAGCTCCGGTCTGGCTGCTGAGAACCTACATATATATATAAACAGTGAGCTAAAGCCCAGTGAATAACAATAAGTGTAAAGAGGTTAAGAATGTAATGTCCTTACAGTAATGAAAACAGTTCATTAAACAGTATTTCAGTCTTCCAGTATGTCAGTCAATCAATCATATGTGGTACATCCATTAGCCTATAAACAGTAGGTCCAAAAGGACCGGGCCTCAACGGACCCAACAATAGTGATGGCCATCAGTCAGTAAACAGTATGGTTCCATAAGGGAACCGACAGAGCTCTGTAACAGTAACAGTCAATGCTAAGGATGCCACAATACAGTTCACAATACAGGACATACATTCATTCAATAAACAATATCAGTTCAATAAACAATTCAGTTCAGTATTCAAAAGATAACCATTTTGAACATATCTTTACACAATCTGTTACTCACAGAGATTGGGCTACAGTATGCTAGAGCGCGTCCCCGAGTGCCAACCCTAAACAGAAAACAAATTGAACACATTCTAAGTTTAACAGTTGGGGAAGTACAATAATTAACTTCCTATTATGCCTCGGTGTGTTCTACATCTATATCCTCATTAAGATATCTTAAACTAGGCCTAAGGATGCCTAGGATGGGATGAGGATGCAAAGATGTATACAGAAAACATTTTTCAGAATTTTCAGTCAAACAGAGCCCCGCTCGAGCTCAGGTTTCCCCGCTCGAGCGTACAGGCAAACAAAGGTCCCCGCTCGAGCGCAACATCCCCCGCTCGAGCGGACCAAAAAGTACTGGATAGGTGAAATCTCCGCTCGACGCCCGCTCGAGCGTGTCACCCAGTCCTCCGCTCGAGCGCCCAATTCCCCGCTCGAGCGTACTGATGCACAATGCAAGATGCTGGGAGCTCGACTTCTCCGCTCGAGCGCTACTTCCTCCGCTCGAGCGTACAACAGAAATCTGGAAATCCCAGATTTGAGTCCCAAGCTCAAAACCAAGTTCAAAAGCAATATTTTCGATCCTCTTGGGCTATTTTCTGGAAAAACTCTTTTAAACACATAGAATAACATGTTTCAAAACTCAATTTAAGAAATCAAGGCCCAAGGGTGTTTCAATTAAATTCAATTTCAAACTAATTTTCAAGAACATGCATGAACAACATTCAAACATGACATGCATGGGTTTCAAACCAATTTCAAGCTTCAAATCTTGCTCCCAAGAGCTCAATAGTTGGAAACAAAGTGAAAACATGGACTTTAACTTAAACATGGACATGCATGTACAATTCTCCAAGAATTCAACTTCAAATTACACTAAAATAGCCATGCATGCATGAATTCAAACATAATTCAACCTCTATGCACTAAAACATGGCTTGATTCTACAATGGAGCCTAGGACATGCAAGATGAACTTCAAGACCACAAGAAGAAGATGAATCCACTTACCTAAGTCTTGTATTCAAGGTGTATGAGCTCAATTTAGTAATCTATGCTACCAATCTTCAAGTTTCTAAGCAAGATTAAGCAATGCAAGAAGGAAATCAATTCTCTCCTTCTCCTCTCTCTCTAATTTCGGTGGAGCAAGGAAATGGCTGAGAAGAAGCTTTGATTCAAGTGTATAAGGCTCCAAACAATGATAAGAATAAACAAAAGCCACTCAATGGCAAAATGGTAATTACGTCAAACTCTTTAATTGGCTTTATTTAATCTAGTTTAATCATTCCTAATCAATTTTCAGATAAATATACCATTAAATCACAAATATTCTCCTGACTACAAAACACTAAACGGTTCCTAATTCGGCCGCCGATAAGGCCTTCAATTAACAGTTTAAACATATAAGTTCTAACAGATATTCAATCAATCAAACAGATACAATATGCAATTCAATATATAAACTCAATCAATTTCAGTTTCAGTTTCATTCAGTCTGTTCAGTAGTTCCTCCAATTCACTTATCAGTCATTATCAGTTCAGTTTAGCAGTAATCAGTACGTAATTCAGTAATCAGTACGAGGGTTGTTACAGTATGCCATTGCTTCGGTTTGTGTGCCCGTGTGTACGCATTTCGAGGTACTTCATTTTCATCCATCGGCCTCTTATGTGAGTGTGGCTGAGGCTCACTCATGTTAGTGTAAGTCAATTTTGCATTCTGTATGCCATTTTAGTCTCATTGCATCGTGTATGCCATTTCCTCGTTTTGCGTGCCCGTGTGCACGTATTTCGAGGCATCTCATTTTTCATCTGATGGCCTCCTGCGTGAGTGTGGCTGCGGTTCACTCATGTTGGTATAAGCCCATACGGCATTGCGTATGCCATTTCCTCGGTTTGCGTGCCCGTGTGCACGCATTTCGAGGCATCTCATTTTTCATCCGACGGCCTCCTATGTGAGTGTGACTGAGGTTCACTCGTGTTGGTGTAAGCCCATACGGCATTACGTATGCCATTTCCTCGTTTTGCGTACCCGTGTGCACGCATTTCGAGGAATCTCTTTTTCATCCATCGGCCTCTTATGTGAGTGTGGCTGAGGTCCACTCGTGTTAGTGTAAGTCCAATTTGCATTGCGTATTGCCATTTCATGCCTTAGGATCATTGCCTCGGTTTGCGTGCCCGCGTGCACGCATTTCGAGGCATCTCATTTTCATAGCATTGTGTATGTTAGGATTGTATATTAGCTGTATTTCATGCATATTGCATCGTGTTCGGAATAGGAGTTAGCCCGGGCACGGGAAACGAGGCACGTTTCGCACCCCGAGTGACAGAACGGGTCTCAATTCCCAAGTCACCGACACTTCGGATTACCCATGAGGGAGTTAGGTTTTGTTGTAGCATTCATACGCATTCATCCTATATTGAGTTGTGCAATCCGATTCCTCGGCCATCATGCATCGAGATGCGTAATTGGTGGCACGAGGGTCGAGGCATGCATATATTTGTGAAATACATTGCTATGCCCCTTTCCTACTCTCTGTTGCAGCATATCCAGAACCAGCAGTCTTCCGAAGCTTGGCGCGCTTTTCGAGAAACATTGCAAAACAGAGGCTAATTGGGGCATCCCAGTGGATTTCCGCGCAAGGCAGCTCCAACGTACATCATTCATCAGAATCAAGGCAGTCTCTGGCTTGCATGCCAGTTTACATTTTTCTTATTTAATTTGTTAATTAATTAGGAATTTGTATATTATTTGGGACTGTAATATTTTGGACTGTATTATTCTTTCATTCGGGACTGTATATTTATTTGGACCCTCTGCGCGAGGGCATAACTGTAATAAGTGTGGGTGTGTGTGATGTATGTCTTCCAACCCCACGTCTTTCTTCCCTTTTATTTATCTGCTTATGATGGTTAGATATAGGACATATTTCAATTAGCATACAGTATGATAGCATGTTTGCATTCATTCATCTGTCTTGCATGCACCGGGCTCGGCGCATCATACTAACTGCATTTGTATTTCAATTCCAAATTGAATACGTGTTAGTTGTAGCATTCCATATGCCATGTTTAGAATAGCCGAGCCTGCTATAATTGCATTTTTGCATGTGTTGCATTAGGCATTTCTGTATACTTAGGATCATGCATGATTTCTAATCAGCTTTTGTTTTGGCTTGGAGTACTCGGTAAGTTTTATGCTTTAGCATCCTTGCATGCGTGTGAGTGTTGCCATGAATAGCATGCTTACCATGAGGCTAATTGCTTATGTGATATAACTGCCTGAATGCGTGTGGGTGAAGGTTGGGTTATCTGAATTGGAATAATGCATTGATTGTTTGTTTTAAGCCCACTAGATTGTGGCAACACCATGTTTTCCTAAGCCCACCCGAGGGTGGCAAAATCTACATCTTAAGCCTACCTGCGGGTAGCAAACCATCTTTCAAACAAACAAACATGAAATGTTTTGTTCCAATTCAGACGACTCAGTCTATACTTGTATGCTGTGCGCATCACATAGTAACCTAGGCTAATAACCGGAATAAGAACTCACAATGTTTTCAAAATAAGATATCATGGTTAGTAGAGGCCGGTCTTTGACTGGGCTAGCGGGGGTGCTCACGAAGTGACCTTCCCCAATCGTACTCAAGTTCCCGAGCCGAGGCAACTTTGGTGATGTCGGACACGTGGCCTTTGGCACCGAGTCAGGGTTTCCTAAATTTCCCATTAAAAAAACATTTAGGTGGCGACTCTGTATCTGGCAAAGCAGTCCATGTTTGGCACTTCTTTCAAAAAAAAATCTGTTTTCAAAACGATTTGCCGGATTTGGACTCTTTGGTTCGAGATTTAGAACCGTGACATTTGAGTCCTTCGAACTGTAGTGACCCAATATCGAACCAGAACAGGGGGGACTCGCACTCCTCACCCCGGGATGCGTTCGGGGGACGTCTACAGTTTCTGGCGACTCCGCTGGGGAATTAGAGAACTTGACTCGAACTCGTGATATCTGGTTTTGACTACACTTGTGTGTTTCTTTGCATTGCATTTGCATTGGTGCGCCTAGGACACCGTGTTTGCCATCTGCTATTCCTGAGCGGTTTGCCGGAGGCTTGTCTTGTCAAGACATGTCCATAAGGCTGATTGGTTACGGGCTCTGCCAGTATGGGAACACAAACCCCAGTTTTACCGGGGCACCCTTTTTGACCATTCGACCTAGTGCATATTCGGATCCATAGTGACCATTCCAAACTAGGACAGGTTGCTTACCCGTTTATAGGTTGTTTGAAGCCGCTGCGTGCGTAGTAAAACCCTAGCTCCTGACAAAATAGGACAGGGAAACCCTACCCTTCCATAGGGGTGTATTGGCTCTCACTTGCTTGTTATGTGCTTTTAGAGTGCGTCTCTACAAGAATGCATGTATCAGTTTGCAAGTCTGGGTATCAGGCCTGCGGGCATCAGTGTGTGAAGAATCAGTTTTACCTGAGGGTATCAGTTTACAGGCAGAGATTTGGGCAGAATTCAGTAGAGGGCACACTCATTCAACTATGCTCGTATCTGTTCAGATGGAATCAGGCTGAGATGCTGTCTGTTTTCTCTTTTGCTAGGTAGTCTGGGAACCATAGCTTCAGAAGGCTCCGATATCCTCCGAGGTTCATTAGACTTGTGCTGATAGACTTTGTCGGGTCAGAGATTCAGTTCAAGGGTAATCAGTGTTCCTTTGCCAGAGGCAGGGTAAAAAGGCCAGTCAGGGACAGTTATACTGGTTGTTCAGTTAGACCAGGGCAATATGGCAGGGATGGAGGAAATGATGCGTCAACTCCAAGAAAGTATGAAACTCATGCAGCAGGACGCTGCCCGTCAAGCAGAATTCGCCAAAAGCCAGGCCGAGATTATAGCCCAACAGGCAGAGACAATTGCCAGGCTAGAGCAGCAAACTGGAGTATCTACTTCACACCAGGCTCCTCCCCTACCCAGAGTTCCAACGCTCGGGGAGACGGCTAATGTCCAGGAAGATACGGACATTCCGACAAGGCCACATCCGCCCCCGGTTCTACCCCAGCTATCCAAAACACCCACCAACCTACCAGACTCCCCATTTGAGTTCAAGACGGACCCCACAGCATTGAAAGTGAGCAAGCTTGAGAAATTGTTCAAAAAGTCTCAGGGGGCCCACTCTATTCCTGATATAGAGGATGGTTATACCGACTCAGTGGTGACATTACCGGATCGGTTCAAGATGCCACATATCGATCGATTCGATGGCTCTGAAGACCCAATGGTGCACCTCCAACTGTTTTCTGATATCTTAAGGCCAATGGGTTTGACCACAGCCTAGAAATTGTCATTATTCGGCCGAACCCTATTTGGGATAGCCGCAATCTGGTATGCAAAATTGGAGAGCTCTGTGAAACAGACCTGGGAAGAGCTGGCTGAGGCCTTTATTGCTCAATACTCCTACAACACACAGATCGAGGTCACAACTCGTGATCTTGAAGTCACCCGCCAAGAGCTAAAGGAGGGTTTCTCAGAGTTCGTGACGAGATGGAGAGCAAAAGCCTCAATGATGACCACTAGGCCCACTGACAAAGATCAGATTCTGATGATTGTGCGCAATCTCCAGCCCAAGCTTATGCAGAAGATGATTGTTCTTCCCTTCCCTACCTTTTCAGATCTGCATGAGATGGGGGTTCAAATCGAGGATGCCATCAGACAAGGGATCTTTGCAGAAGATAATGAGCCTTTGAAGAGGAATGTTGCTTGCAGTTCCAATGCTACTACTGATGGTAGCACAACTGCGAAATGCTCAGAAGTAGATACTATCACCACTTCCCTCAATGGCCAAAAACCAACCACCTCAACTCGGCCCCAAGCCCGAAAATTCCATCCTCTTTACATGAGTCTCTCTCAAGCTTTGAAAAAGCTGCGAGAAGAAGGGCATCTAGAACTTCTAGAACCCCAACCCCTTCCAAACCCTCTTCCACCAAGATATGACCCAGCTAAATACTGTGCCTACCATCAACAGCACGGTCATGATACGAACCGTTGCATCCGTCTCCGTCATAAGATTCAGGATCTTATTGATGAAGAGACCCTAGCTCCACCAAAAGGACCTCAGGATAGTACTGACCCATCACCTCTACATCTCAACCTCATCCATATACTGCCATCCATCTACGACCCCAGCATATACATCATCCCAGCCCATCTACCCAAACCTGAGGTGTTCATTCCAGAAAGCATGGACTTATGCATGATGGATGCATCTAAACCCCAATCATCTCAAACCCGTGAGCCCACTACTTCTGAGCTAAAGAGAATGATTGAAGATCTTCAAAGAACTGTGACCGATCTAGCCTCCGGGACATTGGCTCCATCATCGACCACACCACACACTGGGAATTTCATGTCAAAAGGCTCTCCAATCTTGGGATGGGCTGCATTTGAGGAAGGCCAATCCCTTGGCAAAGTGGAAGCGAGTGGAAAGAACAAAGTAGGGGCGGGCATGGATCCCCATGAGCATCTTTTGTTGGCTGTTGAGGCTTTGAAAGCCAAGGGATTGAACAAAGAGCAAGTGCTCGCAGTTGTTGCAAAAACTGTGGACGGCATTTTCGCTACTCAAGTTGGGGGCAGTTTGAATCAAGGGGCAAGCCGGGAGAAGGGTCGTTGTATCAGAAACGTTCCTTTCAGCTATAATCCTCCACTCAGAAAAGATCAGCAAACCAGGCCAGCACCTGCCAATCCCTTTGCTGGTGCGCCCAGCAGAAATCCACAAACCCAGAAGTACCAACCCCGAGGTCGAAGGGTCTTCCATGCCCTCCACGTGCCTTTGTCCAAAGCTTTCCAAATCCTTGTTGGACAAGGCCATCTCAAACCCCTTGAGCCTCGGCCTCTCCCGAACCCTCTTCCGGCTACGCATGATGCTACCCAGTACTGCGCGTACCATCAGCAAACTGGCCATACTACAGACGACTGCTTCCGTCTTCGCCATGAAGTACAGGATCTGTTTGACAATGGGGTTGTCCTCCCGCCAAGCCCTGCAAAGTCTATCGGCACTGGATCGGTGAACTTGGGGGAATAATGTGATTATGTGATCGGGGGATGGACCACCTGTGGGCGGCGCTCGATTAACTCCAGATATGGTGGATAGCACGCACTGTTTTGAGCATTTGCGAGTGCTGCTTATTCTACTTTCTGACTTGGGTATTAAGTCTGTCTCGTTGTGTCGAGTCAGTCCTGTTGAGTCTGTCTTGTTGTATCGAGTCAGTCCTGTTGAGTCTACCTTGTTATATCGAGTTAGTCCTGTTGAGTCTACCTTGTTATATTGAGTCAGTCTTGTTATATCGGGTCAGTCCTGCCGAGTCTGTCTTGTTGTATCGAGTCAGTCCTGTTGAGTCTGTCTCGTTGTATCAAGTCAATCCTGTTGAGTCTGTCTTGTTATACCAAGTCAGTCCTGTTTTATTGGAGTCGGGTGATTCTGGGGGTGTTACCTCGGACATCACCATTTTGTTTTGTGTTTGTCTTTTTTGCTTTCTTTTGAGTCTGTTTTTGCCTTGGAGCCAGTTATGCCAACAGATCTGAAGGGAACAGCAGTGATTTTCACACTCTTGTGCTTGCTTCTGCCTTGTGCCAGTTATGCCGGAAGTTCTGAAAGAGATGACAGTATTTGACTAAGAACTCTGTCTTTTCTGTGCCTTGAAGTCATTGTAACGACCTAAGTTTTTCAAAACTTTTTGAACACTGCGGTGAAAACGAAGAGGAAGGAATTCCTCGGGATTTGCAAAACTTTGATCAATTGAGAGAAAGAGGGGCGTGCTAAGCCCTTAATGAGTGAAATCATGCTTGTTAGCGTGAGTACTGAGAAGGACCCTGGCTTGATCCAGACTGGTTTCACACTATCTTCAGCGCGAACGATTTGTCGCTTTCTTAAAAATTTTCAAAAACAAAATGTTTTGCGCGGTCCTGCGAAGACCTGTGTGGAATCGCTCTTGAGATTGTGCAGCCTAGGATCGCTCTCAGCCTCGAGACTCAACCCCTTTGCTTCCAAACCTTGAACTTGAAATCAGAAGGTTCAATGGTCAACTACGATGTGAGGCCTGTGTGGCCAGATTTGAAGCAGCCCTCGAACAAGAGGCCAGGAAAGTTGGATTAGGAAGATCAGAAGATCAGAAGAAGCTTGCAAAGCTAGAACAGAAGTACCCTTCGAACTAAGGGCAAAGATATCAGACATGCTCGAAGAGCTGAAGATGAGTCCTCTTGCAAATCAACAGCCACTCTCCTGGATACGGATAGCTTCGAAACCTTACAACCATTTGGCATGGACCAAGCTACACTTTTACCCTTGAGAGGCTCGTTGGGCCGAAAACCCGGAAGGGCGACCCAGGCAAAAGTTAGAGCAAGAAAAAAAAAAAAAAAAAAAAAAAGAGAAAAGAAAAGAAAAGAAAAAAAAAAGAAGAAAAGAATTAAAAAGAGAAAGAAAGAAGAACAAAGCTCGCAAGGTCGAAAACCCGCGACGGGCGCCTTGGCAAAAGTTAGAGCCTAAAAAAGGAAAGGTTAATACCCGAGTGTACCTTAACCCCGAACTACGTAAGGCTTGATTCCCATCTTTGGGATACGTAGGCAACTTCATCCTGAAGTCCAGCCGTAAAACACTTCAATTTGATTGTGTCCATGCGATGGTTTTGGTCATCTTTGTCTTCTCTGTATCTGAGGATTTGGTTGTGTTCGTCACTCTGAGGACTGACTACAATGCGCCGCGGTGCTATCCAAACAAGGGGCAACTTTCCGTTGCCATTCAGTGTGCTGCGGCGCCATTCAAACAAGGGGCAACTTTCCGTTGCCATTCAATGCGCCGCGGTGCCGTTCAAACAAGGGGCAGCTTTCCGTTGCCATGCAGCTCTCTTCAAGCACGGGGCAGTTTTCCCTTGGATCTGAGGTTGTGTATCTCAGGAGTAGGTTTCACACTCGTTGAGCAGTGACCGATTGCAAAAACAGCTTTTGAGAATTTTTACTGAGGTTGACTATTTTCTCGAAAATCATTCTATCTTTTCCAAAACTGGACCCTTTTCATGGAACCAAAAAAGGAAAATTTTCAGTGCTCATAGCCTAACTTGCATGATTTTAATCAAAAATCGAACAAGCATGTTGATCTAACTCTCATTTTGGTCAAAACTGTTTTAGTGGAAAGCAAAAACAAAAAATGGTCGAAATAATGAACTAGGGGCACAGTTGAGTCAGGTGTTTTGTCTTTTCCCCATTGTCAACATACTCGCCAGAAAGGGCACCCTACTCGCCAAGAAGGGCACTCTACCTGCCAAGAAGGGCGCAATTGAAGTTAACGACAAAGGACTGAAAGCTCTCATATCCTCCAAGCAACGAGGTGTCGAGCCAAGTGCGAAGCACGAACTGGAATGAGGCAAGATATTCCACTCCATCATCTGGACAAATCTTATTACGTCCAAACTCCCCAGCAAAGCATCATCAACCGATGCTAGCTGCAGATTTGCTACACACTTAGTTGTAGCGCAACCCCTCTATGGGAGGAATTCACTAGCTGTGAGCGGAAGAAAGAAGAATCTAGCTGAGTGCCAGGGGCAAGAGCCCGCAACTTCCTGTTTATCCATCAACCACCCCGGGGAGGGATTGGAAAATGAGAGATTGAAGAACAGAGAGATGTGCGATGAGAGAAAAAGTGAGAAAGGGGCTTTTTTAGAAAAACAGAGCTTGAGGGCCGAGTGATGTGAGAACCACAAATGAGAAATGGTGGGAAACACTACCCGATGAAACAGGCTCCCCGTGCACGTCTGAGTGTCGTGTCTTTTTGTTTTATCTCGTTTTTTGTTTTGAGTCGTTTCGAGTGTTACTCGATGTGTCTAGGTCGTGTGCCTTTTATTTCCTTGTTGAGTCGTTTTGCTGTCTTCAGTCGTAGGTTCAATACCTGTTCGAAAACTCATCTCTCAATTTCAAAAATAAAATCGTTTTGTGCTCCGAGTGCCGTGCTGTTCTCCACATTTGTGCAAAACAGAATTTGTTCTTTCATAAAACCGCGGGGTTCAACCCAGGTCACGTGAGAACAGTAAAACCAGGACCTATCTGAAGCTATGAAAGTTCCAGGCTGCAAAGCAAAAGAAAAGAGGGAAAATGTTGGGCATCTGAGATTGTTTCAACTTCTGCAAGTTCCGTCATTGCATCCTGTATGCCCAAATGAGCTGTGTGCCCGAAGAATGCGCTGTCTGCCCGAGACCTGCTGTGTGCCCAAATGAGCTGTGTGCCCGAAGAATGCGCTGTCTGCCCGAGACCTGCTGTGTGCCCAAAATGAGCTGCGTGCCCGAAGTGCGCTGTGTGCCCGAAAAGAGTTGTGTGCCCAAAAGAGCTGTGTGCCCAGATTGAACAGAATTTTGTGTTGCGAGTTGCGCGCCTAACGAACAGAGTGTCGTGTTGTGAGCTGTGTGCCAAATGAATGGAATGCTATGTCGTAAGCTGTGTGCCAAGTCTTGCATTGTTATACACATCTGTCTAGCATTGATATGCTCATTACTTGCATTGTTGTGCACACTTCACCTATATTGTTATGCACCTTTTCACTTGCAATAATCGTCTTTTCTCCTCTCGCATGCGGCGCGTTAGGACATCTTCGGTTTTGAACATTTTGGACGAGTTCCAGTCTTCGTTCACCTTTCTTCTCTTGCGTGTGATACGCTGAGAAATTTACCTTTCCTCTCTCGCATGTGATATGCTACCTAGTTAAAACCTTCCCTTTCTCCGTATGAAATACGTTGAGATACGCTTGTTGGTTACACCTTTGTTTACCCGGTTAAAACCTTCCCTCTCTCCGTATGAAATACGTTGAGATACGCATGTTGGTTACACCATTGTTATCTACCCGGTTAAAACCTTCCATCTCTCCGTATGAAATGCGTTGAGATACGCCTGTTGGTTACACCATTGTTATTTACCCAGTTAAAACCTTCCCTCTCTCCGTATGAAATACGTTGAGATACGCTTGTTGGTTACACCTTTGTTTACCCGGTTAAAACCTTCCCTCTCTCCGTATGAAATACGTTGAGACACGCCTGTTGGTTACACCATTGTTTTTCTCCCCGGTTAAAACCATCTCAGGTTGCGTCGTGTACGCACCTAGGCGGTTGTTTTCGGACCTCTTCTCACGATTTCAGCGTGGTTAGAGTGTTCTTTTCCTCACACGATTTCAGCGTGTTTGGAATTTATCTCAGGTTGTGTTGTGTATGCACCTGGGCGGTTGTTTTTGGACCTCCTCTCACGATTTCAGCGTGGTTTGAGTGTCTCCTTCCTTACGCGATTTCAGTGTGTTTGGAATCTATCTCAGGTTGCGTCGTGTACGCACCTAGGCGGTTGTTTTCAGACCTCTTCTCACGATTTCAGCGTGGTTAGAGTGTTCTCTTCCTCACACGATTTCAGCGTGTTTGGAATTTATCCCAGGTTGCGTTGTAGACGCGCTGGGCAGTCTATTTTTGGGCCTCCTCTCACGATTATCAGCGTGTTTTGAGTGTCCCCTTCCTCACACGATTTCAGCGTGTTTGGAATTTATCTTAGGTTGCGTGGAACGCGCTCCTGATTGATTTTCTTTCTTCTTCCTCCACTCACGAGTCCAGCGTGGTTGGCGTATATCACCATTTTGCATCTATTATACTCTCTATTGCATCACATCTTTTATCTATTTGCATCACATCTATTACACCCATTGCATTGTATCTGTTTTATTGTCTGGTCTGGGAGACCTTAAATCCTCCGGTCTAAGGAGACCTTAAACCCTGCATCGTCATTCGCGCTGTTTTGCGCATCGTACTTGCATTTTACTTGCATTTCATTTGCACTGTCTTGTGCACTTTCCGGTCTAGGAGACCTTAAATCCTCTAAAGGTGCAATTCCTTTGGTGTTTGTCGTGCCCGAACGACTTCCGGTGGTCTGGTATAGCCACTTGCCTGTGTTAGCGGTGAGTTCCTAGGAGACCAACTGAGACGGTGGAAACTAGAGTTCGAATGGCTCATGCCTAGAATGCAAAGGTTCGGGATTTCCGAGACTAAAGTCTGGTTTAAATACCCAGGGGTATATCCTCGGCTTGAAATCTGTATGGCAGCCCCATAGATTGAGATATCATCTGTATGCACCTCAATTCTGGATACTGATCCAACCTAGTCTGTCACCCTGTTGGAGAATAGGGAAAGCTGCGACCATAGTCAGGGAGAAAAGTAGTACCTGTGGTTCAACTAAGAAGAAGCGGAAGATTCTCACATCAGCATAAGGTAGGACATTGCTGAGGTAAGTCATTGCCAATTGCCCCTGTAAGGTACCTCCCTTTTCCTAGCTATCACATTGCATTTTAGCCACTACATTACAGTGCATTGCATGAATCCTCAATTTTCAAACCGGCTTCACTTAGCGTATAAGTCCAATTTTCAAACCGGCTTCGCGTAGCGTATAAGTCCAATTGTCAAACCGGCTTCGCGTAGCGTATAAGTCCAATTATCAAAATCTCCCTGCATATCATTTTGCATTTTGCCCCTGCCTGCGGGCACACATACATCTCTGTGCATCTTGTATGATTGTCTAAGTCTTCGGCCTTGTCAAAAATGGGTCGTCTTTGGGTTTTGACATTCACTCCCGTCACTTGTGACTTCCGAGTTCTGTCAAAGAGGGGCAACTGTAGACACCCCATTTTTGACCGACCTTGAGACTCAGATGTCACCCGGCTGAGCGCTCGGTGATGTTGCATATCGCGCTCGTTCAGAAGTCTTAGAGTCGCGACCGTGAGCCTTGCCTCCGGACTTCCGAACCCTCTTTTGTACCTTGTCTCGGTTTGCGAACCAGACCCGGTTTTCTCTGTTTTCTCTTCCTGAGGGGGGAGAGGTCCAGTAGACCATCTCTCAGTGGCCGTGGGCTACATTTCGTGGCCATAGGCCATTTTGCCCATTTCGGAGCCCGGTTCCCGGTTTTCAGAGCCGTCAGGCCGTGTGCCTCGGTTCGGGACCGCCTAACCATCTCCGATTCCTCCGGTTTTTGGCATGCATCTCATTCACTCCCTTTCGAGGGACACTGGGGCCTGAGAGACCCACTTCGTGGCTGAATGCCACTTTCGGTGCTTAACGGCCTATTTTCGGGACCCCGAACTGCGTGTTTTGGCCCCCGAGGATTCGTTTTGCATCGGTTTTTGTTCATTTTTGGCAGGTACCTCTGTTTTATCACTAGGAAGGTCACTGAAGGGTGGGAGGCCATCAATTATCTCAGCAACCAGTTATGCTTCTCCGGCGCCCTCCGACGCCCGTTTTTCTCACTTCCGGGCTAATGTTGAACACCCTAGGGCCATTTTCTTCAAGCCCAAACCACATATTTGTGTTGTACACACATGGGAGGACCCTAAAAACATATGGCCGGCCAGTAACTCCAATTGAACCTTTTGAAACCCTCCTAAAAGTGCTTGTTCTCTCTCTTGTTTTACATTTTCCAAATTTGAACCACATGGTTGTGTTGAGGACACCTGGGAGGACACCAATATCCGGTGGCCGGCCATTAACTCCAATTGAACCTTTTGACCCCTAGCCGGCCGGCCATGGGGGGTGGCCGGCCGGCCACCTGCAGCAAAAACACCCAGCCGGCCAGCATCCTCAGGTTGAGTACATTCCAGCTGTGCCTTGGTTTTCCCCCAAAAATATCTCTATCCGGGGGACCCTTTTGGAGGGAAATAAGAGTTCATTTCCCTCAATTTGGCCAAGGATTCCTCTCTCCCTCTCTTGTCTACATTGGTGTCCTCCCAACTCAAGAGAAGAGATTACAAGCATTGGTTGGAGCATATACATACATACAACTTCATTTCCTTCAAGTTTTGGTGTCATTTCTTCATCATCTTCAAGCTCTACCATCACAACTCCATTCCAGCAGCTAGGAGAGCTTTCCAGCAGCTAAGAGGCTCCCATTCTTCAAGCAAAAGGCAGCCAAGACTTGTCTACAAGGGTAAGTCTCACTTTCCCTCTTTTGTAGCCCTTTTTTGCCTCATTTCTTAAGCCTATTTTCTTATTGTTTTGAGCTCCGACCTTAACTGAAACTAGGTCTATTTTGAGCTATTCTTCATGTTTGTTCAAGGGCTCAACCCTGTTTGAGCCCTCCATCTTGTACTTGTTTCAATATCCTCTTATATGCCATTATTTTGCATTGAATATTTGGCCTATGTTTGATCTGTTTCCGAGCATAATGTAAACTGTAAGAGGGCTTATTTTGAGCCCCTCTTCAACATTGAAGAATGGCTCAACCCTGTTTGGGTCCTTTATCTTGCACTTGCTTCATAATCTCTCCTATTTACCGTAAATTTGCATGATTTGTTTGGCCTACATGTAGTCTGTTTCGGAGCATGTCATGAACTGTGAGTAGGCTTATTTTGTGTCCCTCTACAATATTGTAGAAGGGATCAACCTTGTTGGGGGCCTCCATGTTGTACTTGCCATTATACCCCTCTTTGGCCCCCATTTTTGCATGCTTTTTTTGGCTTATCTAGCTTCTGTTTTAGGCCATGATCAGAACTGAAAATAGCCATATTTTGACCTTATTGGCATATCTTATTAAGGGTCTTTGGCTGTTTGGTGAGTGATTTGTATACTTCATGTTATAGCCTCTTGTTGGCTTCAATCTTGCATGGCATTTCTAGCATGTTTGCATACTGTTTTTGGGGTTGTCATCTACTGTAAATGTGCATATTTTTGGCCCCTCTTCAGTGTTATAGAAGGGTATTTTTATGTTTGGGCTTTTCATTTACCATCTACTTCAATACCCCTCTCTTGGCCCCTATTTTTGCATGC
>CM069909.1:73390719-73570719 GCA_036172215.1 Camellia granthamiana
TAAAAGAAAGAAAAAAATACACAAGACCAATGAAATTTACTCAAATACATAATGAGAGTATCTTAACCTTAGTCTTTTTTACATCAGAACATCATCATCAAAACAATATCAAACATCACAACATTAATCATCAACATTGTGAACAGCAAACATTAAACATTATTCATCAAACATATTTCCAAATTACAAATTCAAAATCAAAATCAAACTTAAAGAAATTATAAAGATCAAAATAACACAAAAATCAAAGTATAAAAATTAACAATGTAATTTATCTTTTAAAAGAATTTTAGGTATAAATACAAAACCATGATAATGAACCAGAACCGTAAAGAAGAATCAAGCTATAAATTAGTAATAAATTGTGTGAATGAGTCCTAGGGAATTTCATAGTAGGTATCATTAGCTGCACAAAGAAGCCCCGCCCAACCCGCTTCTCGGGCGGAAATTCCCCTTGCTTTCAACTTCTTGTGATTTCGGAGATCCAGGAGTCAACGAAGAAGGGAGACCGAGGTGACGAGTGTTGGATTAGATCGGTGAAAAGGGTTACGTCGTAGAGGTTGTGGGTGTCGTCCGATGACTGGTGGTCGACAATGCCGAGATTTGTGACCCGCGCTTTTTCGAAGAATCCTGCACCCATGGGCATACGGCCTGGCAGGCCTTCCCTTTCCGCCGGAGCTTCATGGGCGTTGCCCCGTTCCCCAATCAGATGCTGCCATTGATGGGTTTGATTGAGAGAGAGAGAGAGAGAGAGAGGGGGAAGAATTGAAAAGAAAAGGAATCCGAGAAATTTGTCCACCACCGAGTTGATCGAGTTTGATTCCAACATCAGATTTTTTTTTTCCAACATCGAATTGCCTCCGTCGAGTTTGATTAAGTTCATGAATAGTTCGGTTAATTTCCAACATCGTAATCGGAGAATAATGTTTGATGAATCATGTTTGAGAATAATGTTAAAGAATAATGTTTTGATGAATAATAATGGTTGATGAATAATGTTTGATATTGAAGAATAATGTTTGATGAATAATTGTTTAATATTGAAGAATAATGTTTTATTTTGATGTTTAATCGTTATTTAAAAAATTGTTTAATCGTATTTTGATGATGACGTTGTGATGTTTGATGTTGTTTTGATGATGTTGTTTGATGTTGTTTCGATGATGTTACTCATAAATCTGATGTTTGATGTTTGATGGATAATGTTTGATATTTGATGAATAATCTAATGTTTAATGGTTCAGAATCTGTGTTTGATGTTTGATGGATAATCCTAATGTTTAGTGGTTGATACTTGATGAATAATCTTGACGTTGTTAATGTTTGATGTTAGATGAATAATGTTTGATGTTTGAAAAAGGAATCATAAAAAGGCCTATAGTAAGTTTCTGGGAAATAGGACCTATTAGTCCAACAAAAAAACTTCGGGACTAAATGGGTTAACATTTCTAAATTTGGGATTTATTGGTGCTTTCCCTTAATAATATAATTATGTATTTTTTTATGTATATTTATCAAAATTTTAAATCACTTAATGGGACAAATTAAACAATTTTCCAAAATTATTGATTTTTAATTTACAAAATAGATTAAAAAAAACTATTGACTGATTTATTTATTTAATAATAAAAATATTTCATAATATCTCTCCTAATATCTCTCACAAATTTTCAAAAAAAAATTTAAAACTTGCATTCATTTTCTCTTCCCCAAAAAATCAAATAGGAGCTCCAATCTCCTAATCCTAATTTTCTAATTCTTTGATTTAAAAAAAAAAACCTCAGCATTTATTGACTTTTCCCAACACAACCTCAGCATTTATTGACTTTTTCCAACCCACAATCCCTTTTGACTTCTCTCATAATTCTTGCAACACCCTTTTCAATTTCAACCATACACTATGGTTGCACACAAAAATTTAAAAAAAAAAAAGATAAGAATTTAGCTATAGATCTCAAAAAGATATAACATCAAAATTTGAATTATGATTTAATAATATAATTATGTATTTTTTTTATGTATATCTATGAAAATTTTAAATTACTTAATGGACAAATTAATCAATTTTTCAAATTAATTGATTTTTATTTACCAAAATAGATTAAAAAAATATTAACCGATTTATTTATTTAATAACAAAATATTTCATAATCTCTCCCTCCTAATCTCTCTCACAAATTTTCAAAAAAAATATTAAACTTGCATTCATTTTCTCTTTCAAAAAAAATCAGATAATATTTTCTATTAAAGTTGTAGATATCCTACTATATATATATATATTATACATTAACATAACAAAAAACTAAAAACTAAAAAAAAAATCTTTAAGTTTATCTAAATAAATTTTAAATCAATAAAACTCACATGTCTATCACATATCTAACTCACATCATAACTTACCTAAATAATAATAATTAAAACAAATGGAAACCAAAGATAAATTAAATTTAAAAAAAAAAAGATACCCCAAACTCCTCCATCTTAAATAAATTGAAAAAAAAAAATACCCGAACAGAAACCACACAAAAATAAAAATAAAAATAAAAAAATTATTGCTTTTTAATTACAAAATAGTTAAAAAAACTATTGACTGATTTATTTATTTAATAACAAAAATATTCATAATCTCTCTCTCCTAATCTCTCTCATAAATTTTCAAAGAAAAATATAAAAACTTGCATTCATTTTCTCTTCCCAAAAAATCAGATAGGAGCTCCAATCTCCTAATTCTAATTTTCTAATTTTTTGATTTAAAAAAAAAAGCCTCAGCATTTATTGACTTCTCCCAACCCAACCTCAGCATTTATTGACTTTTCCCAACCCACAATCCCTTTTGACTTCTCTCATAATTATTGCAACACCTTTTCAATTTTTCCCATACACTATGGGTTACACACAAAAATTTAAAAAAAAAAGATAAGAATTTAGCTATAGATCTCAAAAAGATATAACATCTAAATTTGAATTGTGATTTAATAATATAATTATGTATTTTTTTATGTATATCTATCAAAATTTTAAATTACTTAATGGGACAAATTAATCAATTTTTCAAAAATTATTGATTTTTAATTTACAAAATAGATTAAAAAAAATATTGACTGATTTATTTATTCAAATAACAAAAATATTTCATAATCTCTCCCTCCTAATCTCTCTCACAAATTTCAAAAAAAAATTAAAACTTGCATTTATTTTCTTTTCCCCAAAAAATCAGATAATATTTTCTATTAAATTTGTGTAGGTATCTACCTATATTATATATATATATATTATATTATAACATAACAAAAAAAACTAAAAAACTAAAAAACTAAAAAAAAAATCTTTAAAGTTTGTCTAAATAAACTTTAAATCAATAAAACTCACATGTCTATCACATATCTAACTCACATCATAACTAACCTAAATAATAATAATTAAAAACAAATGTAAACCACAGATAAATGAAATTTTAAAAAAAAAAAATACCCACAACTCCATCTTAAATAAATTGAAAAAAAAAATACCCGAATAGAAACCACACAAAAATAAAAAAATAAAAAAAAATTATTGATTATTAATTTACAAAATAGATTAAAAACAACTATTGACTGATTTATTTATTTAATAACAAAAATATTTCATAATCTCTCTCTCCTAATCTCTCTCACAAATTTTTTAAAAAAAATATTAAAACTTGCATTCATTTTCTCTTCCCCAAAAAATCAGATAGGAGCTCCAATCTCCTAATCCTAATTTTCTAATTTTTTGATTTAAAAAAAAAAGTCTCAGCATTTATTGACTTCTCCCTACCCAACCTCAACATTTATTGACTTTTCCCAAC
Source organism: Camellia granthamiana (assembly GCA_036172215.1). NCBI lineage: Eukaryota > Viridiplantae > Streptophyta > Magnoliopsida > Ericales > Theaceae > Camellia > Camellia granthamiana. Next base: position 73,394,546 of record CM069909.1, read on the forward strand.
CCATAATCCCTTTTGACTCCTCACATAATTATTGCAACACCCTTTTCAATTTCTCTCATACACTATGTGTAACAACCCTCATCACTGATCACTGATTGACCACTGATTTCTGTTTTAAGTGCTGAACAGACTGATTGAAATCAAAACTGAAATTGAATAAGTTGACCTATCGAATTGCATATGATATCTGTTTGATTGATTGAATGCCTGTTTGAATTTAAATGTTTAAACTGCTAATTGAAGGCCTTATCGGCGGCCGATTTAGGAACCGTTTAGCGCTTTGGAATCAGTAGAATATTTATGATTTAATGGCATATTTATCTAAAAATTGATTTGGTATGATTTAACTGGATCAAATTTGATTAATAGCGATAAAACACAAGAATTGGTCTTATTTACGGAATTGCCACTTAGTGGCTTATCCCATACCATATTTGAGGCTTGGTTTATACACTTCAACAAAACATTTCCTCAGATTATTTTTGAGCTCAAAACCGACTTAGAGAGAGAGGAAACAAGAAGATTGATTTCACTTAAAAGTTGGCTTGAATCTTTGAAGAATTGAAGTGTAGATTTCTAAGTTGAGCTTTTATCCTTGAATTACAAGACCTAAGGTAGTGTGACTACCCTCTTGTTTGTGAATTCAATTGTTTCTTGCATGGTTTAGTAGATTATTGAAGATTAGAGCCAATATATGGCTTATGATGTTGAATTGTAACTTCTAGCATGCATGCATGTATATATTGTTGAGTTTGGAGGTTTGATTTCATGGAAATCTTGCATGCATGTACATATTTATGTTTAAAACCATGATTTCATCTTGTTCTTGAAGATATGAGCTCATTTGAGCTAGCATTTGAGGTTTTGAATTGATTGAATCCATGGTTATTGCATATTCTTCATATTCTTGGAAATGGGTTTGAAAATGGTTTGAATTAACTCACTCTTGGCCCTTGCATGTGCAAATTGGCTTTTAAAACCTGTAGTACATTAAGTTTAAAGTGTTTTCCCAGATTTTGGGCCCAAGAGGTTGAGTTTTGGATGGTTGAATGCTTGGTTCGAACTTGGGAGACAAATCTGGAAATTCCAGATTTGGCTTCCTCGCTCGAGCGAAGGATTCCTCGCTCGAGCGAGCCCTTTGATTTTGCAATCTCGCTCGAGCGACCATCGAGCGACCATCGCGCGTAAAATTCCAGCAACCAGTACTTTTACTGTTCATGCAGATCGCTCGAGCGAAGGATTTCTCGCTCGAGCGAAGCCTTTGATTTTGGAAGCTCGCTCGAGCGAAGGAAGGCTCGCTCGAACGAGGCTCCTATTTTCAGCAACTTTTGAAAAATGCCTTCCAAGTGTAATTTTGCATCCTCATCTCATCCTAGGCATTCTTAGGCCTAGTTTAAGGCATCTTAATGAGGATATAGATGTAGAACCACACCGAGGAAATTTAGGGATTTAATTAACATCCTTTCTGACTGTAACCTTAGTGTGTGTTCTATTCTGTTAATTGTTTAGGGTTGGCTCTCGGGGACGCGCTCTAGCTGCTATTAGCCCAATCTCTGTGAGTAACAGATTGTGTAAAGATATGTTCAAAATGGTTATATTTTGAATACCGAACTGAACTGTTTATTGAACTAATATTGTTTATTGAATGAATGTATGTCCTGTATTTCGAACTGTATTGTGGCATCCTTAGCACCCATTGTTATTGAATGATACAGAGCTCTGTCGGTTTCCTCGTGGAACCATATTGTTATTGATTGATGGCCATCACTATTGTTGGGTCTGAAAAGGCCCGGTCCTTTTGGACCTATTGTTTATAGGCTAATGGATGTACCACATATGACTGATTGACTGAAATATTGATTGATCGAAATATTGATTGACTGAAATACTGAAAGATTGAAATACTGCTAAATGAATTGATTTCATTACTGTAAGGACATTCATTCATAACCCCTTTACACTGATGTTATTCACTGGGCTTTAGCTCACTGTTTATATATATATGTAGGTTCTCAGCAGCCAGACCGGAGCTAGGAGCGTGGGATTGGTCCCCAGTTTTGTCAAGCCAGCCTATGTGCCTCACTGCGAGGTTCTGTGTTACCATGCTATGGCTTTGGGGTCTTTTGTATTTCCCCTGACTGTCTCACTGTTTTGTACTATTGTGAGATCACTGTTTAGACTGTTTACTGTTTACTGTACTGTCCAAGGGGTTAGGCCCCGGTTTTATCGACTGTTATGTATATGTATATTGTGTATGCCACACTGTATTGTACTGTTGTCAAGGGATTGGATCCCTGTACCGACTGACTGTAAATGGTCGTATAGACCGTACTGTTTCAGGACTGTTTGAATGCGTGAAAAACTTTTGGCATACAGATTGTCACAGCTCATTGGACACTATTCATTTATTGTTTTGGCTTCCGCCAGGCCCTGAACTCTGTTATATTGTATGATTGTTAAGCAGGCCTTTGGTAATCACGGATTACTGGCCAGTTACGATGCTAAACCCATAGGGCCGGGTTTGGGTCGTGACACTATGGTTACACACAAAAATTTAAAAAAAAAGATAAGAATTTAGCTATAGATCTCAAAAAGATATAACATCTAAATTTGAATTGTGATTTAATAATATAATTATGTATTTTTTTATGTATATCTATCAAAATTTTAAATTACTTAATGGGACAAATTAATCAAATTTTCAAAATTATTGATTTTTAATTTACAAAATAGATTAAAAAAAACTATTGACTGATTAATTTATTTAATAACAAAAATATTTCATAATCTCTCCATCCTAATCTCTCTCACAAATTTTCAAAAAAAAATATTAAAACGTGCATTCATTCTCTCTTCCCCAAAAAATCAGATAATATTTTCTATTAAAATTGTAGATATCTACCTATATTATATATATTATATTATAACATAACAAAAAAAACTAAAAAACTAAAAAAAAAAATCTTTAAAGTTTATCTAAATAAACTTTAAATCAATAAAACTCACATGTCTATCACATATTTAACTTACATCATAACTTGCCTAAATAATAATAATTAAAAACAAATGGAAACCACAGATAAATAAAAAAAAAATTTAAAAAAAAATACCCACAACTCCATCTTAAATAAATTGAAAAAAAAAATACCTGAATAGAAACCATATAAAAATAAAAATAAAAAGATATTTCTATCTATCTATCTATATCTATCTATCTATACTATATATTAAGCAAAATGGGGTTTTTAACCCCAAGGCCTGTAGGAGCACCAATCTCCTAATCCTACTTTTCTAATTTTTTGATTCAAAAAAAAAAAAACTCAGCATTTATTGACTTCTCCCAACCCAACCTCAACATTTATTGACTTTTCCCAACCCACAACCCCTTTTGACTTCTCTCATAATTATTGCAACATCCTTTTCAATTTCTCCCATAAACTATGGTTGCACACAAAAATAAAAAATAAAAAAGATAAGAATTTAGATATAAATCTCAAAAAGATATAACATCTAAATTTGAATTATGATTTAATAATATAATTATGTATTTTTTTATGTATATCTATCAAAATTTTAAATCACTTAATAAGATAAATTAATCAATTTTCCAAAATTATTGATTTTTAATTTACAAAATAGATTAAAAAAACTATTGACTAATTTATTTAATTTCTCCCATAATATAGCGGTCCCGGGTTTACCCCTTGTTGTATAGTGATCCGGACGTGTGTCCGTGGATGTTGGTAGTTGAGTATTGTCTTGTTTACATCCTTTCTTGCTTTGTATTTGAGTTATAGGATGTGTTGGGTAGGTTTGTTACAGGTTGGTTGTGCTTGGGAGCCAAGTGTTGCTGCCCAGATTTTTGGCTGGTCGCTCGAGCGAGGGTTTGGTCGCTCGAGCGAGGGTAGTTTTTGTTTCTGGTGGCTCGAGCCAGGATGGCTTCGCTCGAGCGACCGATTGCGTCTGGCCCAGACCTGAAAGTTGCATTTCTTGGCTCGAGCGAGCTTTTCTTCGCTCGAGCGATCTGGTTCGTTCTTCGCTCGAGCGAGCGGTTCTTCGCTCGAGCGAGCGTCGTGTTGCAAATCGGAAGATTTGAACTGTTGGCTCGAGCGAGCGTATCTTCGCTCGAGCGAGGCCAGTTTTTGTGTCTGGTCGCTCGAGCGACCAAGTCTTCGCTCGAGCGAGCCTGTTTATATCAGCAAGGCAGCAGCCGAATTAAACTTCACTTTTTCAAAACTCTATCTTCTTCAAACCCTTGATTTGAGAGCTTCTCTCTCTACACTTGCACTCTCTCTAAGATTTGATCTACCTAGGATGATTTCCTACCCTAATGCCTTTGTTAAAAAGATAGAGGGTGACTTGGGCTTCGTTTTAATCGGAACAAATTTGGTTTTGGAGCAAGTTGGGTGTTGACCATCATCTCCTTTTGAGCTAAATCTTTGAGGTAGGGATATCCTACTCCTCTTTATGAGTTTTGTCTTTAAATTTTAGCATTTTGATATGTTGGAAGTTGTTGTGTAATTTTGGAAAACTTTGGGCCATTGTGTAATTTTACAAAAGTTGGGGGGTTTTATCTATGATAAACCTAGAAGCATGTTTGGTATAGAAACATGGAATTAATGTTGAAACATTAGTGAAATCGGAACCTAAGGGTTGTGATGTTAATTATGGAGAATGTCCTAATTACATTGATTAATTAATTTGGATAATTAATTGTGTTGATTTGTGATGTATATAATTGTTGTTTATATGCATTGTGTTGTGTTGGAGAAGATAGGGGATGTACTCCACGGTTTAGGGGAAGATAGGGGATGGACCTCTAAGCCGGATGTTGTTGGGAGGAGATAGGGGATGAACTCCGTAGATAGAGCGTGTATGCTTATCTAGAAATGTATTGACAGAGCTCATAGGCTTGTCTTTGGAAGTATTGATATAACTGTTATGTTTATCTTTGATGAAGTGAAAAGTGTTGGCATGAATGTTTGTTTCATGTGAGATGTTTGGCCAGGTTCTGAGCCAAGGTTTTGAAATGGCAAGTAAAAGGAATGGAAATGGAAACGAAAGGAAATATAGACTTAAGAGTCTTGGAATTGTATTATGTTATGAAAGAATGTAAAAGTGTTGACCATCTATCAACTGTTAATCTTTTAGTCATTGTTCATAACTGGTTTAGTATATTTCTACTGGGCTGTGGCTCACCTTATATGGGAACATCATTTTCAGGTACAGGTAGCATGCCACCTCCAAGGACTTAGCTTGGGAGGCTAGTGGCGGACAGACTTTTTTGGTTGTCTTTCCTTTTGTTGTATTACATGTAAATTCAAGCCAAGGGCTTAATGTGTAAATGAGTTAGCACTCTACTTTCTTGTAACCAAGTGTTAACTTGGAAAGCTGTAAGCCCTTAGGGCATTTGCTTTTGTTGTTAACATGTAATACTTTTTGTAATAAAACTCTGATGAATGGAAGGATGTGGATCTTTTATATATCATAGCATGTCTATATTGTTGGGATTAATGTCATTATTTTGAGGGCGTTACAACTTGGTATCAGAGCGTACCAGGTTCGAATACTTTGGGTACGTGGGAAGTGATTAGGATCACAATGGGTTTGTCTCGTTTAATAGAGACTTAGGTGTACTGTTACATGTTTATATGATAATATGCTTATGTGACTATTTGGGTATGGGATTTAGTTTCCAAGGTGTTGATTGGATCTTTGGGTTTCTGGGACGACGAAGCCCCCGGATTGGCCCTCGAGGCCTGCACAGACTGAGCTGGCTGAAATCCCTGCGTCTGTCTAGAACCAGACGCTCCTGAAGTGGCACTCAACCGTGGGCAAAACCTCTTCAGGTGCCCAGGCTGTCCACACTGATAACACGATATGGGCTGCCCCCTGCCCGAACTCTGACTCTGCGGTCTAGCTGACGGAGAAGCAGCTCTCTGACCCCCGCCCTTCTGCGGGCAAACTGAAGCCTTGTGACCCGGCTGGCCACACTTGTAACAGGTGAACTCTCCCTGACTGCCCCTCCCGGAGCCTGCACTCGGTACTGGGAAAGTCGACCTGGCCAAACCACCCTGGGACGGCTGAGGGTTATAACCCTTCTGCCTCCTGCCATCACCCTGTCCCTCTTGGCCCCTCTTGGAGCCTCCATGTTTCTCCTCCTCTCCCTCCTGCATCATCAGCTCCATATGAGCTGCAGCATCCACCAAATGCCTGTACTCTCGGATATAAGGTCCACCAACTTTCAACTTGAGGTCCCACCTCAACTTCCGCTCAAACTCGTAGCAACGGTGCTCCTCTGTCGCCACAAGTTCAGGTACAAACCTGGACAAGCTAGTAAATGTAGCCTCAAACTCGGCCACAGACAAACCCTCCTGCTTAAGCCGGCTAAACTGATCCCTCAGCTTCTCTCTAGCCACTGCAGATAAAAACCTCTCCTGGAAAGCATTCACAAACGCCTCCCAAGTACCACCCACACGAACTTTCTCATACTTCCACCATTGACCCGCATCTCCCTTCAGCTGGAAGGATGCCAAGGTCACTTTCAATGCTCCGTCCTCAATGCCTAGCATCTCGAACGTTTTACTCATTTGTTCTAGCCACTCGTCTGCCTTCAATGGCTCCTTAGAATCCCCAACAAACTCCTCCGGATTTGACCGGAAGAACTCCCTCTTCAAGAAAGAAGGCCCTGCCTCAGCTGCCTGATTCCCTGCTCTGAGAATACCCAAAGCTCCTGCTATCTCCCGGGCCAAGGCACTCATGGCCTGCTGACCCGCTGGCTCGGCCACATTGGCCTGACCAACCCCCTCCTGAACTGCCGGAATCTCATCCGGTAAAGGCACTTCCTGCCTCCTTGGCCTACCACGCCTACCACCTCTTGCTCGTCCTGACATCCTAATAAAGGTAACACAGAACGTTAGCACATTCATAAACGTGCCAAAACTAAACACTCACGTCCTAATGCATGGACAACTGTAATTCATTCCACGTAAGCACATAAACATATAAGCACTTACGAATTTCATTTCCGGATAATGATAGTCCCAAGGCGTTACTAGAGTACCGGTTAAAAACAGCATTGATCAAGTGCCTTTCCAACAAGACTCCCAGAAACCCAAAGATCCAATCAACATCCTAGAAACTAAATCCCATACCCAAATAGTCACATAAGCATATTATCATATAAACATGTAACAGTACACCTAGGTCTCTATTAAGCGAGACAAACCCATTGTGATCCTAATCACTTCCCATGTACCCAAAGTATTCGAACCTGGTACGCTTTGAGGGCGTTACACATAAACTATGGTTACAAACAAAAATAAAAAATAAAAAAGATAAGAATTTAGTTATAGATCTCAAAAAGATATAACATCTAAATTTGAATTATGATTTAATAATATAATTATATATATATATTTTATGTATATCTATCAAAATTTTAAATCACCTAATGGGACAAATTAATCAATTTTTCAAAATTATTGATTTTTAATTTACAAAATAGATTAAAAAAACTATTGACTGATTTATTTGTTTAATAACAAAAATATTTCATAATCTCTCTCTCCTAATCTCTCTCACAAATTTAAAAAAAAATATATTAAAACTTGCATTCATTTTCTCTTCCCCAAAAAATAAGATAGGAGCTCCAATCTCCTAATCCTAATTTTCTAATTTTTTGATTAAAAAAAAAAAACTCAGCGTTTATTGACTTCTCCCAACCTAACCTCAGCATTTATTGACTTTTTCCAACCCACAATCCCTTTTGACTTCTCTCATAATTATTGCAACATCCTTTTCAATTTCTCCCATAAATTATGATTACACACAAAAATAAAAAATAAAAAAAAATAAGAATTTAGCTATATATCTCAAAAAGATATAACATCTAAATTTGAATTATGATTTAATAATATAATTATGTATTTTTTTTTATGCATATCTATCAAAATGGGGTTTTTAACCCCAAGGCCTGTGGGGGCTCAAATCTCCTAATCCTAATTTTCTAATTTTTTGATTTAAAAAAAAAATCTCAGCATTTATTGACTTCTCCCAACCCAACCTCAGCATTTATTGACTTTTCCAAACCCACAATCCCTTTTGACTTCTCTCATAATTATTGCAACATCCTTTTCAATTTCTTCCATAAATTATGATTATACACAAAAATAAAAAATAAAAAAATATAAGAATTTAGCTATATATCTCAAAAAGATATAACATCTAAATTTGAATTATGATTTAATAATATAATTATGTATTTTTTTTTTGCATATCTATCAAAAGGGGGTTTTTAACCCCAAGGCCTGTGGGGGCTCCAATCTCCTAATCCTAATTTTCTAATTTTTTGATTTAAAAAAAAAAACCTCAGCATTTATTGACTTCTCCCAACCCAACCTCAGCATTTATTGACTTTTTCCAACCCACAATCCCTTTTGACTTCTCTCATAATTATTGCAACATCTTTTTCAATTTCTCCCATAAATTATGATTACACACAAAAATAAAAAATAAAAAAGATAAGAATTTAGCAATATATCTCAAAAAGATATAACATCTAAATTTGAATTATGATTTAATAATATAATTATGTATTTTTTTTTATGCATATCTATCAAAAGGGGTTTTTAACCCCAAGGCTTGTGGGAGCTCCAATCTCCTAATCCTAATTTTCTAATTTTTTGATTTAAAAAAAAAAAACCTCAGCATTTATTGACTTCTCCTAACCCAACCTCAGCATTTATTGACTTTTCCCAACCCACAATCTCTTTAGACTTTTCTCATAATTATTACAACATCATTTTCAATTTCTTCCATAAATTATGATTACACACAAAAATAAAAAATAAAAAAGATAAGAATTTAGCTATATATCTCAAAAAGATATAACATCTAAATTTGAATTATGATTTAATAATATAATTATGTATTTTTTTTTTATGCATATCTATCAAAAGGGGGTTTTTAATCCCAAGGCCTGTGGGAGCTTCAATCTCCTAATCCTAATTTTCTAATTTTTTGATTTAAAAAAAAATAAAAAACCTCAGCATTTATTGACTTCTCCTAACTCAACCTCAGCATTTATTGACTTTTCCCAACCCACAATCCCTTTTGACTTCTCTCATAATTATTGCAACATCCTTTTCAATTTCTCCCATAAATTATGATTACACACAAAAATAAAAAATAAAAAAGATAAGAATTTAGCTATATATCTAAAAAAGATATAACATCTAAATTTGAATTATGATTTAATAATATAATTATGTATTTTTTTTATGCATATCTATCAAAATTTTAAATCACTTAATGAGACAAATTAATTAATTTTCCAAAATTATTGATTTTTAATTTATAAAATAGATTAAAAAAAAGTATTGACTGATTTATTTATTTAATAACAAAAATATTTCATAATCTCTCTCTCCTAATCTCTCTCACAAATTTTCAAAAAAAAATATTAAAACTCTCATTCATTTTCTCTTTTCCAAAAAATCAGATAGGAGCTCCAATCTCCTAATCATAATTTTCTAATTTTTTGATTTAAAAAAAAAACCTCAGCATTTATTGACTTCTCCCAACCCAACCTCAGCATTTATTGACTTTTCCTAACCCACAATCTGTTTTGACTTTTCTCATAATTATTGCAACACCCTTTTCAATTTCTCCTATACACTATGGTTACACACAAAAATTATAAAAAAAAAAAGGGATAAGAATTTAGTTATAGATCTCAAAAAGATATAACATCTAAATTCGAATTGTGATTTAATAATATAATTATGTATTTTTTTTTATGTATATCTATGAAAATTTTAAATTACTTAATGGGACAAATTAATGATTTTTTCAAAATTATTGATTTTTAATTTACAAATAGATTAAAAAAACCTATTGACTGATTTATTTATTTAATAACAAAAATATTTCATAATCTCTCCCTCCTAATCTCTCTCACAAATTTTCAAAAAAAAATATTAAAACTTGCATTCATTTTCTCTTCCCTAAAAAATCAGATAATATTTTCTATTAAAGTTGTAGATATCTACCTATATTTTATATATTATATTATAACATAACAAAAAAAACAAAAAAACTAAAAAAAAATCTTTAAAGTTTATCTAAATAAACTTTAAATCAATAAAACTCACATGTCTATCACATATCTAACTCACATCATAACTTACCTAAATAATAATAATTAAAAACAAATGGAAACCACAGATAAATTAAAATTTTTTAAAAAAAAGATGCCCACAACTCCATCTTAAATAAATTGAAAAAAAAAAATACCCAAATAGAAACCACACAAAAATAAAAATAAAAATAAAAATAAAAAGATATATCTATAAATCTATTTATCTATCTATCTATCTATATCTATACTATATATTAAGCAAAAAATGGGTTTTTAACCCCCCAAGGCCTATAGAAGCTTCAATATCCCAATCTGAATTTTTTAAATTTTTATTTAAAAAAAAAATTCAGCATTTATTGATTTGATCAAAATCCCCTGATTAGCATTTATTAACTTTTTTCAATCCACATATCTTTCCACATGCCTGCAATTATTGATTTGGTCAAAATCCCCTGATCAGCATTTAAAATCCCCTTATACAAATCTATACTATATATTAAGCAAAATGGGGTTTTTAACCCCAAGCCTTGTGGAAGATTCAATCTCTCAATCTAAATTTCCTGATTTTTTGATTTAAAAAAAAAAAATCTTAGTATTTATTAATTTCTCCTAACTCTCAAGTCTTACCCTCATAATAACAGTTTAATGCATTAAGAATAACCATAAAAAAAATTCTTTGAAATCCAACACATATGAATTTTTTGAAAAGTCATAACACATATGATTATTATCCCTCATAGTAACACTTTAATGCATTAAGAACAAGTATAAAAAAAATTTCTTGAAAAGTCCAACACATATGATCATCATTAAAATATTAAACTTTATTATAATATAATAAAAAAAAAGACATTTAATTTCTTGAAAAATCCAACACATATGATTATTATTAAAATATTAAACTTCAATATAATATAAAAAATGAAAAAAAGAAGACATTTAAAAAAAAAAAATCACAATTCATATATATAGATAATTGTAAACATAATCCGTGCATAGCACGGTGATATGCTAGTACTATATATTAAGCAAAAAATAGGTTTTTAACCCCCAAGGCCTATGGAAGCTTCAATATCCAAATCTAAATTTTTAAAATTTTTTATTTAAAAAAAAAAAATTCAGCATTTATTGATTTGGTCAAAATCCTCTTATTAGCATTTATTAACTTTTTTCAATCCACATATCTTTCCACATGCCTATAATTATTGATTTGGTCAAAATCCTCTGATCAGCATTTAAAATCCCCTTATACAAATCTATACTATATATTAAGCAAAAGGGGGTTTTTAACCCCAAGCCTTGTGGAAGATTCAATCTCCCAATCTAAATTTCCTGATTTTTTGATTTAAAAAAAAAAAAAATCTTAGTATTTATTAACTTCTCCTAACTCTCAAGTCTTACCCTCATAATAACACTTTAATGCATTAAGAATAACCATAAAAAAAATTCTTTGAAATCCAACACATATGAATTCTTTGAAAGGTCATAACACATATGATTATTATCCCTCATAATAACACTTTAATGCATTAAGAACAAGCATAAAAAAAATTTCTTGAAAAGTCCAACACATATGATCATCATTAAAATGTTAAACTTTATTATAATATAATAAAAAAAAGACATTTAATTTCTTAAAAAATCAACACATATGATTATTATTAAAATATTAAACTTCAATATAATATAAAAAATGAAAAAAAGAAGACATTTAAAAAAAAAATTAAAAATCACAATTCATATATATAGATAATTGTAAACACAATCCGTGCATAGCACGGTGATATGCTAGTACTATATATTAAGCAAAAAATGGGTTTTTAACCCCCAAGGCCTATGGAAGCTTCAATATCCAAATCTAAATTTTTTAAATTTTTTATTTTAAAAAAAAAATTCAGCATTTATTGATTTGGTCAAAATCCTCTTATTAGCATTTATTAACTTTTTTCAATCCACATATCTTTCCACATGCCTGCAATTATTGATTTGGTCAAAATCCCCTGATCAGCATTTAAAATCCCCTTATACAAATAATTATAGATACAATTTGTGTATAGTTACTGCAGTACCCTTTTCAACTTTCCCAATATACTATGGTTAGTGATAAGAAAAAAATCTTAAAAAACACAATTTATATATTAAAAAAAATCTAAAACAAATATAAATATCTATAATTATCCCGTGCATAACACGGGTGATAGGCTAGTACTATACATTAAGCAAAATGGGGTTTTTAACCCCCAAGGCCTATGGAAGCTTCAATATCCCAATCTGAATTTTTTATTTAAAAAAAAAAAACTCAGCAATTATTGATTTGGTCAAAATCCCCTGATTAGCATTTATTAACTTTTTTCAATCCATATATCTTTTCACATGCCTGCAATTATTGATTTGGTCAAAATTCCCTGATCAGCATTTAAAATTTCCTTATACAAATAATTATAGATACAATTTGTGTATAGTTACTGCAGTACCCTTTTCAACTTCCCCCATACACTATGATTAGTGATAAGAAAAAAAATCTTAAAAAATATCATTTATATATTAAAAAAAATCTAAAAAATATATAAATATCTATAATTATCCCGTGCATAAAAATTACATATATTTTATGCTAACAATTTAAAAATATTTTTAACATAACTATGAATGGTTTTTTATATTTAAATTTAATCCCGTGCATAGCACGGGTGATATGCTATCTATACTATATATTAAGGAAAATGGGGGTTTTTAACCCCAAGGTCTGTGGGAGCTCCAATCTTCTAATCTTAATTTTTTAATTTTTTGATTTAAAAAAAAAAAAAAAACCCTCAGCATTTATTGACTTCTCCCAACCCAACCTCAGCATTTATTGACTTTTCCCAACCCACAATCCATTTTGACATCTCTCATAATTATTGCAACACCCTTTTCACTTTCCATAATTATTGCAAAACTCACATGTCTATCATATATCTAACTCACATCATAACTTATCTATCTATACTATATATTAAGCAAAAGGGTCTTTTAAACCCCAAGACTTGTGGAAGCTCCAACTTGCCAATCCTAATTTCCTAATTTTTTATTTTTTTTAAAAAAAATTGACTTGGTGATTAGTTCAAAGATTATAATAATTACACTATTGAATAACGCAATAAATGAAATCCTAATTTCCTTACTTTTTACATCCCCAAGAGACCCATGTAATTATTGTGTAAATGGCTCTTAATTTTTTTCCCTCTAAATTTTTTTGTTTTGTTTTTTGAAAAAAATAAAATAAATAAACACTTATTAAATTCTTTCAAATTCCTCGGTCAAACCCTATGTATTTAATTTATATTCAAAGATTATAATAATTACACTATTGAATAACGCAATAAATAAAATCCTAATTTCTTTACTTTTTGCATCCCCAAGAGACCCATGTAATTATTGTGTAAATGGCTCTTAATTTTTTTCCCTCTTAATTTTTTTGTTTTGTTTTTTGAAAAAAAAATAAATAAACACTTATTAAATTCTTTCAAACTCCTCGGTCAAACCCCATGTATTTAATTTATATATTAAAAAAATTAAAACAAATATAAATATCTATAATTATCCCGTGCATAGCACAGGTGATAGGCTAGTTATAGATTAAGCAAAAGGGGGGTTTTTAATCCCAAACTTTGTGGGAGCTCCAATCTCCCAATCTAAATTTTCTGATTTTTTGATTTAAAAAAAAAAAAAAACTTAGCATTTATTAACTTCTCCCAACTCCCAAGTCATACCCTCATAATAACACTTTAATGCATTGAGAACAAGTATAAAAAAAATTCTTTGAAATCTAATATATATGAATTCCTTGAAAACTCCCAACATATATGATTATTATCCCTCATAATAACACTTTAATGCATTAAGATCAAGTATAAAAAAAATTTCTTAAAAAGTCCAACACATATGATTATTATCAAAATATTAAACTTTATGGGCAAATTACGAACACCCCCTCGAGGTTTGGTGAAAATACAAATTCCCCCCTGAAGTTTGAGAAATTACATCACGCCTCCTGAGGCTTATATTTTCATAACAAATTACTCTCTAAGATTTTTATTTTCATACAGATTCCCCTATAATTTCTCCTAATTTGTTATGAAAATTTGACAGTCATGGGGCAATTTGTAATTTCTCAAACCTCAGGGAGAAATCTGTATTTTTACCAAACCTCGAGGGGGTATTTGTAATTTGCCCTAAACTTTAATATAATATAATAATAATAATAAAAAGGCATTTAATTTCTTCAATAGTCTAACACATATAATTATTATCAAACTATTAAATTTTAATATAATATAAAAAAGAAAAAAAAGAAGACATTTAAAAAAGAAAAGAAAAGAAAACATTTAAAAATCACAATCCATCTATCTATCTATCTATATAAGCAAAAGGGAGTTTCTAACTTCCAAGGCCTGTGGGAGCTCCAATATGCCAATCCTAATTTTCTAATTTTTTGTTTTTTTAAAAAAAAATTAACCTCAACATTTATTAACTTTTCTCAATCCATAAGACTTTTTAACTTCTCTCATAACTAGCATATCACCTTTGCTATGCACGGGATTAAATTTAAATAAAAAAAAAAAATCATTCATAGTTATGTTAAACATATTTTTAAATTGTTAGCATAAAATATATGTAATTTTAAAAGAAAATATTGACATTGCATAATTAAAGTAATAAAAATAAGAATTTATTACATTTGTTCGAAATTCACTGCATAAGTAAAATAAAAAATAACTAAAATCTAAATTGTTGTGGGCCTTCCATCAGCATTCCTGCATTGTCAACATGATAGTTAGTATCACAATTAATGAACAATACATATATTATGTATTTATAAAATGTTATAAAGTAAAAAAGTTATACTTATATTTTTTTTTTACTTTCTGAAAGATATAGACATTCTTCAGAACAATCTATATTTAAAACAAAGTTAAGAAGGAGAAATTATAATCACATTTTTCTTTTTGTGAGGGTTTATATTTATCTAACTTTAATCATATTAAAAAAATTAAAAATAAAATTAAAATAGTAAATAAAAAGATTAAATAACATTAAAAAATAGTTAATCACATTTTTTTTAACTATTAAACTAACTACAATCATATTAAAAAAAAAGAATCATTCAACTAATTATAATCACATTTTTCTTTTTGTGAGAATTTATATTTATCTAACTTTAATCATATTAAAAAATTGAAAATAAAATTAAAATAGTAAATAAAAAGATTAAATAACATTAAAAATTAGTTAATCACATTTTTTTAACTATTAAACTAACTACAATCACATTAAAAAAAAGAATCATTCAACTAATTATAATCACATTTTTTCTTTTTGTGAGGGTCTACATTTATCTAACTTTGATCATATTAACAAATCAAAAATAAAATTAAAATAGTAAATAAAAATATTTAACATTAAAAAAAGACCATTAAACTAATTTTTGATTAACTACAATATTAAAACAGTAAACAAAAGAAAAAGTTAAGAATGAGAAATTATAATCACATTTTTCTTTTTGTGAGGGTTTATATTTATCTAACTTTAATCATATTAAAAAATTAAAAATAAAATTAAAATAGTAAATAAAAAGATTAAATAACATTAAAAATTAGTTAATCACATTTTTTTTTAACTATTAAACTAACTACAATCACATTAAAAAAAAGAATCATTCAACTAATTATAATCACATTTTTCTTTTTGTGAGAATTTATATTTATCCAACTTTAATCATATTAAAAAATTGAAAATAAAATTAAAATAGTAAATAAAAAGATTAAATAACATTAAAAATTAGTTAATCACATTTTTTTAACTATTAAACTAACTACAATCACATTAAAAAAAAAGAATCATTCAAGTAATTATAATCACATTTTTTCTTTTTGTGAGGGTTTACATTTATCTAACTTTAATCATATTAAAAAATCAAAAATAAAATTAAAATAGTAAATAAAAAGATTTTACATTAAAAAAAAATCATTGAACTAATTTTTGATTAATTACAATAATAAAAAAGTAAACAAAAGAAAAAGTTAAGAATGAGAAATTATAATCACATTTTTCTTTTTGTGAGGGTTTATATTTATCTAACTTTAATCATATTAAAAAATTAAAAATAAAATTAAAATAGTAAACAAAAAGATTAAATAACATTAAAAATTAGTTAATCACATTTTTTTTAAACTATTAAACTAACTACAATCACATTAAAAAAAAGAATCATTCAACTATTTACAATCACATTTTTCTTTTTGTGGGAGTTTATATTTATCTAACTTTAATCATATTAAAAATTTAAAAATTAAAAATAAAATTAAAATAGTAAATAAAAAGATTAAATAACAATAAAACTTAGTTAATCACATTTTTTTAACTATTAAACTAACTACAATCACGTTAAAAAGAGAATTATTCAACTAATTACAATCACATTTTTATTTTTGTGAGAGTTTATATTTATCTAACTTTAGTCATATTAAAAAATTGAAAATAAAATTAAAATAGTAAATAAAAAGATTAAATAACATTAAAAATTAGTTAATCACATTTTTTTTTAACTATTAAACTAACTACAATCACATTAAAAAAAAGAACCATTCAACTAATTACAATCACATTTTTCTTTTTGTGAGAGTTTATATTTATCTAACTTTAATCATATTAAAAAATTAAAATAAAATTAAAATAGTAAATAAAAAGATTAAATAACATTAAAAATTAGTTAATCACATTTTTTTATCTATTAAACTAACTACAATCACATTAAAAAAAGAATCATTCAACTAATTACAATCACATTTTTCTTTTTGTGAGAGTTTATCATATTAAAAAATTAAAAAAAAAATTAAAATAGTGAATAAAAAGATTAAATAACATTAAAAATTAGTTAATCACATTTTTTTTTAACTATTAAACAAACTACAATCACATTAAAAAAAAGAATTATTCAACTAATTATAATCACATTTTTCTTTTTTTGAGGGTTTATATTTATCTAATTTTAATCATATTAAAAAATTGAAAATAAAATTAAAATAGTAAATAAAAAGATTAAATAACATTAAAAATTAGTTAATCACATTTTTTTTAACTATAAAACTAACTACAATCACATTAAAAAAAAGAATCATTCAACTAATTATAATCATATTTTTCTTTTTGTGAGAGTTTATATTTATCTAACTCTAATCATATTAAAAAATTAAAATAAAATTAAAATAGTAAATAAAAAGATTAAATAACATTAAAAATTAGTTAATCACATTTTTTTAACTATTAAACTAACAACAATCACATTAAAAAAAAAGGAATCATTCAACTAATTACAATCACATTTTTCTTTTTGTGAAAGTTTATATTTATCTAACTTTAATCATATTAAAAAATTAAAAATAAAATTAAAATAGTAAATAAAAAGATTAAATAACATTAAAAATTAGTTAATCACATTTTTGTTAACTATTAAACTAACTTCAATCACATTAAAAAAAGAATCATTCAACTAATTACAATCACATTTTTATTTTTGTGAGAGTTTATATTTATCTAACTTTAATCATATTAAAAAATTAAAAATAAAATTAAAATAGTAAATAAAAAGATTAAATAACATTAAAAATTAGTTAATCACATTTTTTTAACTATTAAACTAACTACAATCACATTAAAAAAAAGAATCATTCAACTAATTATAATCATATTTTTCTTTTTGTGAGACTTTAATCATATTAAAAAATTAAATAAAAAGATTAAATAACATTAAAAATTAGTTAATCACATTTTTCTTTTTGTGAGAGTTTATATTTATCTAACTTTAATGATATTAAAACATTATTTATCTAACTTTAATCATATTAAAAAATTAAATAAAAATATTAAATAACATTAAAAATTAGTTAATCACATTTTTAACTACTAAACTAATTACAATCACATTAAAAAAAAGAATCATTCAACTAATTATAATAACATTTTTCTTTTTGTGAGGGTTTATATTTATCCAACTTTAATCATATTAAAAAATTAAAAATAAAATTAAAATAATAAATAAAAAGATTCAAAAATAAAATCAAAAAAACCATTGAACAATATTAAAATAGTAAACAAAAGAAAAAGTTAAGAAGGAGAAATTATAATCACATTTTTCTTTTTGTGAGGGTTTATAAAAAGATTAAATAACATCAAAAGTTAAGGAGAAAACAAAAATAACACTTACTGTTTGCATACGTAGTCACTGAAGTTGGAAGTGTAGAGTGAGAACTAAAGAAGGAGAAAGCAAAAAGGAAAATCACTGTTAATATTAAAACAGTAAACAAAAGAAAAAGTTAAGAAGGAAAAAACAAAAATAACACTTACTGTTTGCATACGTAGTCACTGAAGTTGAAAGTATGAAAGCGAGAACTCAAGAAGGAGAAAGCAAAAAGGAAAATCACTGTTTACAATAGGTATGTGAAAAGTTAAGAAAAATATGTGTATTGGAGAAGTTATAAAGGTTTGAAAGAATTTAATAAGTGTTTATTTATTTTTTTTTCAAAAAACAAAACAAAAAAATTAAGAGGGCAAAAAATTAAGAGCCATTTACACAATAGTTACATGGGTCTCTTGGGGATGCAAAAAAATTTATATCTATTTCTAACCCATAATTTTTTGTGGAGTTCCAATATAATATTGGGGTTGCTTGGTGATTGGTTCAAAGATTATAATTACACTATTGATAAATGGAGGAGATAGAGGGTGGGGAAATAAAACAATAAATGAAATGTGAGAGAGAGAGAGGCCATGGCTCTTAATTTCTTTCAATATAATTTTTTTTCTCTCTTAATTTTTTTGTTTTTTGTTTTTTGAATGTAATCATGGTGTCAATGGCTCTTAATTTTTTTCTCTCTTAATTTTTTTGTTTTGTTTTTTGAAAAAAAAAAACACTTATTAAATTCTTTCAATATAATTTTTTTCTCTCTTAATTTTTTTGTTTTTTTTTTGAAAAAAAAATAACACTTATTAAATTCTTTCAATATAATATTGGGATTGCTTGGGTGCTGTTTGGTAACACTTACGTTTTCAGTTTTCTGTTTATATTTACAAAAATTTTAAAAACTCAAATAAAAACTTGTTTGGTAAAATTTTTGATTTATAAATCAGTGGTCTCAGTTTATAAATTTGGCCAAAAAATGAAAACACAAAAAATGTGTTTCCATTTTGAGTTTTCAGTTTTTTTTTTTTTTACCACCCAACATTAGCCACCACCCGCCACCATTTTCCACCACCGTCTTTCGCCACCACCACCCACCCGCCACCACCACTCACCACCCACCTGTCGCCACTCACCAGCCACCACCCACCTGCCACCCATTCGCCACCACCAACCACCCCTCGCCACTACCACCACCCACCACCACCACCACCTACCTGCCATCTACCCGCCACCACCCACCACCCGCCACTACCATCTACCGCCCGCCACCTACTTGCTACCACCATTCACCACCCACCAGCCACCATCCACCACCTGCCACTCATCTGCCACCATCACCCACCACCACCACCACCACCACCATCACCCACTACCCACCCGCCACCCACCTGCCACCACCACCACCGCTACCACCACCACCCACTCGCTACCACCTACCACGCGCCACCGTCACCCACCCACCCACCACCACCACTACCACTACCACCCGCTACCTACTCGCCACCACCCACCACCACCCGCCACCCACCTGCTGCCACCACCACCACCCACTCGCTACCACCCGCCACCCGCCACCGCCACCGTCACCCACCTACCCACCATCACCCACCTACCCACCATCACCACCCACCACCCACCCACCACCACCACCACCCACTCGCTACCACCCACCACCCGCCACTGTCACCCACCCACCCACCACCACCCACCTACCTACCACCACTACCTGCCATCCGCCACCCACCTGCCACCACCACCCGCCATCCGCCACCCACGTTGCCACCACCACCCGCCACCATCACCACCACCACCTACTCGCTACCACCCACCCACCCGCCACCACCCATCACCACCAGCTACCCACCACCCATCGTCACCACTTTCCACCACCGTCTTCCGCCGCCACTTGCCATTTCTCACTCTTTTATATTTTTAAAATTTTTTAAACATTTTGTCAATTACCAAACGCGTTTGTAGTTTATGTTTTTCTTAAAAAAAACAAAAAATAAACAAAAACCAGTTTATAAAATTTTTGTAAATATAAACTGAAAACGTAAATGTTACCAAACAAACCCTTGCTGATTGGTTTATTGTTTTATAATTACACTATTGATAAATGAAGGAGATAGAGGGTGTGGAAATAAAACAATAAATGAAATGTGAGAGAGAGAGAGAGAGAGAGAGAGAGGGGCTATGGCTCTTAATTTACACGCCACCACTTTTGCTTTCCCAAGAGACCCACATGGTGTCAATGTAATTATTATAATTTTTGAACCAATCACCAAGTCAATTTCTTTTTTTAAAAAAAATAAAAAAATCAGGAAATTAGGATTGACATATTGGAGCTTCCACAGGCCTTGGGGGTTAAAACACGCTTTTGCTTAATATATAGTATAGATATAGATTACTACAGTGCTTTTTCCAAAACAAATAATTTGTATATTAAAATTTTTTTAAAACAAAATATAAATATCTATATCTATATCTATCTATTTATTTATATCTATCTCTAACCCATAAGTTTTATGGGAGTTCAAATATCCCAATCTAAATTTCTTGACTTTTTGATTTAAAAAAAAAAAACCTTAATATTTATTAATTTCTCACAACTCCCAAGTCTTACCCCTTATAATAACACTTTAATACATTAAGAATAAGTATAAAAAAAATTCTTTAAACCTTAGATTGTTAAATTATGTTTATAAAAAAATCTTAAAAAACATAATTTATATATTAAAAAAAATTTAAAATAAATATAAATATTTATAATTATCCCGTGCATAAGCTAATAAAAAATTAAGGTAAAACAAGGTTTTATTTTATCTGCCTTATTCTTCAAATAAACACCAATCAATCACAGGAGAAGGTTAAGAGGTCTCATCACTAATGATGCTTTCCCAAGGAACTGAATTGCCTCTTTGAAAAGTGCAAAATAAAAAAATATATATATATTAACAAATAAAATAATAATACAGTCCCTCCTCTTCAGTTTCAAATCGGATGAAAACTTAGGCCTCGTTTGGAAATCTTCATTTTTAATTAAAAAGTCAAAAGTTATTAAAAAATTAATCAAAAAGTCAATAACTCATATCAAAAAGTCAAAGATTCTCTTTTCTTTCTATTTTTTTGCACATCTTTTCGTAAAAAGCTAAAAAGTCATCCCAAACATAATAGTTTTTTTTAGCTCATATTTTAACCAAATAGTCAAAAAATTACTAAATTAGCCTGTTCCCAAACGAGGCCTAAGTTAGGCCTTCATGAACCTATCACAGAGCCCATATTAATAATTTGAATTATTTAATGTGTAAAACTATTTGAACATTTTATTTTTGTAAAAATTCATATTAATTGGATATGAATAATCACTTGATTAATTTAAATTTGTGTTAATAATAGTTATGATTTTAAAAATAAATCACTTTGCTTGGTTTGGGTTTTTTAAAAAACACTTTTCAGAAAATTTTATTTTTTTATTTTCGTATTTTTATTGAATTTTTTTAGTATTTCAAGTATTTTTTTTATTTTTAGACACACTTAACATAAATACACTTAAAAAGTATAATTTTCGTAAAAAAATCTTTAAAAAAATTAACTAAATATCAAAAATACAAAAAAATATATAAAAATTCAGTATATTTTTCATATTTTTGTGTATTTATTAATTTTTTGAAATATTTTTTCACAAAATATTTTATTTTTTAGATATATCTAAGTAAGGTATATCTAAAAAAGTAAAAAAATACTTAAAATTTTAAAAATATTAATTTAAAAAAAAGAAAAGCAAAAAACTCAATTTTCAAAAAATTGAAACCAAATATACTGAATTATTCATACAAATGTGATTCAATCAAGTGACTATTGATATCTAATTAATATAATTTTTTATAAAGATAAAATATTTGACGAATCCTATACATTAAACGATTTGGATCTTTGAATCGAATTCGAAATAAGCCCATAATGAGTTAAACTAGAACGTCAAATTAACTAATCCAATCGAACAATCCAAGCCAATCCTTTGGATTCGTTTGGGATGTGGGTTGACTTTTTGACTTTTTAATTATTTTAGTCTAGAGCTAAAAAATCTAATTTGGAATAAATTTTTAATTTTTTTGACTTTTGTAAAAAAAAAAAAAATAATTATGAATTAAATGTGATATTTTATGTAATTACACTAAAAAATTTATTTTATTTTTTTATTAAAATAACAAAAAGTTTAAAAAATCTGACATGGCAACCGAAGGCAAACTAAAGTTTAAAAAATCTGACATGCCAACCAAAGAAGTTTGGAAAGTAATAATGATTGATCAGTTATTGGGAAAAGGCAAAGATAGTCCCATAGATGAATGGTTGGTTACAGAAGCAACATGCATTGGACTTATTAATTTATTCTTTAGATAACCCAAGGGGTGTAGCATTGTGGTAAGGTCTTGGGGTTTAAGCCCCAAGGTTATAAGTTCAACTCTTTTCTTGGGCTAATCTCTTGGGCGAAACACTGTTGGTTAGGAGGTTGGACCTCAAGTTGTCTAGTCAGCACTTGGTGTGGGTTCAATACTCCTTCGCTGTGCGAGTTCTAACTTAAGCGAAACTTGTTTTGGGAGATCGGGGCAAGTTCTCAGGTTATAGTCTCCTCACTTGGACCGGCTAACAGGACACCTTGGTGATCTCTGTAACGGGCGCTGCCTTCGACCTGCGGGCGGGTAGGGAGGATTTTCCTGTAACAAAAAAAAAAAAAAAAAAAAATATTCTTAGATAGGTCTATTTTATGAAAAATATGAGAGATCTTAAAAAAGGTATTAAAATTTTTATTAAATATTTCATACAGATGTGAGATTTATTTGAGATTATATAGTGTGAGTCTTATATTCATATAAAATATTTAATAAATTTTTTAATAATTTTTTTGAAGTCTTTAACATTATTTCTATTTTATTGAGCTATTTTACATTTTTATTTGAGTGAATTATAATTTTTATTTTTAAATTGAGAGTATTTGTCAATTTTTGTTTATGGCAAATACTAACAAATGTTCCTATGACAGTTGTTAATATTGGGAATGTAAAAAAAAAATGTATTGAAAAATGTAAAAATATTATAAAATAATTTAAAATTTATAAAAAGTGAATTGAATTTAATAATAAATGCATCGAGATTGACATATCTTTCGTTCTTTTATTGTGTCCTAAAGGCCCTTGTTAATAACACCCTTTGTTTATGTAACTTGAACAAGTTTTTTTTTATAAAAAAATAATTATGTAAAAATTGAAAAAAATATTTTAAATTTTACTTTTTTTATTATCATTTTTTAATTTTATAATAAATTACACAAAATAGAACCAATGTCTTTTCTTTTCTTTTTTTTTTATGTAGGGTATTTTGGGGCCAGTTTACAGGCACTAAACTAAGTTCTTATAGTTCGAACAAGCCTTCCGAAACAAGACTTCGAACTTCAGACCTAGGAAATAAGCAAACTTCTAAATCTCAATCGTCCCCGCTAAGCTAACCACCTTGTGGTTAATAGAACCAATGTCACTCAAACTAGGAGGCTCAACCTAATTGTGGGTGTTGATTTCCGACCACACAACCAAAAGGGGGAACTCAGTTGGAGAGCACCGGCAGAATAGATTAAGCCCAAACAACTTGTCACAAAAATATAAGAATCCTGCAGTAGTTCGTCCATCCAGGGGCACTCCGACGATCAAGTCAGTAAAATATCTCTCAAAGATAATCAATAGTGCTTAATTCACTAGACAGAGCATAAAAAGTATATCTTAGACCCATGAGGGTACCTCCCTTTTATAGCCAACACAAACCTAGTCTCAATAGAAGTCTTACTTCAATGGACTCTAGATTATTGCTAATTTTGGACTCCCAGTAGGATTGAGATAAACTCTCTAAGAGTCTTATCTTTATCCAAACTGAAGTCTTCTCCCAATCTAGGACTCTAGTCATCTATCCAAATAGATAGTTTGATGTCATCTAGAACTCTAGTCCTCTATCCAAATATCTTAGATTCCGGTATTATCGCACCATATCTCAGCATCATGGTCCACCCATGTGGCACCTCGGCTAGCAACCTCGGCCATGTGGACTACCCAAAAATATGTCCCACAACTGCCCCTAGGTTTTATTACCTCGGCAAACTGAGGTGATGGAACCTATACATGTACTCCTCCGATCAAGATCGTGACTTGTCGACGCCAAGAAATAAGGACTCATATGTCCACTCGTCAAGAATCAAGAATCAAGAACCAATAACCATCATGTTCTATCTCATCTAGGTCCAACAGAGATCACACTACTAGCAGAGATCATGACTTGCTAGTTCAAGAACATCAAGATCCTAGTATCATCTCATTAGAAACCAAGAATAAACAAGTTCTGCTCCTATCCAAATTCAACATCTCAATTGAAATCATCATGTCAATCGAGATCGTCATCTCAACCGAGATCATCACCTCTACCGAGATTATCTCAACTGAGATCGCACTTCTCAATCAAGATCATCATCAGATTGGAGCGTACTAGTCACGTCTCCATCGTGTTGCATCAATTTTGCTCCCAGCCGTCTAACATCAGCACGAGCACGTCGCCTAAGGACTCGAAATCATAACTTTTTGCGATCTTTTTTATTTTGCCTCTATCTGTGTCCCCAGACTTTCTCTTTTTGCCTCTGCAAACCATCATCGTTGTTCTTGAAGCATTCATTGCCATGAATAATCCATTCTTGCCCCAGGTTCAAACTCTATTAGCTAAACCAAACTAGCGGCCAAGCACTTCATCAACTGCTCCACGTATCAACCCACTATTTCAATGGCAGTATAAACACCGACATAACAATAATCTTGCAACTAGAACCAGGAACAGGAAACACCGAGGTCCTAAGCTTCCAGCCTTAGACCTTGATAGTTTTTCAATCGCCTTATCTGTGAGTAACCATCGTCGTAACCAACGACGACATGTCTCGCCGAACTCTTGTCGTAGAAGACCTTCTTGTTGACATCCCTGATGTCATAACTGTGCAATTCACTACATCTCTTTATAGTCAATCCAACATGCTCATGCCTCCAGCAACTCAATATCTCGAAAAAGAAGCACATGAAGCAAGTGGACCAAGTTACTGTTGCCAAAGCCGAGGCCATTGTTAATGCTGAAAAAACAAGTCAATATGGCCTACAACAAAGGCTACTATCTTGACTGGATGACAGCCCTCAAAAAGATGTTTGTCCCCGAAGACTCTCCTTTCCGTAATATAGGTCAGCTCAATGTCCCTTTCCCTTCCTCTTCCAATCAATCTGAGGCTGAGCCCAAGTCAGTAAAAAAGGCCGACGACAAGGAGGCCAGAAATAAGGAAGAGGCTGAGGCTAAGGTTGCTAAGAAAGAATCTGAAGCTGCTGCTGGGACCAAGTCCCCTACTCTGTTGCTGGGGCCAAGTCCTCTATTCTAAATGATCAAGCCCTGGACTTGATTGAGGAGGACGAGGATGAGGTCTCCAAGAGCACCTCACCAAAGAAGGCCGACACTTCTGAAACCGAGATCACTGCCGCTGCAAAAAGCTTGGACCAGACTCTTCTAGAAATCGATGCCAAAATCATGGCCGAGAAGTCTGCCCAGCTGTCTTTTTCTTTGTAATTTTCTTCTCTGTTTTGAATAGTATCTGTTTTGTCAGACTAATGTGCCTGTTTATGTACTTGAACAAGTTGTCCCTTTTCAATGCAAGCCTTCTGTTTTCTTCTAAATGTTGAATATTGCTTTCATCATGTATGCTTACCGCTTTTCTTCTATGCTTTCCATGTTTTCATACTTAAAATATTTTGCATATCTTCAACGTACACCTTAACTGTGTAATCTTCTCGGTGTGGAATACTTCAACTATACCCACTGGCAGTTTTATCTCGATTTTGACCTAACACTTGAAAATATTTATCATAATATTTTCACAAGTGTTATTTACAACTTGCCACTTTACTCTTTACTTATCAGGACCTGTAATAACCCGACCCTCGTACATGTTTTCTAATATATTTTCGGACCCTATTTTGTGTTTTTGAATGCTTATTGTGAAATCCTGTGAGAAATTAAGGTTAAGTAAGTTAACCCCATGTTTAAGGATGTCTATCTGTTTAACAAGAAAAGTATCTGTTACATTAGAATGTTTGGTTCATAAATTGGAAGCCTTAGGGCCTTAATTATCTGAAATTGATTATATATATGTGATCAGCATAATTTTTAGGTACTATTAAGCATTTCTGGGAAATTTCAATTTCGGGTGTTTAAACGATTGATTTTTGTCCCATTCATTTCCTATATATATATATGTATGTGTTCTTTAAGTCAATGACTTAGAACTCAAAATTTGATCTTGTGAGAGAAGGAAGTTAGAGAGGAGGAAGGGTACCTCAAGGGAGAATTAGGGGGAGATCTTCAAGCTCAAGGTATGTAAATTTCATTTTTGTTGAGCTCCTCTTTTGTGTTGGAGAGAATTCTATGTGAGTTCATGGGGGTTTATGTAAGAGAAGGGTTGTGTATGTATATGAATCATTTCTAAGATTGAATGAGGGTTCTTTATCATGTTGTAGTTTATATTCATGTGAACCATGTAAAAGAGATTCCATTCCATCTCTTCTTGGCAAGTAGTAGACAAATAGCTAAAGGCATCCATGTTTAAGTGTATGCATGAATAAGAATATTATGGGGTGAATTGTATGTATGAGCTTAAAGATTGTAAATATAATTTATGGTTGGAGTTTTGTGTGTTGTAATTCCAATAACATGAATTTTAAAGCTACTTAGAGCCTTGAAAACACTCCCAAAAGAATGAGATTTTGAAGCAATTTTCGGGCTGGAACAGGTGAATCGCCGCACATGCGGGAGTCACTGCCGCACGTGCGGCAAATGCTGAATTTTGGAGGTTTGGTTTTGCTTAAAAGGCATGTGCGGGGGAATTTTGCCACACGTGCGGGGCAGTTTGCCGCACGTGCGGCCCATGTTGAAAAACCTGGATTGCTCTGTTTTGCGTGTAGGACCCTCTAATGTTGTCGGAATATTTATTTGATGCCAATTCGATATTTATAAATTCATTCGAAGTAAAACGAAACGGAAAGTAACTTGATATGAAAGATGAACTAAAATGTGAGTTTTAAATGTGTGCAGGGCACACTCCGGGAGGAACAAGCACGTCATCACAACGCTGTGAGTAGTAGTACAACTAATAGTTGCTATTAGCATTCTGTTAATTCCGTTAATTATGTAATTATGCAAGTTATGTAAGTGATTCAAAAATGATAATAACTAATGGAAAGAATGAAATTACTTTCATATGACGATGGAACTTTGTAAGGCACTGAGATCAGTTTGCTCTAAGATATGAAACAAAGTGCTACACGGAACTAAGTGCTACGATGTGAGCCACCTCTAGAATCCGTGTGAGACACCTCTTGGGTTCAGACATGTATATGTTCAAGGGCTTAACGCCAATGCATTCAAGGGCTCAATGCCAATATGTTTAAGGGCTCAATGCCAATATGTTCAAGGGCTCAATGCCAACATGTTTAAGGGCTTCGCGCCACAATGTTCAAGGGCTTTATGCCACTCTATTCAAGGGCTTACAGCCATTATATTTCAAGATATTCTGATTCAAGCTATTATGTTTCAAGACTAGGCCTAAGGCCGTTATGAAATTAGTACAGAATCAGACTAACTATGTGTGCACTTTCATACGCATTGAATCACTATGTGTGCACTTTCATACGCACTTTCAAGTTAAGCATTGTTTTATTTAAGTATTACTATTCACTAAGTCTGGCTTACTCTGTGTTATGTCTGTTTCTGTAGGTAACCAACGAGGTGGTCAGTCCTAGCCCTGACACCCGTTTTCTTTTGTCAACCCTCATGTGTCCAGGCACTTTACGAGGCCATTTATTTTGTGAATCTTGTTAAGATGATTGGCCTACCTTTTTGGTTGCCCATCTAAGGTTGAATGTATATAACTTCAATGGTTTTGTATACGCCCGATTTTAGGGCTGGGACTGTATATGTGTATGTGTATAACCAGCTTAGGGATATTGTTTTTGGACTTTATCTGCTTATTTTGATGTATGTGATCCTGGCATGGCATTAGTAGCTCAATGGAGTTGTTTGTCTCA
The DNA here is from genome assembly GCA_036172215.1 of Camellia granthamiana. Classification (NCBI taxonomy): domain Eukaryota; kingdom Viridiplantae; phylum Streptophyta; class Magnoliopsida; order Ericales; family Theaceae; genus Camellia; species Camellia granthamiana. The sequence continues at coordinate 73,423,053 of CM069909.1, forward strand.
TTGGTGTTTTTATAGTTAGTGCTTCTGATAAGGCCCCGTATGTGATGTATACCAAGTTAAATGTCCGTTTCTAAATAGGTCATGCCCAAACTTTTAGGGACAAGTGTAGGGCGTGACAAGTGGTATCAGAGCACGAGTTGCTATCTCACACACGGATCCATTGAGCTTTAGGGTGTCTAGAAAAGATTTAGGCATCATGCATGACACCCTGAAAGTATAGGAGAGATCGATGGCAACGTTATATGAACTCTGATAATGCTAACAATTTGAAATTTGTCTATTGTATATAATTGACTGTTGTGTAGGCTGTGGTAAGGACAAGGACAGAAGATGCGGAAGATGCTACTTCTGCACGGTTGGATAGGATGGAGAGAATGATTATGGAAATGGCGGAAACCCTACGGCAACAACAGCAACAGCCTCAACAACAACCGCCACAGCCACCAGTACCTCCACCGGCAGTACAAGATTTCCATGCTAAAGACCGGACCATTACCCTTACTAAGGAGTTTAAAAAGATGAAATCGCCATCCTTCAAAGGAGGATTAGAGCCAATGAAAGCAGAAGCGTAGGTGTTGGGAATAGAGAAATTATTTGAAATTTTCCCTTGCACCGAAGCTCAAAAGGTGCAATTGGCTGCCTTTACCCTTGAGGACGAGGCACGGAGATGGTGGATGCTTACGAGAACTATACATCAAGGATTGACATGGGACAAGTTCTTGGAATTGTTTTATGATAAATACTTCCCTCAAAGTACGCGAGATAAGAAGGTAACTGAATTTGAAACTCTTAGATAAGGGAACAAGACTGTTGCTGAATATAAAGCCCAGTTTGCAGAACTGGCCCGATTCGCGCCTCATATGGTAGACACGGATTATAAGAAGGCACGGAAATTTGAAGGGGGATTACGGGGTGCTATTCTGGATCGAGTCAATATGTTGAAGTTGCCTACCTATGTAGATGCGTTGGAGAGGGCCGTCATAGCGGAAGGAAATATTGTTGCACAAAATCGAATTTCTGAATGGAAGGGGAAAAGACAAAACAGCCAATGGTCGAAGGGGTCAATTACTCCACCAAACAAGAAGCAGAATTCAGGGACTTCAAATGCTTCTACCCCTGGTCAGGATCCAATTCCCGTTTGTGTGAAGTGTGGAAAGAAGCATCGTGGAATATGCTACCGGAAGTCTGGAGCCTGCTTTCAGTGTGGAAAAACGGGTCATATGATACGGGATTGCCCTTAGAGGAAGCAGCAACAAAATGGCAATAGGACTACTACCAGTTCAACGGGGTCTGCACCAACTACCAATCCCAAGGCACCGGCCAAACTGACTAACAATAAAGATACCGCGAGACAAGGCATGGTGTTTGCATTATTTTCGGGTGATGTGCAGAATGCAGCAACGGTGGTGTCAGGTATATTTATGGTTCACGGTCATTCTGCTTGTGTATTATTTGATTCTGGTTCTACCCATTCTTTTGTGTCAAAATTATTTGCTCCTAATTTAGATAAATCTGAGGAGGCATTATCTTATATGCTCATGTATCTTCACCTTTGGGGGATTCTATGATTTGTACCTCTGTATATGTCGCTTGTGAACTCCACTTTGGAGATGTTCGGGTATATGCTAACCTGTTACCTCTCGACATGACGTATTTTGATATTGTTCTGGGAATGGACTGGTTGAGTGAATATGGTGCAACTATAGACTGTCTGACTAAGCAAATTAATTTTCACCCTCCGGGTCAATCAGAATTTATGTTTCAGGGACAGGAAGTAACTTTTCCACCTTATTTGATCTCGGTAGTAAAGGCTTGTAAATTAATTCAGAAAGGGTGTCGGGGGTATTTATGCAGCGTTTTGGAGGAGCAAGTGGTGAACTGGAATACTGACATGATCCCAGTCGTCTGTGAATTTTCGGATGTCTTTCCAAAGGAGTTACCAGGGCAGTTAATAGACCGTGAAATTGAGTTTACAATTGACGTAGCACCGGGAACTCAACCCATTTCTAAGACTCCCTATAGAATGTCACCAGTTAATATGAAGGAATTAAAAATTCAGTTGCAAGATTTACTGGACAAAGGATTCATCCGTCCAAGGGTGTCTCCGTAGGGTGCACCAGTTTTGTTTGTGAAAAAGAATGATGGAACACTCCGGCTTTGTATCGATTACAGAGAACTTAATAAGGTAACAATCAAGAATAAGTACCCGTTGCTAAGGATCGATGCTTTATTTGACCAGCTTCAAGGGGCACAAGTCTTTTCCAAAATCGATCTACGGTCCGGATACCACCAATTAAAGGTCAAAGCTGATGATGTTGAGAAGACAGCTTTTCGAACCCGATATGGCCATTATGAATTTCTGGTTATGCCCTTTGGAGTGACTAACGCCCCAGCAGCCTTTATGGATTTGATGAATCGCGTCTTTAAGCCCTATTTGGATGAATTTGTGGTGGTCTTTATTGATGATATTCTAATTTATTCAGAGAATGCAGAAGCTCACGAGAATCATCTTCGCTTGATCCTTCAAACCCTCCGGGAAAAGAAACTGTATGCAAAGCTGAAGAAATGTGAATTCTGGCTACTAGAGGTGGCATTTATGGGGCATGTTATCACAAAGGAAGGAGTTTCTGTTGACCCACACAAGATTGAGGTGATCGTGAATTGGCCAACTCCCACAAATGTGACCGAAGTGCGTAGTTTTATGGGGTTAGCCGGCTATTATAGACGATTTGTTCAAAATTTTTCCAAAATTGCTGTGCCGCTTACACAACTGACTCGAAAGGGAGTTGCATTTGAATGGTCGGAAGAGCGGGAATCTGCTTTCCAAGAATTGAAGATGAAGTTAACTACAGCGCCAGTGCTAGCCTTACCATCCGGTACTGAAGGGTTTGTAATCTACAGTGATGCGTCGCACAAAGGGCTTGGTTATGTACTTATGCAAAATGGAAGAGTTATCACTTATGCTTCTCGCCAATTGAAACCCCATGAGAAGAATTATCCCACGCATGATCTTGAGTTAGCAACAGTAGTTTTTGCTTTGAAGATATGGAGACACTATCTGTATGGCACTACTTGCGAAGTGTACACTGACCATAAAAGTCTCAAATACTTTTTTACTCAGAAAGAGTTGAAAATGTGACAGCGATGATGGTTGGAACTTATTAAAGATTATGATTTGCAGATCCACTACCATCCTGGCAAAGCCAACACGGTTGCGGATGCGCTTAGTCGACAAAGTATGGGGACTTTAACAAATTTGGTTACAGGACAAAAGGAATTAGCAGATGAATTGGCTAAAATGGAAGTGGACCTTGTACTACATGGGCAAGAAGCTTTAATGGCAGCAGTGATGGCCCAACCAACCTTACTTGAGGAAATTAAATTGCATCAGATGGAAGATGAAACTCTAAGGAAGATATGTGATGAGTTAGGAACCAAGTCGAAACCGGGATTTAGTTTGGTAGATACGGTGCTCAAATTTCAAAACCGAATATGTGTCCCCAATGTGTTGAACCGTAAGCAAAAACTGATGGAAGAAGCACATTGTAGACACCCCATTTTTGACCGTCCTCAAGACTTGGACGTCACCGTTGGAACACTCGGTGATTACCCATGATTGTGTTCGTTTTGAGTTCCCGGAGGTCCCGGCTGCGCGTCGTGCCTCAGGATCTCTCAACCGGCTTATTCTGTGCTTGGTTTTGCACCAAGACTTGTGTGTTTTTGCATTTGAGGGTAGAGGGAGGCCTGTTAGCCATCCCTGAATCCCACCGGCTGCCCTCACATCCCACCGGCACTTCCTTTTGGCCATCGGCACTTGTTTCTCAAAACCTTTGGCCGGTCGGCACTATATGTTGCCGACCGGCACTTTTTTGTGCCGGTGACCTTTTTAGCTAGCCGGTTTGCAACCTTTGCACCCCCAGGGATGGTGCATGCCAGCTGTGACAGCTGGAATGCACCATCACCACTCCCCATACCCGGGTTTGCACCCTTTGCACCCTTGAACCCCCTAAAGCTTCTAGAAGCTTGACCCTTTGGCAAAAGCTTCTTGGAGAAGCTTGGCCAGCTGTCTTGGCTTCTCCAAGAAGCCAAGACCCCTTTGCCCCCCCTTGAACCTTTTTGTCTTGCTTAGCCATTAAGTCTTGGCTTTATTTTGCCTATATAAGCTCATTTCATCTCCCTTGAGCTAGGTTAGAATCTTTGAAGGCAAAAACCAGAGATATATCTCTATATCTCTGATATACATCCATATATATCTATATCTCCCTCTCTCTCATCCTTGTGTGTGTGTTTTAAGCCTAAAAAGTGTATTTGACCTTACTTTTGCACCATTACACACACCATTACACCTTAGCTCGAGATTGGGAGACTTAGAGGGTTGTTTGTTGAAGTTTTGGACTGACTTTGATCACTAGAGAGTGGCTGGATCACCTGTTCTTCAAGGGATCTTCAAGGGTAAACTCTTTACTTTAGTTTCCCCATTTTTGCAACTAGTTTCTACCCCTCTTGCTTTATGTTTTGAGCTTTGTCTATAACTGAAAAAACTCTTGTTTTTACTTGCTCTTGAACCTTCATTAAGGTCATTTTGTGGTTTGAGTAAAGGCTCACCCTTTTAGGCTTTGTTTGGCCATTTTGGTGTCTTTTTGGTAAGGTTTTGTTTACTTGGTGTTTCTGGTCTTCTCACCACTGAAAACCAGTGGGTTTTCAGTGGTGAGGAAGGTGTTTTGAAGTCTCATATAGGGGAGGGACACCCCTCTCCCCTTTGTCCTTTGCTTGCCTTTGTTTTTGGCCTAAAGAATAGCATGTGTGCATGGTTGGTTTTGGCTTCATTTCAGAGCATATTTGTGGTTAATATGATATGTTATGCCTCTGTTTTAGGTTGGATTTATGGCCCTTAACATGCCTCTCATACTTGCTTTGTAATGCTTTACTTTGCTTGGAAGTGTGCCATGCCATTAGCCTACCATATCCTCATGTTTTAGCCTTGCATGTTATAGCATTTGATCTTGATTTGCCATGAAAAGGGGCTGTTAGCCACTGTTTTTGCCATGCTTGGCATGTTTGCTATTGTTGTCTTGCTTATTGGCTTGTAAGCTTTGGGTGTGTGGGTCCTTAGCATGATTAGTCTACCTTAATCTTATGATTTGGCATCATTTTAGATCACATTTCAGTCCCTAATCCATGCCCTCATGCTTGCATTCATTTCCTCTTTTATGCTTTAAATGTATGCCTTTCTATGCTTAGGAATTGGCTTAATGCATGCTTGTTTTGTTTGGGGCATTTTGGGCTGCCATATAAGGGGATTTGGGTGTATTTTTGCATGCTAAGGAACTGTTTTTGGTTGTCCAACATGTGCCATGAGTGGTCATGTTAATGGTAGTTAGATGCTCTCTTTGGTGCCCTTTGGTTTTGGGCCTATCTACTTGCATGCTTGTATAGCATTTTGCTCATGTTTTGGGGCACTTTTTGCCACTGTTTTGGGGAGGTTTGAGGTCTCCCCATGGTGGTTAAAGTCACCATTGTATGCTTATTATATGTTTGTCGCATGCTTGGTTCATTACGTATTGTAGTAGGTCGGTCCCATTGCTTGGATTGTCCCTATAACTTGCGTTACATTTGCATCTTGCATGCATGAGTTTCATACCTTTGTCATGATAGGTTGCATTGCATTGGGTATGCCTCGCATCTTAGACCCATGTTGCATCATTTGAGCCATGTTACATGACATGCATTTCATTACTTGGTTTGGGGTGTCAAAACAAGTATGGGAAATGAGGGGTGTTTGTACCTCAAGTGACAAAACACACCTCAATTCCCATATCACTAAGGCCCTTGATCTTGGCATGATAGGGACTTAGTTATCATAGTTGTGTTGCATGCATAATACCATTAAAATGCAATCTTGGTTCCTTAGGCTATCATGCACCAAGATGTATAATTGATGGCCCAAGAACCAAGGGTCATGCTTCCTTGAGTCCCATACATGATAGGGAGCATTGACCATGCTTACATTTGCTCTAAAATCCATATCATGCACTGTCTGCCTGCTGTTGCTGTCAAACTGTCCTCTGCAGGAACTTTCTGCCGACCGGCATTGTGGAGTGCCGACCGGCACTGTGTGGATGGCCGGTAACCATATTTACAGCCGATGGATTTTTCCCATGGCCGGTGGACATTTCATCCAGCCGATGATGATCAGCAGCATGCAAGAAAGGTATTCTGAGACTTTGGAAATTTTTGGAGAGACAGGGCAGTAAAGACAGAGGCAGCAGTGTTATGGTGTGGGTTTCTGGGCGAGTCGGATTCGAGCATGCATCATTCGCGCATCCCGAGGCGGGGCTGCGGCCTTTTCTATGCTGCATTTAATTTATTAATTTGATAATTAGAAATTTTGTAATAATTTATTCTGTATTTGGGCTGTATTATTTGGACTGTATATTCTTTTGGTCCCTCCGGGCGAGGGCAAGTCTGTAATAAGTGTGTGTGAGTGGTGTGTATGTCTTCCAACCCCCACTTCTTTCTTCCCTTTTATTTACCTACTTCGATGGTAGATTAGGGCACGTTTATTTTAGCATACCTTATGCTATGCATGCGTGCATCCATGCATTTGTTTACATGCACCGGGCTCGGTACATCATACAAACTGTATTGTATTTCAATTCCAAATTGAATACGTGTTATTTGTAGCATTTCACATGCCATGTTTAGGATAGCCGAGCCTACCTAGATTGCATCTTTGTATGCGTTGCATTAGACATTTCAGTATGCTTAGGTCCATGCATGGATTTTTAATGAGCTTCTGTTTTGGCTTGGAGTACTAGGTGAGCTTTTATGCTTTAGCATCCTTGCATGTGTGTGAGTGTTGCCATGACAGCATGATTACCATGAGGCTAAATGCTTATGTGATATAACTGCTTGGATGCCTGTGGATGGAGGTTGAATTACCTAAATTGGGACAATGCATTAAAAACTGTGAATTTTAAGCCCACTAGATAGTGGCAAAACCATCTTTTCCAAAGTCCACTTGAGGGTGGCAAAACCCGCATTTTAGCCTACTTGCGAGTAGCAAACCATTTTCAAAATAAACATGCAATGCTTTGTTCCAATTTAGGCGATTTGGTCTATACTTGTTTGCTGTGCGCATAACATAGTAATTCTAGGCTAATAACCGGTATAAGAACACATAAGGTTTTCAAAATTGGATATCATGGTTAGTAGAGGCCGGTCTTCGGACCGGGCGAAAGGGGGTGCTCATAGCTGACCTTCCCCGATCGTACCCAAGCTCCCGAGCCGAGGCAACTTTGGTGATGACGGACACGTGGCCTTTGGCACCGAGTCAGGGTTTCCTAAATTTCCCATTTTAAAAATATTTAGGTGGCGACTCTGTATCTGGCAAAGCAGTCCATGTTTGGCACTTCTTTTCAAAATCTGTTTTTTTCTCAAAACGATTTGCCGGATTTGGACTCTTTGGTTCAAGATTAAGAACCGTGACATTTTGAGTCCTTTGAACTGTAGTAGACCCAATATCGAACAAGAACCGGGGGGGGGCTCGCACTCCTCGCCCGGGATGCGTTCGGGGACGTCTACACACATACCTCAAGATTTTCAATGCATCCAGGGAGTACCAAAATGTACCGAGATTTGAAACAAAATTTTTGGTGGCCAAGTATAAAGAAGGAGATCACGGAGTTCGTCTTTAAATGTTTGCAATGCCAACAAGTAAAAGCGGAGCATCAGAGGCCAGCAGGCTTGCTACAGCCCCTTCCAATCCCAGAATAGAAGTGGGAACATTTGACCATGGATTTCGTTGTGGGGTTACCACAGACCCCTCGAGGTATGAATTCAATATGGGTCATTGTAGACCGATTAACTAAGTCCGCTCACTTCCTACCAGTAAAGACCCAGTATAATACAGATAAACTGGCGGTAATTTATGTGAATGAAATTGTGAGACTTCATGGTGTTCTAGTCTCAATTGTATCGGATAGGGATCCGAAGTTTGTTTCAAGATTCTGGCAAAGTTTACAAGAAGCCATGGGTACAGAATTAAAGTTCAGCATAGCTTTCCATCCTTAGACTGACGGGCAATCCGAGAGAACGATACAAACGTTGGAAGATATGCTCCAAATGTGTGTTTTAGATTTTCAAGAAAGTTGGGAAACCCATCTACCATTGGTAGAGTTTGCATACAACAATAGTTACCACTCAAGTATTGAAATGGCACCCTATGAAGCTCTGTATGGAAGACCGTGTCGTTCTCCCGTGTGTTGGGCTGAAGTTGGGGAGAAATCCTTACTCGAGCCTGAAATTGTTCAGTTGACCACTGAAAAGATTAAAATTATTTGGGAGAGATTGAAAACTGCTCAAAGTAGACAGAAGAGTTATGCGGATAACCGACGGAGAGATTTGGAATTTGAAGTGAATGATCATGTCTTTGTGAAGGTCACTCCGATGAAAGGACATCCAAGATTCGGGAAAAAGGGTAAGTTAACACCCCGGTATGTTGGTCCCTTCCAAATTCTGGAAAGAGTGGGTCTGGTAGCTTACCGAGTTGCCCTTCCGCCACATACGAGTCAAGTACATAATGTATTTCATGTCTCTATGCTTCGAGGGTATCTTGCGGATCCGTCTCATGTTATTGATTATCACCAAATTGAGCTAGATGACAAGTCAACTTATGAGGAAAAACCAATCCGTATTTTCGACCGGCAAGTGAAACAATTACGAAATCGAGAGATTCCAATGGTAAAAGTGGAATGGCAAGAACATTACGAAATTGAAGCAACTTGGGAAAGAGATGAGGAAATGCAACACCAGTATCCGCATTTGTTTCTACCCTAAGGTAAAACAAGTTTGAGGGACCAAACTTATTTAAGGGGGGGAGAGTGTAATAACCCGACCCTCGTACATGTTTTCTAATATATTTTCGGATCCTATTTTGTGTTTTTGAATGCTTATTGTGAAATCCTGTGAGAAATTAAGGTTAAGTAAGTGAACCCCATGTTTAAGGATGTCTATCTGTTTAACAAGAAAAGTATCTGTTACATTAGAATGTTTGGTTCAGAAATTGGAAGCCTTAGGGGCTTAATTATCTGAAATTGATTTTATATATGTGATCAGCATAATTTTTAGGTAATATTAAGCATTTCTGGGAAATTTCAATTTTGGGTGTTTAAACGATTGATTTTTGTCCTATTCGTTTCCTATATATATGTATGTGTTCTTTAAGTCAATGACTTAGAACTCAAAATTTGATCTTGTGAGAGAAGGAAGTTAGAAAGGAGGAAGGGTACCTCAAGGGAGAATTGGGGGGAGATCTTCAAGCTCAAGGTATGTAAATTTCATTTTTGTTGAGCTCCTCTCTTGTGTTGGAGAGGATTCTATGTAAGTTCATGGGGGTTCATGTAAGAGAAGGGTTGTGTATGTATATGAATCATTTCTAAGATTGAATGAGGGTTCTTTATCATGTTGTAGTTTATATTCATGTGAACCATGTAAAAGAGATTCCATTCCATCTCTTCTTGGCAAGTAGTAGACAAATAGCTAAAGGCATCCATGTTTAAGTGTATGCATGAATAAGAATATTATGGGGTGAATTATATGTATGAGCTTAAAGATTGTACATATAATTTATGGTTGGAGTTTTGTGTGTTGTAATTCCAATAACATGAATTTTAAAGCTACTTAGAACCTTGAAAACACTCCCAAAAGAATGAGATTTTGAAGCAATTTTCGGGCTGGAACAAGTGACTCGCCGCACGTGCGGGAGTTACTGCCGCACGTGCTGCAAATGCTGAATTTTGGAGGTTTGGTTCTGCTTAAAAGGCACGTGCAGGGGAATTTTGCCGCACATGCAGGGGAGTTTGCCGCATGTGCGGGGCTCACAGTCGCACGTGCGGCTAATGCTGAAAAACTTGGATTGCTCCGTTTTGCGTATAGGACCCTCTAATGTTGTCGAAATATTTATTTGATGCCTATTCGATATTTATAAATTCATTTGAATTAAAGCGAAACGGAAAGTAACTTGATATGAAAAATGAACTAAAATGTGAGTTTTGAATGTGTGCAGGGCACACTCCGGGAGGAACAAGCACATCATCACAACGCTGTGAATAGTAGTACAACTAATAGTTGCTATTAGCATTCTGTTAATTCCGTTAATTATGTAATTATGCAAGTTATGTAAGTGATTCAAGAATGAGAATAACTAATGGAAAGAATGAAATTACTTTCATATGACGATGGAACTTTGTAAGACACTGAGATCAGTTTGCTCTAAGATATGAAACAAAGTGCTACACAGAACTAAGTGCTACGATGTGAACCACCTCTAGAATCCGTGTGAGACACCTCTTGGGTTCAGACATGTATATGTTCAAGGGCTTAATGCCAATGTATTCAAGGGCTCAATGCCAATATGTTCAAGGGCTCAATGCCAACATGTTTAAGGGCTTCGCGCCACAATGTTCAAGGGCTTTATGCCACTCTATTCAAGGGCTTACAGCTATTATATTTCAAGATATTCTGATTCAAGCTATTATGTTTCAAGACTGGGCCTAAGGCCATTATGAAATTAGTACAGAATCAGACTAACTATGTATGCACTTTCATACGCATTGAATCACTATGTGTGCACTTTCATACGCACTTTCAAGTTAAGCATTGTTTTATTTAAGTATTACTATTCACTGAGCCTGGCTTACTCTGTGTTATGTCTGTTTCTGTAGGTAACCAACCAGGTGGTCAGTCCTAGCCATGACACCCGTCTTCTTTTGTCAACCCTCATTTGTCCAGGCACTTTACGAGGCCATTTATTTTGTGAAGCTTGTTAAGATGATTGGCCTACCTTTTTGGTTGCCCATCTAAGGTTGAATGTATATAACTTCAATGGTTTTGTATATGCCCGATTTTAGGGCTGGGACTGTATATGTGTATGTGTATAACCAGCTTAGGGATATTGTTTTTGGACTTTATCTGCTTATTTTGATGTATGTGATCCTAGCATGGTATTAGTAGCTCAATGGAGTTGTTTGTCTCATTGTTGTTTTTATAGTGTTAGTGCTTCCGATAAGGCCCCGTATGTGATGTATACCAGGTTAAATGTCTGTCTCTGAATAGGTCATGCCCAAACTTTTAGGGGCAAGTGTAGGGCGTGATAGGACCTTTGTCTTCTATTATTTCAACATAACCTTGGGTTAACTTCAACTTGTAAACTTTTCTTAAAATTTCAACAAGTGTTAAACCAACTTCCTTTAACACAACCTCGGCTTAACTTCAACTTGTAAATTTTTCTTAAAATTTCAACAAGTGTTAAACCAATATTCCTTTGACATAACCTCGGCTTAATTTCAACTTGTAAATTTTTCTTAAAATTTCAACAAGTGTTAAATCAATCTTAGCTTGTAAATTATAACTCCCAAGTATCATTCTCCAGCCCTCTGCCCCCTAATGTGAGCTTAAGTTCCACTTGGGTTCTCATTAAGCATGTGGCTTTGACCTTGTTGTCGAGGTCAGATTCAAACAAAGACTATCCGAGGTTACCAACCTTGGTCTCTTTGTTAATCTGACTGATATGCACTTAGTTCCAATCTGTGTCTGATTTTGCCGATATGACAGGTCCATGTTAATCCAACTTAGTTCAACTCTTTTATATGCAAGTATAATTCAACTCTGCCATATAATAAGTTTAAGTTATTCATCATATTTCACTTAGAAATATCGCCAACTTAGTTTAACTTTATTATATGCAAGTATAATTCAACTCTGCCATATAATGAGTCTTAGTTATTCGTCATGTTTCGCTTAGAAACATCACCAACTTAGTTCAACTCTATTATATACAAAGTATAATTCAACTCTGCCATATAATAAGTCTAAGTTATTCGTCATGTTTCGCTTAGAAACATCGCCAACTTAGTTCAACTCTATTATATGCAAGTATAATTCAACTGTGTCATATAATGAATCTAAGTTATTCATCATGTTTCGCTTAGAAACATCGGCAACTTAGTTCAACTCTATTATATGCAAGTATAATTCAATTGTGCCATATAATGAGTCTAAGTTATTCGTCATGTTTCGCTTAGAAATATCGCCAACTTAGTTCAACTCTATTATATGCAAGTATAATTCAACTCTGCCATATAATAAGTCTAAGTTATTCGTCATGTTTCGCTTAGAAACATCGTCAAGTACTGGAATCCGGGATTCGAGATCTGGAATCCGGGATCTGTTCACTTAGGCTGAGCTCTTGTCTTCTCGAACTTAATCTTCTAGGCTGAGATCTTGTCTTCTAAGATCTAGGATCCGGGATCTGAAATTCGGAATCTGCTCACTTAGGGTGAGCTCTTGTCACCTCGGACCTACTCATCTAGGTCGAGATCTTGTCTTCTAGGATCTGGGATTCGGGATCTGGAATCCAGGATCTGCTCACTTAAGCTGAGCTCTTGTCTTCTCGGACCTACTCATCTAGGCCGAGATCTTGTTTTCTGGGCACCAGTTTTGGTTGTTGGTGCCGGCATGTCTTGCAATAGGGATGTCGGCTGCATCACGTTGTTCTACATTATAAGGTTAACCACTGTTTGTAGATCTGTCAACTTATTTGCCATGTCTTTCAATTTTCTCGTCTTTTCTCCGGCATCTGTCCCTCCATACCTGAAGGTTGCTTTTACGGTAGTACTTATCTCGGCCTGCTTTCTTCGGTGCGTCTCCCTTTTGGCCGATGTTATTCGCCCCGGGATTCTGATCCCGTGCTCCTTCATTACGGTTTTCTTCTTCCACGTTTAGATTGGCAAGTTTACCACCCCCACTAGGGATGTCGTCCCCAATCTTTTCTCCCTGCTCATTATTGGCCATCTATTCTCCTTAAGTTCCCACAAATGGTGCCAAATTGTGGGTGTTGATTTTCGACCACACAACCAAAAGGGAGAACTCAGTTGGAGAGCACCGGCAGAATAGATTAAGCCCAAACAACCTGTCACAGAAATATAAGAATCCTGCGGTGGTTCGTCCACCCGAGGGCACTCCGACGATCAAGTCAGTAAAATATGTCTCAAAGATAACCAATAGTGCTTAACTCACTAGATAGAGCATAAAAAGCATACCTTAGACCCATGAGGGTACCTCCCTTTTATAGCCAACACAAACCTAGTCCCAATAGAAGCCTTGCTTCAATGGACTCTGGATTACTGCTAATCTTGGACTCCCAGTAGGATTGGGATACACTCTCTAAGAGTCTTATCTTTATCCAAACTGAAGTCATCTCCCAATTTAGGACTCTAGTCCTCTATCCAAATAGATAGTTTGATGTCATCTAGGACTCTAGTCCTCTATCCAAATATCTCAGATTCCTGTATTATCGCACCATATCTCGGCATCATGGTCCGCCCACGTGGCACCTTGGCTAACAACCTCGACCACGTAGACTACCCAAAAATATGTCCCCACACTAATGAATGCGCAATGAAAGGTCATTGGTATGATCTATTTCCATTACAATTGAATTTGTAACAATACATGAGTAGTGAAATCTAGGGTAATACTATGGCATACACCTTCAAAGTTAAGTCATTTATAAGTTTAATTATCACAAATGACATAACTCAATCCTATAAGGTTGCGTTTGGTTGAAGGATTTGATAAGGGAAAGGGAAATGAAAATATAAAGAAAATGAAAAATAATTGAGAGGATTCGAATTCCTAAGTATATTTGATTGAGTTGGTAAATGGAGAAAAAGAGTCTAAGTAACCCAAAAGATAAAAAATTAGATTGCATTTCTCTCTCATTTTCTTTTCCTTTATGTTTTTCATTATAACCAAACAAAAAAGATTGCATTTCCTTTTTCATTTCTCTCATCGAATTCTCTAACTAAACACAACTTAAGAGTCATAACTTAAAAAAAAAATAATAATAAAAAATTGAGTTATAACCAAACATCACATGAGGTATAACCAAACAACTTTTGAATCATAACTAAAATAATGGCATAACTAATATCACAATATGTCATAACGAATAACATAATAGGTCATAACTAAAGATACAAATGCCGTAACCAAATGTGCATATGGTCATAAAATTTTTGATGAAATTTATTAAATTAATATAGTTTTGACACATAAGGTGACGAACAAATTAGAGAAATTTTTATATGTTATGAGGGATACCATATGACACTATCAAGAGATACCTTTCATCAATCATAAATACATATACCTCATACTATTTCTCAAATACTTAATATAAATATAATGGATCATATTGTTAAACATAATCACAATAGAATAATCTACCATCCTCGCACAAAAAAATTCCTCAACAAATTGTGATTCGAGAAAAATGATCATTCTAATATTATTGCTTTAGTTAATGATTGATAATGTTTTGTTACTTAAGTGTAAAAAAAGAGATTTGGCTTCTCTCAAGTTCTTTGAGCTTGGCAAGTCCATTTTGAGACCGATTTTGGGGTTCAAACCGTTCAGTTTTTAACTATCGTTGAGTAGAATTTTTATATAAAAAATTAAGACGATCAAATATCAGTAACTATTCTTAAAATTATATTATAAAAAATGAATGATTATTCTTAAAAATTATACTTGTCGTTAATTTGTTTTAAACAAATATGATTCAAACTTATAGAGACTGATATTCAATTATCTTATTTTTTGCATTAATATTATACTCAACAAGTTTTAAAAAGTGAACAGTTTGAATCATCAAAATGTCTCAAAATGAGCCTAGCAAGCATAAACACTCTTTCAAGTTGATATGACAATTTGAGAAAAGCTAAACCCTAAGCCAAAAAAATAAAATAAAATTGAACTTGTGTAAATTGTGGCATTTCTTTAATATTAAAATTTGTGTAAAAATTGATTTGAAAAGATAAAATTTAAAGAAAATATTACAATACAGTGTGGTATTAAAAAAATAATTACAGAATCATTGAAAATTTTATAATTTTAATTATTAATGTTGATAAAAAATTTCACTAATTTATAATTATTTTTCTGACAGTACAATAATACTTTGAATTTAATTTAAATTGTTTTTTAAATTAGTAAAAAAGAATTTTATATTATTATTTTTAAGAGAAAATTACAACAAAAAAATCCAAAGCCTTTATAATAAAATAAATTCTAAATTTTATTAATTTAAATCTTAATCTTTTAATTTATTTATATAATTACATTGAGTTTAATGATTAAAATGCTATTTTCAGTCGATTTTACTTAATAAAAATAAACGAATTCTTTAGATTGAAGATAAATTAAGTGATTAAAACTTAAATTAAGAAAATTACATTTATTTTCTTACAAATTCAAACTGAGATTTTTATTTTTATTTTATTTTGGCAACTAGGAAATTTTTTTTTTTATTGACTTATAGGCTTTATTTGAAAACAGGTTATTTTAGTAACTTTTTGATTTTTTAGTTAAAATATGAGGTAAAAAAATTAGAATATTTTGAATGATTTTTTAATTTTTTTACGAAAAGATGTGCAACAAGTAAAAAAAAAATAAAATATTTGACTTTAGGGCTGGTTTGGCTTAGCTTAAATAAACCAAAAAGTCAAAAAATTACTCTAAAATCCAAAAAGATATCACTATTCACCTAAAAAAAATAAATTAAAAAATCAATTTTCTTCAAAAAAAAGTACACACCGAATTGATGTGTGTGCAGCTGCTGTGTGCGGTAGTGGAGAAAAAAGAAATGATTGGGTGTGGTTTTTACACACACTGTTGTTCGTCTCATGGGGGTCATCACGGGTCCCGTTTTGATAATCTGAACCGTTCAATGTGTAAAAATCGTCGAGTACTATATGTCTGCAAAAAATCACATTGATCGGATATCGATAACTATATGATCAAATCAGTTATGTACAACAAATGGATGGTGTTATAATTAATGATTGAAAAATAAATAAATCTGATCAGATAGCTATCGATATCCGATTGATGTGATTTTTTTATAGGTACATAGTGTTCGACGAGTTACACATATTAAACGGTTCAGATTATTAAAATGGGACCCGTGATGACCCCCACGGGCCAAACAAAACCGTCCAGTGCTTTGTACAAAAATTAGCCAATAATTTCCAACTCCAATTCACTCTGCTGGTTGTACGGCTGGGGCCCACCCCTCTCTAATCATCTCCTACACACTTTTTTTTATATAATTTTTTAATACACATTTTTTCATAAAAAGTCAAAAAGTTAACCCATACCTCCATATTTTTTTCTCAACTTTTTTAGTCCAAAAAGACAAAAAGTAGACTTTTTTAGGACATCCCAAACCAGCCCTTAGTATAGGTTATAATTTTTTTAATTTTTTTAGTAACTTTTTTTAACTTTTAAGCTAAAAGTATTGCATGCCAAACGAAACCTGATTTATTTAGGTTATACTACCTTTTTTTTTTTTTTTTTTTACACTTTTTTTTTAAAAAAAAGACTAAAAAAAAACTAAAAAATTAATTTTTTACCTAATTTCTAAAATAAGCTGTAAATAATTTCCGATTAACAAGAGGTTAGTACAAATTTTCCGATTAACAAGAGGTTAGTACAAATTTGAAAAAAAAAACAGATTGGGGGCACTCTAGAAGAGGAGTTTTAAGTGGTCGTGTTAGACCATTTCCAATCTTGAATCAAACCTTTCACCAAATTTAAAATTTGGTGAAAAAAAACACTGTTTCATGCTCCAACCCTTTCACCAAATCGATATCAAATCGAAATTTCATCAAACGTTTCACCAAATTTGATACAGGCTTCGCGTTTCACCAAAACACTGTTAATGACCGTTGGAAAAGATGAACCGGTCGACCAGCTAAAGGTTCAAAAAGTTCAAAACGTTGAAAAAAAAAAAAATTTTTTTTTTTGGCTAACCGGTCGACCACCCGGTTGACCAACCGGTCGACCACTAAAAGGTTCAAAAAATTCAAAAAAAATCAAAATAAAAAAAAAAAATTTTGGCTTAACCGGTCGACCACCCGGTTGTCCCGGATGAAAATTTGATGAAAATCAAGGGTTGGAGCACTGAGTATCAGATTTGGTGAAAAATCATTTTTTCGACTCAGATTTGGTGAAAAAAGAAGTGAAGCGTTGGAGATGCTCTAAGTCCCACACTGATAAATGTTTGTGTCTTTTTTTTTTTTTTTTTGATGAATCATTTCTGGTACAAATATATCCAAAAGTAGCGGACTTTTTCAGACGCATCAACAGACAGAGCGACAGAGGGAGGGAGGGAGGGGAGAGAGAGAGAGAGAGAGAGAGAGAGAGAGAACTACACAACGCCTTCGATTCGAATCCAAAAACACAGAGGTTCAAAGCGTCGATCAAGGGCCTTTTTCCCTTGAATTCTCAGTTCAATCCACACTGCAAGTGAAAAAAAAGAAAAAAATCCTAAATCATTTTTTTTTGGCGAAATCGAATCAATTTTTCAGATCACAAATCGATCCATTTTCATCTCAAAAAAGAAAAAAACATAGTCAATGGAGTCCATTGGAGTTCGATGTGATTGTCCCTCTCATCAGTCACTTCTCTCTACCGTCTCCAAGTATTTTTGATAGTCTTTTTTTCTTTTTTTCGGATTTCGTTTGTGAAGAAAAGGAAAGATGAATGTGGCAAAGTCTCAGGTGTGGCAGCCTTGCAAGAAGAAGAGATCTTGATTTCTAGAGAGAGAAATCAAAATCAATGGATAGAGAGATCTTGCGGTTAGAGAGAAAAAGAGAAGAAAAAAAAGTCTGATTGATACACAAACACAAACAAATCAATATATACATAGTGTGACATGGCTTCAATCGGCGGCGGCGGCGGAGAGAGAGTGAGGACGAGGGTGGGGAGGTACGAGCTAGGGCGGACACTGGGGGAGGGAGCGTTTGCGAAGGTGAAATTTGGAAGGAATATAGAAACTGATGAGAATGTGGCTATAAAGATTCTCAACAAAGAGAAAATTCTCAAACGTGATATGATTGGTCAGGTATTCCAACAATTCTCTATTGTTTCAGTGAAAATAAATTATTTCAGTGAATAAATAAATACTGAGTAATTGTGATTTCTTAGGGGTGTTTTGGAAAGAGGGTTATAATCTGATTTTTGGTGAAAAATTAATTATAAGCAGATTATAATCAGCTTTTCTGTGAGAGAAGAGAAGATTATCTCTTCCCAAAAGAGGCCTTACTATATTAAATTAATTGTTTGGTTGGCTTTTTATTATTCTGACCAAGAAACATGACATTGAAATTTCAAGCTTTACCCTTTATATATACGCTGTTTATGTTCTAAGAATTTAGTATATCCTGTGGATAAGAGAATTTGCGAAGGGGTTTGGAAAAGAAAATTAAAAAGGTAGTGAAATAAGAATAAAATATACTTATATTTCATTTAGTTTTGTACATTTTTTTTTCTTCTCATTTCTAAATTTTTTTTTTCAAATTTTCCAATCAAATACAACATTAATAAAATAGTATTTCCACTTTGGGTAAATTACAAATATAAAAACGATGGTTTGTATGAAATATATAATCCCCATTGTGGTTTAAAAAATGGGGAAGAGTTTTTTTTGTTTTTTGTTTTTTTAAACACAAACATGGGGTGTAACCGCCTCAACATTTCACTTATGCCCGCCTCACATATTTTTATAACTTTTTTTTTCTTATTCCTACTGTGTTGTAATCCCCCTTTAAAAAATTACACAAACCTATTTGTGTCTAAATGCATCCTAGGAAATTTGTTGGTCACCCAATCTTTCAAAAAAAAGTAAAATAAAAAAAAATTAATAATAAATTAATACCGTTTTACCTCTACATCAAATTACCAAAAGAGCAAAACCCTAGCCCCAACTCCGGCGAGCCAACCTAGCTCTGGTCAGCTCTTCTCTAGATCTGGCCAGCCCCACTTGCCATGCTCCAGTCCTTCCCCCACTCTCTGGCGCCACCTTTTTACCCTCTGGCAGCACCATGATGAAATGGGCAGGAGAGGGGGCGATTGCTGTTGGGAGGAAAACGGAGGCGGCAATAGTGGTGGTGGATGAAATGGGTAGGGGTAGGGTTGGGATTATTTAGAATATTCAAACCGAAAAATAAAATTAAAATTTGAGAGTGTGGTGTCCTAATAAATGAGGTGTTTACCAAATTTTATGAGGTGCTTTTAGGGGAAATGTGTTATGATACACATCTTTCAAATCATGATACTACATCTTATAATTAAAAAGAAAAATGACATGATTTTAATTTTTTGAATTATAATTAAAAAAATGTTATAATTAAATACAATATAAAGCATAACTAAAAAAGAAAATTAGTCAAAACATAACTAAAAGTGCATATGGGACTCCCCTTTCAAAAGCGTGCATATTAGAATTTCCCAGCATTTAGAGGCTCTTGAGTTTATATATTATAAAAACCAAAATTACCTAATTATCCTTGCATACTAAAAGACAATCTTTTGTTTTGTTTTGTTTTTTTTTTTTTTCTTTCTTTTTTTTTTTTTTTTCCTCTTATAAGAGTTCCACCACCACCACCTTAGCCCACCATTACCTACCCCTCACCCACTCTAAGTCACTCAACACCACCCCTCTCCCACTCTTAGCCATCCACCCCATCACCTCCCCCGCCCTTTCCCCCCTCAGCCACCCATCCTATTACCTCCCCCACCCTTCCCCAACTCCCCAACCCCTTTTCCACCCCTCTGCCGCTACCCCACCACCTCATCTACCCACCAAGCAACCACCCAAACCCACAACTTGCAACATAAAAATTGCGCAACAACAATAGAATGAAGAAGCACAAAAATAGGGTATTGGGGGAGAGAGGAGTATAGCGGTGGCGGTGGCGGTGGCCGTGGCCATAGCCACAATGAAAAATACATTCAAAAAGTAAAATGGTTGATAGAATTAAACCAATTAGTTAACCTAATTACTAACAATACGGGTATTTGTTTTGCAATTTGAAACCTAAGGAGGCAGGATATATTATTTTAGAGCCTGAGGGAGTCCAAAATATTTTAAGCAAACCTTAGGGTGTGAATTTATAATTTACCCTTTCCCTTTTCATTAACGTGAAAACAATGAATATATGAAGTTGTGAAAAATATTTTTAAAAAAAAAGTATATATCACATTTAAATTTATTTTCTCGTTCGGAAAAACATCATCTCGTTTGCATATTTCAATTGCCAATTGAGTTCATTGTATATTCTTCATTTCTTTACTCCTGGCATTGATAATGATAGTATGGATGAATCAATGTTGTGGCTATTTTATTGACATATTGAACAATAATCTTCATTCTTTAAATCTGAATCTGGATTTTTTAGAATTTGATGTTGGATATTTAAATATTAATTTTGTGGTGACATTATAATTATGTTTTTTCCTCTACAGATTAAACGTGAAATTTCAACCATGAAACTAATCAGACACCCAAACGTCATCCGTATGTATGAGGTTAGAATGTGGCACAAGCATCTTATATTTCTCATGTGTGATTTTAGATGGGTTTCTAATATGACCAAACCTTTTCAGGTCTGGGAGTTTGGTTGCGGGCAAAATATTGTACTAATTAGACTTGTGGACTTGTAAATGACAAAGTTTGCTGTATTATAATCATATAAGATCAGTAACTCTGTTGTATTTTTCTTACATAAATAGGCATGTTTCTCCTTTTTGATGACCCCATATATTTTTTATCACTGCTGCAGACCCCCAGTTGGGGGTGACCCCCACCACCCCTCACATACACGTGGGGGTCAAGGAGAGGAGAAAACAAAAACAAAAAAAAATTTTGCACCAAGATCCCCCAGTGGGGGTCTCCCCCATTTTCCTATATTTTTTGAGCAACGCAAGATCCTCTGGTTGTAGGTTATGGCAAGCAAGACAAAAATATTCATTGTTTTGGAATATGTGACTGGTGGCGAACTTTTCGACAAAATTGTAAGGTTTTGATTGCTTCTGATTTAATGCATTGATTCTCATGAAAATCTTGTTCCATACAATTAGTGACCATGTTGGATTTTGTACGATTTCTTTGAGGCAGTCTAGTAAAGGGAGGTTGAAAGAAGATGAAGCAAGGAAGTATTTTCAGCAGCTCATAAATGCGGTGGATTACTGCCACAGCCGAGGTGTCTTTCATAGGGATCTGAAGGTGAGAAAATACTGACTTTTGGTTTCAATTTCTGCCAAGGTCCAGCTTTCTTCAACATATAGTCACAAGAGTTGATGACCAAATCAGACTTATACGGATTTGCATTTTCATACTCTATAATTCACAGCCGGAGAACCTGCTGCTGGATGCAAATGGAGTTCTTAAAGTTTCAGATTTTGGATTAAGCGCTCTACCTCAGCAAGTTCGAGTATGTGACAGCTTCCTGTCTAGTACTTCTCATCTGAATCCTACTAATCGGGGGGGGGGGGGGTGGGAATTGATCTGCATCCTAGTAGTAAAAATTGTGTCAAAGTTTCAGGGGCAACGCTTCATTTATTTTATCTATACGTACAGTATTGCATTGTTTAAACTCTTGATGATAGTGTGGCGACCATTACACATGTTTAAAACTGAGTTTCTGAACTCTTCATTCAGGAAGATGGGTTACTGCACACAACCTGTGGAACACCAAATTATGTTGCTCCTGAAGTATGGTATAGTGTTTACGGCAATTTAACATACCTATCTCTTCCTAACCACACTTATTATCCTCATCACTTTGGTTGTTTACTTGTCTAGGTGATTAAGAATAAAGGCTACGATGGAGCTAAAGCAGATCTATGGTCGTGCGGTGTAATACTTTTTGTACTATTGGCAGGCTTTCTGCCATTTGAAGAGTCCAACCTCATGGAATTATACAAAAAGGTTTTTTTCTTTTTCTTCAAATAATACCCTATCCCTTTGGGTTTTTTTGTTGTAATTTGTTATCCTGTCAACGGTTTTTCTTTTATTTTTGCTAACGTCATGAAGTATTTAGCAAATCTTATTGCATTCTTTTCATGATATCCTCTAAGGAAATTTTAGTTTAGAGTGGAGAAGATAATGAAGAAATTTGTTGGTTTAGGATGAAATGGACATTCTCTTGTGGGGTGACCAGAGCTGGCATGAGGTTAGCGTGGAGAAGAGAATGACAAAATTTGTCTTATGCATGTTATTTGGGTGAGTGGAATCGTTGGTCTTTTGCTCACCCCAAACAACATGCATAAGAAATCTGTCTTATGCATGCTAATTAGAAGTTTGAGTTACATATGGTGTAGAAATAAGCATGTAAACCTCAAGGGTTTGGCCTAGTGGGCATACCTTGAGGTCTGGGAGTGTGCTCCCTCCAAGTCTCAGATTCAATACCCACTAGTAGCAATAAGCTCCATAGGGCCATGTCTATACAGGGCATTCAACTTGGCTTTAAATGGGGCCCCCACAAGTAAACGGTGAGATTGGTCTTCCGGGGTTATTCGAGGTGTGCGTAATTTGACGCGCACACCCGGTTATCAAAAAAAAAAAAAACAAACATGTAACTGCTAGTTGTAGTTTCATATGTAGTTGCAAGCAACAATTTTAGTGAAAGCAACCTATTCTTGCATTCAATTGTAAAGATCAGTGGACCTCGTCTTCAATTTGCTTTTTAAAAAAAATTGGTATACTAAAACTCAAACTCAAATTTTGATGCCCCTTAGAGCTCCAAATTAGGGTTTCTTGAAATTGAGTGACAACTCCAATGAGGAAAGAGAAAAGACCAAAGGTGGTGAAAAACATTCCAGAAATGAGTTGCATTTGGCATGGTTTACATTTCCAAGCGACTTATAATATAAGTGAACCTTTTTGTTGCGGATTGGTATAAGATTATCTTATGCATATTCATATTCTTATAATATTATGTTATTTTCTGTGGTTTAATTTTTAAGGTTGAGACATAGCTATATAAGGACTTCACATGATTGCAGATATTCAAGGCAAAATTTATATGTCCTCCATGGTTCTCCTCGGGCTCAAGGAAACTAATCAAAAGAATTCTGGATCCTAATACTGAGACAGTATGTCCACTCGTCTCTGGTCCTTGTGATAAAAATGCAGTAATCTTTTTATTTTATGTTAAAGGACAAATTGCATTCATCTTGTTAATAATTTTGAGCATCTGATGTGCCCTTGAATTAAGTCGACAGTAATTTTTCATATCGGTTATAACCCAGGTTATGACAATATAGTTTTTATGGTATGAAACAGCGCATTACGAGTGCCGAGATCATTGAGAACGAATGGTTTCAAAAGGGATATAGGCCACCCACTTTTGAACAAGAAGATGTTAGTCTTGATGACGTTGATGCTATATTTGATGAATCAGGGGTAATAGATCTTTTGGTTTTCCAATTTCAGTTGGAACAATTTTTTCATGCTCTTTTTGGTTTGGATATTTGAGGAATGGGTCATCAGAGTGATTTTGTATTTAATTTTCTTTTGGTGTACAGGACTCCAAAAACCTTGTTGTGGAGAGGCGGGAAGAACAGCCTGCAACGCCTGTCACCATGAATGCTTTTGAGTTTATCTCTAGGGCTCAGGGACTCAACCTCAGTTCTCTATTTGAAAAGCATATGGTATGTCATAAGTCTTTAATTTTGGTTATTGCGCTTGGTGCTTGAGCTATCAGATGTTAAATATCTTTTGGATCTGATTATTTCATGCATTTGCTTGCGAATGAATAGGATTATATTTTTTTTTATCTTGATCTGTGAGGCATATTCAAACCAAATTAGGTTTTGCTAATCCAAATGTTGTGTAAATGCAACTGGTGGATTTGTCAGAAACATTTTCTGTTACAAAAGTCAAGTTTTATTTTTATTGCCTCAAAATGACAAAATCACACTAAAATGATCATAATCTTGACTTGTCTATCATTAAAAAAAATATATATCTCGAGCTTGTTCATAATTTGAAGCTTGGAGTGGCTGACATCTACTTTTATGTCTAGGGGGTTGTTAAACGGGAAACAAGATTTACATCCAAATGTCCTGCCAATGAGATTATCTCGAAATTTGAGGAAGCTGCTGCATCTCTCGGTTTTGATGTAAGGAAAAAAAACTACAAGGTACAATGAGCATTTGGTCTCTCCCTATGTTCAATTGTATTGTCTCTGTTAATTCCAGAGTAAATTAGAAGGAGATTATTTAAATAGCTGTTCTTTGAGTTGGTTAAATTTTTTGCCTATCTGAATAAATGCAAGGAATGTGGGCTTCCTGCACCCCATTTCATTGCCTGTAAACTTGCATTTTTACTTTTCTACTACTAATTGCTAGGTCTGTTATATTCTGTTCAATCAATGGTCCTCTAAGCTGGCTCTCAGTTATATTGGATCAGCTGGTACTAGTAAGTTCTTGTTGACAGAATTAGTGTTTGATAATGAACACCTTGTTTGAAGGTTGTCTGCTGAAATGGATAGATATTGTTTAATTGAGATGAAACTAAAATATAAGACACTTAAAGATCAAGTTCTTAACGCTGTCCTACTTATAATTTATTTGGTTACTGATCTCAGCTAAAGCTTCAAGCAAAGAAAATTGGGTACAAGGGTCATCTATCCATTGCAACAGAGGTATTTTTCTTCCATTCACCTCATCAACGGATTTCTCCTGAAAAATTACAAGAACATTATTCAGACCAGTGTTTGAAATCAGGTCTGAAAGTAATTTGTCCAACAGGTTCTCGAGGTGGCTCCGTCACTTCACATGGTTGAACTTTGCAAGACTGCAGGGGATACCTTAGAATTTCACAAGGTATGGTGGTGAAATCTGATTGCAATGGTGTTGCTTGGTTATTATGGTTGTACAATTGGTTATCGGTTGATTCTAGACACCATGTTGTTCATGCTGGTGGCTCTTAAAAGTGGCATAGCTGCAATATGACGTCTGAGGCAAGGAATTGAGTACCTTTTCAGCCCACCCAATGGGCTGTATGCCTAGGATCTTAAGAAGCACAGACATGGATATGGACACTTGACATGAAACGAACAAGCCGATACAGAAATTTTCAAAAACTGTAGGAATATTTAGAAGTCATACTTTTTGGAATCTAAACAAGGACAATTGGTATAAATGTACATAATTTTTATTTTATCACTGTGTTTAGATCAAAGATTTGAGTACGGATTTGTGAATGGAAGGGAAAACACAAACCCCCCTTCAAACACAGCTGTAATATGTTTCATGTGTAGCGTCCGGTAACGTCTGGCACGGTGTTGGACACAACACGTTACTTTCGTGGAAGTGTCCATGCTTCTTATAGCTAGGATCTTGCCAAACGTAAAAATTGCCACCCCTTTGCACGACTTTGCCATGTTAGAAACCTTCTCTTTGCACATGTGCGTGCATGCATTTGTGTGTTTTTCCTCTTAACCATATATTATTATAGTATGCTTTTGAACTTTCTTTTGAATACACAGTTTTACAAAAGCCTTTCGACTGTTTTGAAAGACATCGTGTGGAAAACATGTGATGAAACAGAAGAGGAAGTAAATGAAGGTCAGTATTGTATAGTAGAAGTAGCAATCAACCATATTTCAATTGAATATTGTGTAATGATTTTACACAAGGTCCATTTAGAGGAATTTTGTGTGCAGCTTCACACAGATTAATTGCAAGTCCTATGAAAAGCATTAGGTCTGTCAGATGATTGGAACGTCTTTATCATGGTGTATCTTCTTCCTGTGGGTGTTACATGTTTGCTGCACGTATCTCTACATGTGTGATACGCGGGAGAGATATCATATTACATCATCTTGAAACCATTTATTTCAAGTTATCAACCTTGAGTTTACATTATTAATGACTCAAAATTGATGAAAACTTTTTTTTCTTTTCATTTTTTTTGGAGTCATGAATTATTGTTCTGGTTTCATTCATTCTATAGGTGTTGGCATTGCGTCGTCTTCTTGATTACTGGCTTCCTTCAAAGATCTATGTTGGTGGAAATTTCAACATAATTTCAATCTCCAGATATTCGAATGCAGATGATTAGGCTTTGCTTTACTTTATTTTTGTATGCAATATGCTTTCCCTTTGTTAAACATGATGTTTATCGGTAAAATCTTACATTGGTGTTGCTTGATTTGTTAAATTGAACAATAGCTTGCATAACTTATGCATTGCACAATAATTTTATAATAATAACATATTTTATTTATTATCTTATATATAATTATTAAATTAGTTCAATGAATCTCCGTAGTTATGGACGTCATCAATATAGTAGCAACGCATTACTAAATAAAAAATATAATACATAGACATATGGTTTTTGGCAACTGCTAATGCCACGAAGAAGAAATTAAGAAATTAATTGATTTCTCAAACTAAGAATATAATCTTTATATTCTCGTCCCACATTTTTAAAAGTTATAACAAGTAGCGTATTCAAAAGTTTTTTAAGCTTAAGGAGTCTATAAATAAACCCGATCAATAAATAATTGATTTTGCGTATAAAATTTACCTGTGATTGTGGATCCAAACCCTATGGATTTTGATATTAGTAGTAAATAATCAAAAAAATAATAATAAAATAAAGTTGACTATTTCTGTCACCCTACACTTTTTAAAGTACTAATTTTTGGTTTCCTCTTTTTTGCCAAGATTAAAAAATAAAATAAACAAAGGCAGCTTCACTCTTCATTCATATATTATCATATTATCTCTCTCTTCTATTGTTATTTTTTCATGAAAATTAAATATTATCTTTTGTTATCTACTTGTGGCATTGATGTTTATAAGCATAGTTTATTGAAAGATTCAAATAAAGTTGTTTTACCGGCATAGAATGGATATAAATAATCAATTAATTATGAGAGACAAACCATGTCTTTCAAAGCAATTGCCCAATTAGGCATGGCTAACATTAAAAATTGAACGTCAAATCTGGTTATGGTTTGGACCCAAGTGTGAAACATAATGGGATTAATGGTAATTGTTAATAGTCTAAATAATCTTTAAAAAATTCATCACTTCAAAATCTTTTAGCTTTTAGAAAAAAGATTTTGGCTGTGTTTGGTGCAGCATTTCAATCATGTTTTCACCCTTTGGTTTGCGTGTGATATTTGTTTAGAGTTTTTAAAATTTGATTTTACTCACCTTTGAAAACACTCTATCTGGTCATGCCTCCGGACGTTTGGCCGGTTGATCGGA
The DNA here is from genome assembly GCA_036172215.1 of Camellia granthamiana. Lineage (NCBI taxonomy): Eukaryota > Viridiplantae > Streptophyta > Magnoliopsida > Ericales > Theaceae > Camellia > Camellia granthamiana. The sequence continues at coordinate 73,450,188 of CM069909.1, forward strand.
ACAGTGTTTGTTTTTTTTTTTTTGCACCTATTATTTTTATATTTTAAATAAAAAATATTTTTGGAATTTTTTTATTTTTTTTATGAGCTTTTAACAGAATTTTGAGTTGTGTGTTTAGTTATAAATTGTAAGTTTTTTAATCAAATATCATGTCACATCACTTAATTCAAAACTTATAACTAAACAATTTTTTTTAACTAAAATTATAATTTCAAAACCCACAAACTCAAAATATAACTCTATATTTACATTTTTACTTTTAGAAAAAATAAAAAAACTAATCACTTTTTTCCCCCAACTTGCTTACAATACAATTGAAAAAAAAAAAAAAAAAAAAAAAAATTGTTTAACAAGATTCAATTATTTATGTTTGGCAACGGCTAAAAACTCACTTTTTATGAATTTTTTTGTCTTCAGAAAGTGAATTTACTTTTTAGGTCAGTAAAAAGAAAATTTGAAAAAATCTATAAAAAAAATCAACTTACACTTTTCCAATAACATAAAAGCTAGATTTTTTTTATTAATGTTTTTCAATTTTTTTAGGATTAACTTTATTCTAAAAAATAAAAGTAAAAAATACTAAAAAATGTTTGGTAGAACTTTGTAAATTTAATTCCACTCATTAGTTTGAGTGTGGTGTTTGGTGAGAGCTTTTAAAAATTGATTCCATACCCACTGTTGAAAACACGTCTACCCGGTCATCCTCCCGGATGTCTTCCCGGACATCTGGCCGGTCGTCTGACTAATTGAACGGAATCGTGTTCATTTTTTTTTGCCACCTATTATTTTTTAAAATTTTTTATGAATTTTGAATAGAATTTTGGATTATGTGTTTAGTTATGAGTTGTAAGTTTTTTAATCAAATATCATATGACACATCGACAATTTCAAACTCAATTTAAAACTCTTTTTAAACTCATAATTAAATAAATTTTTCACACTCAAATCATAATCTAAAACTCACAAATTCAAAATATAACTCTATTCTCAATTCATAATTTTAAAATTCTACCAAACGTTACCTAAGTGTCTAAACAAAACTTTCAATAAGTTACACATCAGACACTTAATACTTCTTCATAAATAAATCAGATGATATAAGTATTTAAGTTAAAATAATATTATATGTATCAATTAATGTACCAAGATAATACTTAAGTTCTTCTTTGTAAATACGGATAAAACTTGCCCTTTATTTTTAACAATCCTTGTGCCACATGAGTATTTTGTACATTTTTCCAACTTTGTTCTTCGAAGATTAAAAAGTATAATCATGCAGTTTTATTTGTCCTATTTGAATGAACAAATGCCTTTTAGCCCAAATGTTCACCATATAGACTCATATTTTCACTTTATGCAAAAGGTTTATTTTAATGAGAACAAGACAAGATATGTCATTTCAAATTATGCAATACGAAATTCCCATGCTGTAGGAAAATCGGCTCTGTAAAAATGATAATTTTTTCAAACTATACACTTGTGTTAGATAAATATGGTAAAATAAAAAATAAAAAAAAAGTTATAATTATCCAAATAATCTAATTTTATAAATAATTCATAATAAAATTTTATAAAATAAATAATTTAAATTATTAAATTAAAATCATGATAAAGTTTACGAGCCATTCAAATTTTTAATTATAACTAAAAAATACGCTCAACCTAACTATTATCACTAAATTTGATGCGACTCAACCAAATCCAATTCCATTGGTGGATCATGACGACTCCATCCAAGTCTAATTGTCTGGCTTTCCTATTGGACAGAAGGCCTTTTCATGTGGGGATGATAGTTGAAATGGGAATCTCAATAATACACAGATTACAAATAAATACACATCAAGCATGATTGAAGGCTCTCTATAGAGAGAAACAAATATTACAAAATTGCATTAATGCAACCCTATAAAAAGACCTTCACTATTTAGGGGTTGTTTGGGATGACCTAAATAAGTGCACTTTTTGTTTTTTTATGAAAAGATATGTAGAAAAGTAGAGAAGTGATGTGATGGAAAAAAGATAAAAAGATGGATTATTTTGTTGTTACCAAACTTAGCCTTATTATGAGTAAGGTTAGAAAATTTAAAATTTTTATTAAATATTTTACATAGGTGTGGGACTCATACCATGTAAATCTTATATGAGCCTCACACTTATATGAGATATTTAGTAAAAATTTTAATAAAGCTTTTAGAATTTCTAATATTTTTTTATTTATTATATACTTGAAGCACGCTTTGAAATCTCATTGGCACAGAGTAAGAGAACATATATTCATAATTACTACTGCAAAAAAGTCATCCTAGAAGAAAAAAAAAGTAAAAAAAAGTAAGTTTAATGTCATAAAAAGCAAATAAATTAGAATCAACAACGAATTATTCGTTTGTAACAATGTGTGATTCTCATTTGACTAGTTGAGGGTGCCCTTACTTTATTATGATAGACTTCAAGTAGGGATATCATCAAGTGCAAGTAGTGGAAGGCGCTGGAAAATTGTATTAAGGGCAACGTAAGGGTTATTTCAATGGACTTCATGTTATTTGATAGGCTCGTAAATGAATAGAGTTGTTTATGAATAAATTGAAAGGAATGGCTTCCTTTCAGTCCGATCATTATGAATAAATTGAAGGGAATGGCTTCCCTCCAGTCTATTGGAGGGTACTATTTGGCCTGTGGGGGTCTATCATGGATCCCGTTTCGATAATCCGAACTGTTGAATATGTAGAACTTGTCGAGAACTATATGTTTGTAAAAAATCACTTTGATCCGATATCGATAACTATGTGATCAATCAGGTTTTTGTAAGCTGTTTATTTTTCACCGTCCATTTTTTTCATACAAAATTGATTTAATCACGTCGCTATCGATATCCGATCAACGTGATTTTTTACAAGTATATAGTATTTGACGAGTTCTACACATTAAACGGTCCGGATTATCAGACCCAACAGTACCCTCCAGTCCCTGATTGGACTAAAGGGAAGGCATTTCCTAAATTGAACTAGCATGTCACTCGTGCTATGCACAGAATAAAATAATATATTATTTATTAAAAATATGATAATTATATTTAATTTTTTGTATTTTATCTTTCGTAAATAAAATTTTATATATAAGTTTAAGAATTTTGTTTTAAATGTTCCTTTACTATAATATATAGTATAGATAGATGAAAATTATTGTATTGACAATTAACAATTAACAATTAAAATTATGCTTTGTTATATAAAAATGACATAGTTCTAATATTTCACTATTTTAGAATTAAAATATATGAATTTTAAAAAATTCTTATATTGGTTTTTGAAAGGGAAATAATTAAAAAAGTTTTAAAAACTTAATGAGTAAGAAAGAATTATTATAACATGTAATTTAAAACATCAAAAAAAGGTTAAAAAATGAATAAAGACTTTAAAAATATGTGATTACAATTAAAATTAATGACATATTTATTAATAAGTATAATTTTATTTGGATATCTATACTTTAACATGCTTATTTAAAACAAAATTATAAATAAATAAAAATATTAATAATTTTGAGTTTTAAAATATGATTTTGTAGACTTACATATTAACTTTTGGAAAGAATATATTGGAATTTTTTTACAAAAACTGAATATTTGTCATTGAACAAATCTTGTAAGATTTAAAAAAAAATTAATAATAGGAAGAAATTAATGATACTGCAACATATGCATTTTAACAATTTTAAATTAAAAAAAAAAAGATTAGGATTTTGAATTTCAATTGTCGTACAACATTTTTATTTATATAATAATATAAATAAGAATAGGTAATAGATAGATTAAATTAATTATAAAATATAGCTATATTTAAAAGGATATGATTTTGTATAGTTATATTTTAAATTTCAAAATTTATTTTTTAACTTCCTATATAAAAAGATTCAAAATTTTAAATTGCATATGATTTTTTTTCTAAAAACATATGAACTCACAATAGAGTAGAGAGAGAAGTACCATTAAAGAAAAGAGGAGCTACACATATTAAAGATGAATAATTAAATAATTGACTAACGCCTATAACAGTTTTGAAAAAATTGATTAAAATTAATATTTTCTTTTTATAGCTTTGAAAATCTATATGCCTTTAAAATAATGCTCTGCACCAACTATCAATTAACACATACCATGATATCAAAAGTAAATTTTATTTTTAAAAAGTAATGATATGCAAACATAAAATCAATACAAAAAACTTATTAATAATGATTTTATTTGAATTTTGATCTATCACTTTATAATAAATGACATGTTTTTTATTATACAAATGATCCTATCACGCCATTTTAGTATAAAAATTCTAGTAAATCAATATTAACCAACAAAAAATAGTTATAAACAAAAAAACAGATAATGGTTAGTAGAGAGGTGGGAGAAATGACATACAAAAAATGAAATACAAAAAAAGAAAAGAAAATGGTCATAGATAAAAAATAAAATAAAATAAAAAAAGAAGAAAAAAACACAGTGTACCTAAAAGATGAAAAAGTCTGTTTAAATGATACAATAGATTAAACATAAACTAACTTCCAAATTGTCTCATAAAAAGAAAGTTAAAAAGTAATGAGTTTCATCGTTCCATAAATATAATATTTATAGGATGAGGAAGACATGAATGGCTTAGAAAATGTATGATGGCTAGAATTTTTGGATAGAAGAAAGAATTGGTTAGAGAAAGAGTGCACAAGGATAAATTTTTTCATCTTTCCTTTTCTAAATTATAAATCATGAAATCATTATAAGAAATAATAAATTATGAGATTTAAAAAAAAAAATTATATATAGTATAGATATGTTTAAATTTATTTGGGAATAAAATTGTGTTTAATTATGGAACAAAGAGAAAATCTAGATATAAGGTTTAATTTTTATTTTATGTTAGGCTTAATTTTAGGTTTATATAGATCAGATCAGTCGTAAAGATTTTAATAGTATACATTTCATGGGAGGTAAGAGAGTTTCTTTTTCATTAGATTTATTTTAAGAGAGAGAAGATTGTATGAGATTTATCTTCTTTTTAAATAAATGCTTGATTTATTTTGAGAGGGAGAGTGGGGTTGAGAATTGTGTGTTTTTTTATTTCTTTCTTTCTTTTTACCGGTAATATATTTGCATTAAATAATTTTGAAGATTAAAATTTATGTCCTTGGAATAGTTAATAGATGTTTTAATTTTTTTTATAAAAATCAAAAATTCAAAAAATTAGATTTAAGGTTTTGAAACCTTAGGGCCTGTAAGATGAAAAGTCGTTTTGGTATAATATATAGCATAGATAGATAGATAGATTATGAGCTTTAGAAAAGAGATAGATATTAGGAGAGAGATTTTAGGAACTTGTAATTCAATTATTATTATTTTTAAATCTATAGTTATTTTGTTAGCCAATAGTATTATTTTTGAATATTTTTAAAATTACAAAAATTAACAATTTTAGTTTTTTTTAATCTATAATTACTTTGTTAGCCAATAGTACTATTTTAAAATATTTTTAAAATTACAAAAATTAGCAATTGTGGTTTTATGTTCTTTTTAATCTATAATTTTTTTTAATATATAATTATTTTATTATGAGATGAGATTTGTGTGTGCGTGCGTGTGTGTGTGTGTGTGTGTGTTTTTTTTTTTTTTTAATGTATAGTTATTTTGTTATGAGATGAGATTTAGGAAAAAGAAAAATATTAGAGGGAGAGATTTTAGGAACTTATAATTCAAAATTTTAAGTGATTTTTTTTTAGATCTATAATTACTTTAGCCAATATAATTATTTTTAAAATCACAAAAATTAGCAATTGTAGAATAAGATTTTGAAACTCACACGAGCATTCTCATTAGAAATCCCATTTTCCTTATATAATATATAGATTTGACTTATTTAAGACTCATTTGCCAAATAAATAAGTTCAAGTCAAATTTATGAACTCGTTTAGTAATCGAACTGAGTTCAAATAGATTCAAACTTGACTCAAACATACTGGCGAACATAAGTATCTATAAATTAATATTTCTTTTTAATAATAATCAAATAAAATTTGTTTAGTTTATATTATTTCTTTGTTTATGTTTAGTGTTTATACAAATATATATATTTGATTGGAATTTATTAATAATGTTCATTACATATATTTTTATTCTTAATGTGCACATTAATTTAATTTTTTTAAAGCTTCTGCTAGGTTCGTTTATGTACTCAATTTGACTCGAATCGAGTTTGGGTTTTTGAAATCTTTAAGAGTTGAGTTCAAATTCGATTATTTAAGTTTGAATTATCCTAGACTCAAGTTTAGGCTTGACTAATTTTCAATAAATAGAGCTTGAATATATCAAAGTTCAATTCAACTCGTTTCGTTTGCAACCTTATTTTTAAAACAAATTCAAGAGGTATTTTCAAATTGGTAGTTATTAATTTTATTTCTTATCTTATTTTTACTCTTAAATATAAAACAATGGACCCACATTAATAAATGTACATAAAATATATTCATTTATATCTAAATATTAAAAAATACAAAAAATTGTGTTGATGTTTTGAGAGAGAATATAAAATAAAATAAAAAGGTTAGTACCGTGTTTTTTTTTTTTTTTTTTTTTGTTACAGGGAAATCCTCTCACTCTCCCACAGGTCCAAGGCAGCCCCCCGAGGAGATCACCAGGGTGTCCTGTTGTTCGGTCCGAGCCAGAGACTATAACCTGAAAGCTTGTCCCGACCTCACAAGGCAAGTTTCGGTAAGTCAGGACTCGCACAGCGGGGGAGAATTAAACCCACACCAAGTAGCTGATAAGGCATCCTTGAGGTCAACCTCCTAACCAACTGTGCTACGCCCAGGAGATTGGCCCAGAGGAGATTTGAACTCAGGACCTAGGGGCTTAAATCCCAGGCCCTTGCCAAGTGGCCACCCACCCCTGGGTTAGGTTAGTACCATGTTATTTCCTTAAAGTCTCACTATTGGCATGATTAAAGCTTACATCGACACTTGTCAATGTCATTGTGAATGTCATGACAACTATACAATGAGGTTAGACTCAATTTTTGGGAGAGTTATATACATGAATTATGTTGTGGGATTAGTGTTACAACACTATTTATATTATATATACAATTTATAATCTAATTGATGTTATTTATAAATTATTACGGGATTGATTTGCGTGATAAAATTAATAAATTATTAAATTGAAATTGATTATATCCGTAGTGATGTCCAGTTGTGTCTCAAAGTAGTGTTGATGACAACCTATTAAATTAGTTTTGGTTACAAGGCAAGTGTTCTTCAACTATGTTCCAGAATGTTGTAAATTATGACTCAATGTAACCAAAGGCTGTTTATATTTTGTAATTTGCCCAATTTTAAATATCCATTCCTTTTGTTCACACAATAAAATAAAATAACAGTAGTACCCAAAAAAACAAAAGATTTTGTTGAAAAGTAAGATTTGGGTTTTATGTCTATTTTGACGATTCGAATTATATCTATTGTAAAATTCGTTAAACAAATATTTATAAAAAAATCAAGTTAACTAGATATTTTGTAACTAATTAGACCCTAATTTTAAAATAAAAAAAAAAAAAAATAGATACCTAAAATTATGTTTGTCATTTTTTTTTTTAAAGCAAATGTGATATTATTATGTAGTTACAAAAAGTCTAATTAATTTTTTTTTTCATAAGAAATATATTTGATAAATATCATAATATAAATAATTCAATCACTGAAATAAGTGTAAAACTCGGGATGCCAACTTTCGACAATTCATATGTAGTCCAAAAATAAAGTTGAGCCGTTAAAATCATGTTGTTGACGCGTCGTGCGGTTAAAGCCATAACAAAGGAACAATGTCACATGTGATGTGATTGTGACATGATAGTATCATAAACAAATTTGAATTGAAAGACCGGATTCACCTCCTCTCCAGCGCTTTACAGTCCGGCTCCCTCCAGCCATTCCACTAGATGGAGACGCGTGGTGACAACAGATCCAACGGGCGAAAAGGGAGCCACGTCTGTGATGCTCAAGAAACAAACAAAACGACGCCAAGTTCTATCGTTTTGGCTAGATGGAGGTATGTAACGGAAAGTTTTCTTTTATTTTTTATTTTGAATTACATATCCAGATTCAGATCCCTTCTCCCACCTTTTTCATAAATTCAGAACCCAATCCCTCCTTCCCTCTCTCTCTCTCTCAGAACCCAGTCCCCTATCTATGATTCAGTTTTTTTTCCATTTATAATCAATCGATAGTAGAAGGCTTCGCCATCCTTGGACTCCATCATTTGAAAATCTTTGTTTACCCAAACAATTGTAGACACCAAAGGTTAGATTTGTAGTAGTTTATTTTCCTTTTTTTTTTTTTTTTTTTTTGGGTTCAAATCCATTCCAAGTGTATGATGAAATGCCTCAATGAATCATGGACTTGCAAACATGGGTGTGAATCATTGTAGACTAAGGGAAGCAGAAAAGCATCAGAATTTTACACATGGGTCGACCACTTGGATGACCACCTGGTCGACCCCTTGGTCGACCACCCGGTTGACCAACCGGTCGACCAGTCCATGCAAAATTGGCCTGGCCTGGTTCAAACAGTTCAAAAAGGTTATAAAAAAAAAAAATTTGTCTTTACCGGTCGACCAACCGGTCGACCCACCGGTCGACCAACCGGTTGACCCACGGAGGTAGGTTCAGACATGTTCAAAAAGGTAAGATAAGATTGTTTGGATTATTGCTTTCACTCATATGGTTGTTTCTCAGTAGGTTTGGAATAACAAAAAAGTTTTTTTGAGGTGTTGATATGATGCTAAGGCTGCCTGATTTTTATTATATTCAGGTTGGTTGATAGAATTAATGTTTCAATTGGGCAAGATCCTAACTCGAAATCTTTGATTGGGGTTCTCGACATGTATGGTTTTGAAAGCTTTAAGACTAATAGGTAAGGGTCGGTATTTAGAGAAGTATGAACTGATAGTGAAATTAGCTATTCAATTATTTTGACTGAAGGTTTAATATATTCATGGGCACAGTTTTGAGCAATTTTGTATTAATTTCACAAATGAGAAGCTACAGCAACATTTCAACCAAGTAATTGTTCATATTATTTTATAATATATTCAAATCCACTTTCTCAACTTACTGTCGAAGGTTGTGGTATCATTCAGCATGTGTTCAAGATGAAGCAACCGGGTGACCGGCTGGTTGACCTGCCGGACGTCCGGCCGGTCAACCGGCAGTCAACTAATTTTTTTTTTTTTTTATATAAAAAAATTAACTTGTTGAGATTTTTTTTTGGCTTAAAATTTAATTTTGAGTTTGAAATTTTTTATTAAATTAAATCATTTATCTATTTTATTTATTATAAGTGTTGAATTTTTTTTTTTATATAAAAAAATTAACTTGTTGAGATTTTTTTTTGGCTTAAAATTTAATTTTGAGTTTGAAATTTTTTATTAAATTAAATCATTTCTCTATTTTATTTATTATAAATGTTGAATCATTCTGTTAGTCACCTTCCGTTAACCCAAAACTACTAATTTTGGTGTCGTTTTGTTAACTCAGCAACTCTATAGACGTGGCCTCCTTGGTGCCTTCAGATCTACTAAACGCCACGCGTCTCCATCTAGTGGAATGGCTGGAGGGAGCCGGACTGTAAAGCGCTGGAGAGGAGGTGAATCCTGAAAGACCACATGTAAACAAATAGATGGTTCAAATCTATAAGAGTCATACTGAGGATTTTAAATAATTTATTAGATTTTTTTATTAAATTATTCATATAAGAGGTTTAGTAAAAAAATTTATAGATTATTTGAGATTTGTAATATTTTTCGATCTATAATATCTACATAAATTAACAGTCTAAATTTATTTGTGGTAGGATCATGAAATAATTTTTGAAAAATGCCGTGTTATATATATATATTTTTTTGTTATTTGAAAATAATTACTAAAAAAAGAATGAAGATAAATAATATAATACAATATAATAATATAAAAACGGTAAATAAAAACTTGTGATAGGAAGAATTTAAAAAAATAAAAAGTAAAATAAATCAATATGTTTGGTTTAAGTTTTTTGAATTAAATTTTTTGAAAATTGAGTTTTTTATTTTTCGTATTTTTTTGTTTTTAGTGAATATTTTTATAATTTTAAGCAGTTTTTTTTATTTTTTAGATAGATCTTACTTAGATGTGTCTAAAGAGTAAAATATGTGTGAAAAAATTAATAAATACACAAAAATACAAAAAAATGTATTGAATTTTCTTTTCTTTTCTCTTCTTTTTTTTTTTGTATTTTTGGTATTTAGTATTTTTTTTAAAAAAAATTTCACAAAAATTATACTTTTTAAGTATATTTATGTTAGGTGTGTCTCAAAATTTAAAAATCGCTTAAAATATTAAAAAATTCCATAAAAATAAAAAAAAATACGGAAAATAAGAAAATAAATTTTTTTGAAAAGTGTTTTTAGGAAACTCAAACCACGCAAAGTTAATTTTAAAAGATGAAGGTATAAGATTTATTTGTATAATGTAATGTATAAATCACTTGTAGCTCCATCTTTTTAAAATTATATTTCTACTCTCTACTCTCTACTTTTTTGATATTCTCCCTATAAATTAACTTATCTACTAATAATAAAAAAAAAATGTTGAAAAATCTAATTTAACAAATGTCTTAAGGTATTAAGTTTAGTGAATATTTTGTGTTAGTGAGAGGTCTATCATTTATGAAATAGTTTAGTGAGAAGTCTTTTTATTATTTTGAAGGACATTTTATCATCAATTTTGCCGCTTATCTATCTATTGAATTTTTTAGCTATATGTTCAAAAAAAATTTATCTGTTTAATTTTTTAACTATCTGTTTAAATATTTTTTTATCTGTTTAAATTTATATTTATCTGTTTAATTTTTTTTCGATCTATTCAAATTTTATCTGTCCAATTTTTTATCTATATAATTATTTTATTTTTTTATCTGTTCAATTTTTTAGCTATATGTTTTATCATTACCAGTACCATTGCCACCATCACACCACCAATAGCTTGTTCCAAAATAAATAAATAAATAAAAATAACAACAACAACACATATATACAAAAAAAACACATCAAATGTATTCAAATCTAGATTGAACAGTGTCAAATCCAAAGAACAAAAAAAAATAATAATAAATAAACAAGTCAAATGTATATATATACTAGCATATGCCCGTGTCTAAAGGTACGGTGTAAATAATTTTAAGATTAAAATGCAGTTATAATTTATACGTATTATTTTGCAATTTGTGAAGTTTGTGTCATTTTTTGATAAAGATACTGAAAAAAATATATTGAAATATTTTTCTTCTTAAAGAACTTGTAACAATTTTGCTTATATTACACGCTCTACAAAACTCAAATAAAATAACAGCTCCCCCTAATCTTAATGCAAATTAAGAAACAAACATATAAGATTTATAATGTTCACCAATATTGCAAATCAAAATATAAGAGGCAGTAAAAAAAAGTGTAAACACTGAACAAAAAACAAAATTAAAGTTATTGTATACTTGTTAACGTTTTATATAAAAAGAAAAAAAAAATACTAAATCTATATAATAAAGTACATCAGTAAGTGCTCTACAATCTCAACAAATTAAATTGAAAATTAAATATCAAACAATACATAACAGGCTGTACTTTACAATTCCAAACAAATCAAATATATAAAAAATTAAATATCAAATAATGCACATCAGGTAGTGCTCTGTAATCTAAAAGAAATTAAAATTGAAATGCATACCAGTTAGTGCTACTGCTGCCAATCAAATTATAATTACATAAGAAAAACAAACATTATATTGTCATATATCAAAAGAGTGGGTTAAAACTTTACAAAAAGTGGGTTAAAGCTTTCCAAAATATGTATGCTTTCCAAAAGATGTGTCAATAACATGTCTTCAAACATATGTTTGCCCAAATTTCCTCCTCATTACTTTCAAAAAAGTCTTTGTATCAACTTGTATGTATCCCCAATGAGGAATATGTACAACAATCTGATAATTTGTGGAAACAAAAAAAAAATATAGATTAGTACATTTGTTAGAAATATACATATCAAAATACTTTGTGTGTGAGTAATTTTCCGATCACACTGCCAACTCAGTGATCAGCTGGAGAGAACTGGCAGAATAGATGACACCTAGCTAACCTGCAATAGAAAGAGAAGATTCCGGCGGTGGTTCTTCTACCCGGGGGTACTTCGACGATCAAGTCAGTATCTCTCAAAGATAATCAAGTGCTAAATTTACTGCTCAAAGCATAAATTGCGTACCTTAGACCCATGGGGGTGCCTCTCTTTTATAGTTTACTCAATCCTAGTCCCACTAGAAGCCTGACTTCTATGGACTCTTATTCAGTGCTTACTTTGGACTCTACAAGAGATAAGGATAGACTCCCTAAGAATACTATCCTTATCCATCTTGAAGTCTTTCTTCATTCTGGGACTCTTGTCCTTTATCTGCTCATCTCGGATCCCGATATCTTCGGAGGTAACCTTGGCAACAACGAGATAACCTTGGCAAATGACTAGGACACGTGGCACCTCGGCTGACACGTCGGCGTCACCTTGCCACGTGTCGGTACTCAAAAAATATTTCGCCACAACTGCCCCTTAGGTTCTATTACCTCGGCATTCTGAGGTGATGGAACCTATATCGGTACTTCCTTCAAGTACGTCGGCTTTAAAGTATCTCAGCCGACATTATCATCATAGGCCGACATGTCTTCTAAAAGATCAAGAACTCCCTTATGAAGTTCTTTATGCGTGTGAGCTGTCAAGCATCGCTTTTCAACCGTTTTACTTACGCGTTTGATGCTCATTGGATCGTGTTTCTGACGCGTTTGCAAGCCGTCTTGCATCTGTGCGCGCCGTCTGACGTATGCGTTGTTCTAGACGCACTAAATGCTCTATTTTGCCGCCGTTTCAAATATTTGACAAAACCTTTCCCTCTTTCTCACTTTTTCACTTTTGCATTCGATTTCTCTTCGTCTTTTCTCTCTGTAGCTCTTGAACACGCCATTGTTCCAGTCATCAAGCTTTGCAATTGCCTTCCTGTCTCACTTCCTGTGAAGCTTTCATCGTTTTGCTACATCTGTAACTGTCGTCTGACTTCGGCAATCTTCATACCAGCTCCATTTTTTCTGGTAAGCAATTGTTCCTTTCGTTTTTCAATTCCTTTTGATATTCCTCATAGCTTGTTTCTATTACTTGTTTTGTTCAAACATTTATCTTGCGAACCATATATCTGAATATATTTACTCCATGACTCTGTTTTTGCCCAAATCCTGAACACATGCACTGTTTCATCACTTTCTTGCGTTTTTGTCACTGTTCTTGACCTTATACTTCATGTATTCTCTATGCTTTTGATAGCCCTACCTCTGTTCTTGATTTTGAAACTTCGTTCTTGTTTTTCTGTTTTTCCAGATTTGTGCCTTCAATCTTCGTCTTCGTAGATTTTAGGTTTGGGATTTGACTGTAGGACCTGTCAAAACTAAAACAATCTTCACAAACTCTTGCATCAATATACACCCAGGCCTTAGCCGAGGTTCACAAAACCTTTTTTAGATCATCACTTTTCTGAAACCCAGTCTTTTTAATTTAGGTCGACGTTATGGGTATGTGGAGGCATAGGGTAAACACCCCAACCAAACTTGAATTCTTTAGATAGGAGTTTGAAATCCCAGCCGGCGTCCATCTGAGGTTGGCTGGAGATAATGATTCCATCATGCCTACTGACGACTCCATGCCCTTCCCCGTAATTGCCTTTATCGAGTGTGGACTTCAGCTCCCACTCAACATCCTGTTTCGCGAGATTCTCCACTATTATAAGCTGAACCCCATGCAACTTGCTATAAATTCTTACCGAGTGATCAACGGGATCATAGCCTTAGCTAAACAAGAAAACGTTAGGATCACTTTAGCCGACGTTCAATACTGCTATACCATGTGCGCCCTTAACTTGAAAGAAAAAGGCTACATTTATTATCTAAAACCGAGATCCACAGAGTTCAAAATCGTAGCCGACCTCCCAGACTCCAACAAGGGGGCTGGAGATGATTACCTCATTACCTCAGGAAATTGGGAGTTTGGTCTAGATGAGGATCCCCACCTCTTCCCTCTACCTCGATCAATCTTAGAGGGCAAGGGTAAGAGCCTTGTGTTACTACTTGGCTGTTTCTTTTCAAGTTTTTTTAATACTTTACCTGTTTCTAATGTCTGTTTTCTCTTGCAGCTCTCCGTTAGCCACCAAAGAACTTTCACCAATCCTTCGTTCCTAGCAAGGATTTGAAGAAACTTCTGGACTTGCCAGTCCATAAAAGGAAAGCGCCTCTACTTCTTAATTTTATACTAACATACAAGTCAACTTTGCCCGACGTTCCTAAAAGGAAGAAGAAAAGTTTGTCTCCACCTTCTACTACTACTCCACAAGCCGGGTCAACATCTCGGGCTGATCAGGGGTCAACATCCGATCCCGTAGAACAGCCGTCTACTTCGGCTCAATACCTAATCCCACCATCTCAACGCAAACGTCGCCGACGTCTTGTTCTTGCAGCCGAGATGGGTCGCGCAAAACCTGTGGCCAAAGATCTCTTAGCCGATATCCCAACTGACGTTGATGCTATACCCACTCAAACCCAGCTTCATCCCAAGCCAAAAAGAGTTAAGAAGGCTTAACCAAAGGCCAGAGTGACTCAGGTTGAGACTGAAGACACTTTACCAATTTTCCAGCTGGCTCCAAGCGAAAAAATTGCCTCTGTCCCTACGAAGAGGTCCGCTGAAGCCCTTTCCTCGGAATCCACCAAATCGAAAAGGCCGACATCATCTGCAATGACCTCGGGATCAAAGAAGCCTGATGTCCCCTGGGCCCCTAAAATAACTTTGGAGGATAAGCCTGTAATGGCCAGTGATAGCGCCGACGATATAAATGTCGGCGTTGCACTTAGCACTGCACTGCTTCTCCCCGGCGACTTGGAACGAAACGCCGGGTTCAGTGAATATGAAAACTATGCTTTGATGCTGCAACACTCTGTTCAAGTAAGTGTTTTTGTCTGGTACTTCTTTCTTTCTCTTTATTTTATACTTAGAATATTTTTCTAATACTTCTGTTTCCTTCCAGGCCATCCAGCATTCCCACTCTTTCTCCATGCAATCTTTTCAGAACCGTGAAAAGTTAGCCGAGAAAAAGAGGGAAGTTACCTCACTTCAGAAAACAAATAAGGGCCTGCAGTCAAAGATGAAAGTGCTGGAGGACTAGGTCGAGGTCGCCATTAAGGAGAGGGATGATGCCGAAGAAAAAGCCGGTGCTGCTGAGGCAGTAAATAAAGTTCTTCAAGCCTAGCTAAAAGAGGTTGAGGATAAGGTGGCCTAGGCCCAGAAGGAGCTTGAAGATGCCTTGGCCACTAAAGCGGCCGAAATAAAAGATGCTGATGAAAAGGCCTATAATCAGGGTATGGCCGATGTGACAGAGGCGTGTGAGCAACAAGTGAAGCAGGCATGCAACAGGGGTTTCTCCCTTGGTTGGATGTCCCTTGCCAAAAAGCTCAACGTCCCCGAGGATTCGCCTCTTCGAAATGCCGATGCCATTCCTCTTCCATTTCCTCCTCCTCCACCCCCAAGTCAACCTGAAGGTGAATTTGAGTCTGAGTCTGAAGAAGAGGCTGAGGATGAAGAAGGGGCTTTGGTAAGGAAGCCAAAAGATGCTAACGAGACCAAGTCCCCTCCTCAGGATGATCAAGTCCTAGACTTGACTCATGATGAGGAGGATGGGGAGGTTGTTAAGGAGGCTGCTCCTGAGCAAGCACCATCTGACGCTCCTTTAGCCGATAAAAGTGTTGATGAAACACTTGCAGAAATTGATGCCGAGCTGGCGGCAGAAAAGGCAGCCGAGGTGGCTTCTGAGCAATCGTCCGAGGTTCGGTCCCAGCCAGTTGCTGATGTTTGAGGAATCTTAACTTTTATGTCTTTTGCTTTGTTTCTTTTGTACTTTTGTACCTTTTGCTAGACAATGTAAGCTCTGCAAATGGCCGACGTGCCTCTTTGTTCTTTTGGATGTCTAATTCAACCTTCCTTCTCTTGAATGCTTGTTGCCTTTGTTTTCTCTTGACTGTTTCTGCATGATTCTATAGTTAGAATATTTTTGCAAGTCTTTCCTTCTTTGTGCAACCTTCTCGGGGTGAGTTACCTCGGTTAATAATGATATCGGCTAATCTTCAACTTGTAAATTGCTACAAATTTCAACAAGTGAAGATAAACAATTATATCGGCTTAACTTCTACTTGTAAATTGCTACAAATTTCAACAAGTGTTAAGCATCACTTCAGTTTTAACTTCAACTTGTAAATTGCTACAAATTTCAACAAGTGAAGATAAACAATTATCTCGGCTTAACTTCTACTTGTAAATTGCTACAAATTTCAACAAGTGTTAAGCATCACTTCAGTTTAACTTCAACTTGTAAATTGCTACAAATTTCAACAAGTGAAGATAAACAATTATCTCAGCTTAACTTCTACTTGTAAATTGCTACAAATTTCAACAAGTGTTAAGCATCTTTTATAACTCTCTGCCCCCTAATGTGAACCTGAGTTCCACTTGGGTTCTCATTATTCAAAAAACATTATTATGCATAGTTTTCATAAGTTGGAGAATTTTGCTAAGATTTTATTGATGATATCGGCAAAAAATAAATCAACATTTAATGATAGAAAAATTTCAAATTACAAGTGTTCCAGGGTCTTGGCAATGCTTTGCCCTCATTATCTTCAAGCCTATATACCCCATTGCCCAGTATCGAAATGATTCTGTAGGGTCCTTCCTAGTTTGGGCCAAGCTTGCCCTCCTTGGGATCCTTCTTGTTGCCAACGACTTTTCGCAGGACCAGGTCGCCGACTTGAAATTCCCTTGGATTAACCTTCTTGTTATAAGCTCTAGCAAGTTGTTGCTGGTATGCTGCAAGCTGTACTGCAGCTTTCTCTCTTCTTTCTTCTAGAAGATCAAGATCTCGGGTTAAGAGTACATTATTAGTCCCGTTCTCAACTCCTTGGGTTCTGATCCCTGGGATGCCGACCTCCAATGGAATGACTGCTTCTGTGCCATAAGCCATGGCAAAGGGTGATTCCCCTGTTGATCTTCTCGGCGTAATCCGATATGCCCAGAGTACATTGGGTAATTCGTCTACCCACTTCCCTTTTGCTGCATGCAGCCTCTTCTTTATCCCATCTAAAATTACTTTGTTGGATGTTTCTGCTTGTCCATTGCTTTGTGGAAAACTTGGGATTAAAAAGTAGTTCTTGATCTTAAACTTTGCATAGAAGTTTTTGATCAGCTTACTGTCAAATTGTGTCCTATTGTCTGCAACAATTGCTCTTGGAATCCCAAATCTGGTGATGATGTTTCTCCATATAAAGTTCTTGACATCCACATCTCGGATCTTGGCAAGAGGTTCTGCTTCTATCCACTTTGTGAAGTAATCTGTTGCTACCAGTAGGTACTTCCTTTGCCCAGTTGCTTGGGGCAATTGCCCAACGAGATCCATCCCCCATTGGGCAAATGGCCAAGGGCTAGATACAGGGTTTAGGTCAGCAGATGGCTGGTGAATCAAAGGGACAAACCTTTGGCATTGTTCACACCTCTTCACGTAGGCTTCTGCATCTTTTTGCATGTAGGGCCACCAATACCCCTGGGTAATGGCCCTGTGAGCTAGCGATCTGCCCCCAGTGTGGCTTCCACAAATTCTCTCATGAATTTCATATAAGAAATCTTCAACCTGCAGAGGATGTACGTACCTTAAGAGGGGTCCAGTGAAGGATCTTCTGTAAAAATGTCCTTCTGCTGTCAGACTGAATCTTGCCGACTTCAATCTGATCTTGTGTGCCTCATTCTGGTCTTCTGGTAGCTTTCCTTCTTTCAGGAATACAACGATTGCATCCATCCAGCTTGGTCCCATGTCTACGTACATTGCTTCATGCTCTATGATTACTGGTTCAATGCTCGGGCCCGACAAGAATTCAATCATTATTGTCCTTACTTTTCCTGGTTGTATTACACTAGCTAGGTTGGCCAATGCATCGGCATGGTTGTTATCATCTCGGCTGACTTGAAGCAGTCTGCAGTTCTGGAATACGGTTGCCAGCCTGATGACCTCTTTTGCGTAGGCCGACATTCTTTCATATCGGGCTGCAAACTCGCCCGTTGTCTGGTTAGCTATCAATTGTGAATCACAAAAGACTATTACCTCATCTGTTTGTATTGCTGCTACTAGCTTAAGTCCTGCAATTAATGCTTCATATTCTGCCTCATTATTTGAGGTCTTGAACCCCAATCGAATGGACTGTTCTAATATTTCTCCATCTGGAGATATCAGTACTACTCCTGCCCCCGCTCCTTGACGGTTTGAACTTCCATCAACGAACAGTTGAAAGGAATCGCCGATGTAAATGCTGCAAGGTCTGGGTTTCTCTTCTTTCCTTTGTTCTTTAGCCTTTGGTTGGGCTTCTCCTTGCTTGCTTGGACAACGTTTATATTGGCTCAACGGAGCCTGATGTTCGATGGATTCCGGGGTGAACTCGGCCACGAAGTCGGCCAAAACTTGGCCCTTAATTGCTGTTCTCGGCCTGAACTCCAGGTCATACTGGCCCAAAGCCACTGCCCATCTTGCTATTTTTCCAGTTAAGTCTCCTTGCTGCAACAAGGGTTTCAGAGGATGCTCTGTTAGCACTACAATCTTGTGCGCCTGAAAGTAGTGGTTCAACTTCTTTGAAGCCATCATTAAGGCCAGCATCAATTTCTCTAGTGGTAGATACCTTGTTTCTGCGTTGGCCAAGGTTTTGCTTACACAGTAAACAGCCTTTTGCTCCTCTTTTTCTTCTCGGATTAACACCGCACTTACTGCGTGTTCTGAAACTGCTAAGTACAAAAACAGCTCTTCCCTAGGTTCAGGTGTTGAGAGGACTGGAGCCGTAGTCAGATACTTTTTTAGGTCGGCCAACGCGGCCTCACATTCCTCTGTCCAAAGGAAATCCGTGGCTTTCTTTACCAGGTTGAAGAAAGGTTTGCATTTGTCTGAGCTTCGGCTTATGAACCTGTTTAGGGCTGCGGCCCTTCCGGTAAGCATCTGTACCTGTTTTGCCGATGTCGGGCTCTGTAAATCTAGGATGGCCTTGATCTGATTTGGGCTGGCCTCAATGCCCCTTCTTGTCACCAAGTACCCTAGAAACTTACCAGATCCGACTCCAAATGCACACTTCGATGCATTGAGTCGGAGCCGATATGTCTTAAGGATTTCAAAGACTGCTTGTAAATCGGCCAGATGTCCCTCAGGCTCCTTGGTCTTAACGACCATGTCGTCGATGTAGACTTCTACTGTTCGGCCAATCAGGTGCTTAAACATCTTGGTTACCAATCTTTGGTAGGTGGCCCCTGCGTTTTTTAATCCAAAGGGCATTACTCTGTAGCAGTATAGCCCTTTGGAAGTGATAAATGCAGTTTTCTCTTCATCTGCTGGGACCATAGCTATCTGGTGATACCCCTTGTAGGCATCCAGGAAGCTCATCCTTCCATGCCCTGAGGTGGCATCCACTAGCTGGTCAATCTTAAGTAGAGGGAAGCTGTCTTTGGGGCAGACTTTGTTTAAACTGGTAAAGTCTACACAGACCCTCCATTTACCGTTCTTCTTCTTTACCACCACTGTATTGGACAGCCATGTCGGGTAGTGAACTTCTCTAATGGCCCTAGCCTCCAGAAGTCTGTCTACTTCTTCCTCTACTGCTTCGACTTGCATCAATGTCGGTCTTCTGGCTCGTTGAATTACAGGTTTGGCCGACCTGTCAACATTCAGTTTGTGGCAAGTGACCTCGGGGTCGATGCCAGGCATTTCATAAGGTGTCCAAGCAAACACCTCAATGTTTGCTCGCAAAAAAGCCTCCAACTCTTTTTCCTCTTCTTCGGCTAAGCCTGAGCCGAGAAGAAAGAAGCGTTCTTTATCCCCGTCCTGGACGAAGATTTTCTTCAGTGCCTCATCGCTCTTCTCGGCTGGCTTATTGCCGATGTCTTCTAGGACTTCCACATCTTCATTTTCAATTTCTGCCTTTTCTGGCTCTCGTATGCTGCAGGTAGATTTCATTGCTGCCATGGAGCAATTCTTCGCTTGCAGCTGGTCGCCCCTGACTTCTTCTATCCCATGTTCTGTTGGGAATCACAATAGTTGATGCAATGTTGTGGGAACTGCCCCCATTGCATGCAACCATGGCCTTCCCAAGATGATGTTGTAAGGGGAGAGTGCGTCAATGATGGTGAATTCTGTCTTGATCTTTCTGGTGCCAGCCTGCACCTCCAAGTTTACTGCTCCCAGTGGCCATGTCGGCATTCCATTGAACCCAACCATTGGGCCATTGGATTGTTCCATGTCGTCTGGGTGCAAGCCGAGCTCCTTGTAACATCGGACGTACATGATGTCACAAGAGCTGCCTTGGTCTATCAGGATGCGTTTCACTTGGCACTACCCAACCTGGAGGGATACTACCAAGGCATCATTATACGGAAGCTGGACTATCTCTAGGTCAGCTTCAGTAAAGGTTATCATTGGTCCTTGGCATTCTTCTGCCCGATGTCTTTTTTCCCCGACTTAAAAGACATGTTGTAGGTGTTTTACCTTCTGGGTCTCCCCTCTGATTTCGTTCTCGTTGACCCTTGAGTGAATCACATTGACTACCCGAGGTCCTCCTGCCTGAGGTTGCTGTGCTGGGGGGGGTGGACCTGCTGGTGCTTGAGGTAATCTTGCATGTTCTTCTCTTGTTCTGGCCTCGTCGACCAGATTTCTCAGATGTCCTTACCTTACCAAGTTTTCTAAGTGTGCTTTCAGGGCTCTGCAACCCTGAGTTTTGTGCCCCTCTTCATTGTGGTAGGCACAACGCCTGCCGACGTTCCTTCCCATGAATTCCCCTGGTGCCTTTGCTGGTACCCTATAATAGGGTTGGTTTCGAATTTGTTCCAGGACTTTGTTAATTAGGGCCCGGAACACAGTCGTTACTGCCTGTGCAGCCCTCAGTTCTGTTTCATGTTTGTTCGATCCGTTGTTACCTCGGCCTCGCTTCGGCGAGCCGTTTCCTTTCTCTTGTTTTATCTCCTTATTCCCCGATGTATCTTCCTCGGCTCTGGCATACTTCTCGATTCTCGCCATGAGCTCTTCCATGCTTTTTGGCAAAGTTTTTGCCAAAGACTTTCGTAGTGGACAGTTGTCTTTCAGGCCGTTCTTGAATGACACGGCCGCCACTTCTTGATTACATTCTGGTATTCGGTTGAATACCTCGTAGTACCTTTTTGCATAGGCCCTAAGGCCTTCATCCTTGCTGATCTTCAAAGCCATCAGTGCATCCACCCTCAATGGTTGCAACTTGTTTGTCACGAACCTGGCCACGAACATCTCGGCCAGGCTTTCCCAAGTCTTCACACTTCCCTTCGGTAGTTTGTAGAACCAGTCTGATGCAATCTCCCCGAAGGATGAGGGGAACACTTTGCAGTGAACGGTTCGTTCCCACTATACAGTGCCATTGAGTTCAGATACAATCCGACGTGGAAGTTGGGGTTTGACTTCCCGTCATATATTTGAAACCTCGGCATACTGAATCTCTTCGGCGCCTCGAACTTATCCAATTCCACCAAGAATGGTGTCCTCGGTTTATTTGGGAAAGTTACCTCGGCGTAGTCATTCTGTTGCTTCCTCTTGAGGTAATCTCTTAAATCCTCTTTTGTCCTCCCAGGAGCTCGGCTATCTCCTGCTTTCAGTCTTTTTGGTGCACTGCTTTCAGCTTCGTGGTGAGTCCTCTTCGATCCCTCTCCATGGGTTGTGTCGAAGCACAGCGCCTGCCCCTAAACATGCCGATGTCCCTTGGGGTCTGCCTCCTTCGTATGATGTCTTCTCCGTGATTCTTCTCTTCTTGGCTCCCTTCGTCCGACCTCCCTGGAAGGTCGGTGAGAGTGTCTTTCGCTCCCGTTGTGCTGAGGGGCTATGGGGATTGTTCTTTACCCTCCTTTCTGGCTGCTGGAATCGGCGTGTCCTGCAGCGGGAACGGCAGCTGCATAACGTTATTTTGCATCATGAAATTGACAACCGACTGCAGGTCTGCCAATTTGTTTGCCATCTCTTTCATCTCTTCGTCCCTCCGCAGGCATCTATCCTTCCATACCTGGAGGTCATCTTCGTTGTAATAGCCACTTCGATCTGGTTTCTTTGGTGCGTCGCTAGTCTGGCCGACGTCCTTCACTCCGCGATTCTGGTCACGAGTTTCTGCATTGTATTCATCTCCTATGACATCCAGGTCAATAGGTCTCCCATTCCCAGCAGGAGTGTCGTCCCCAATCTTTTCCTTTTGTCCGTTGCTGGCCATCTATTCTCCTATCTTTCCCACAGACGACGCCAAATTGTGTGAGTAATTTTCCGATCACACTGCCAACTCAGTGATCAGCTGGAGAGAACTGGTAGAATAGATGACACCTGGCTAACCTGCAACAGAAAGAGAAGATTCCGGCGGTAGTTCTTCCACCCGGGGGTACTCCGACGATCAAGTCAGTATCTCTCAAAGATAATCAAGTACTAAATTTACTGCTCAAAGCATAAATTGCGTACCTTAGACCCATGGGGGTGCCTCTCTTTTATAGTTTACTCAATCCTAGTCCCACTAGAAGCCTGACTTCTATGGACTCCTATTTAGTGCTTACTTTGGACTCTACAAGAGATAAGGATAGACTCCCTAGGAATACTATCCTTATCCATCTTGAAGTCTTTCTTCATTCTGGGACTCTTGTCCTTTATCTGCTCATCTCGGATCCCGATATCTTCGGAGGTAACCTCGGCAACAACGAGATAACCTCGGCAAACGACCAGGACACGTGGCACCTCGGCTGACACGTCGGCGTCACCTTGCCACGTGTCGGTACTCAAAAAATATTTCCCCACACTTTGAGATTGAAATTATATTATTACATCCTCATCGAAGCAAGCTAGTCGTATTTCTTCTTTTAAGCTCTACAGATTTTTCGATCTAATCCTACAAAAGTCCATATTTCAAATTATTATTAAATTGAAATTTTATAAAAAGTTATATAATCAATAGAAATAAATCTACATGGTTACCTTCTGATAAAACGTGATTTAATCTAGATAGAATACTATAACAACACTTTAGGATAAACAATATTTGTAGTAGAATCCAAACTATCTTTAGGGAGGAAAATACTTATACGATCAAAGGATGTACATCTGGACAATGCCATATATAATTGCACATGGCTAAACACTGGTATATGCAAATCAACCCCAACAAATTTTATAGATTGTCTTTAAGATTTATTAATGGTCAAGGCATATGCCAATTGGACTAGAAATTGACGTCTTATCATTTGGAAATGCATTTTTGAAGAAGATAGTGTCAAATATATCGTTGGTATGAATGCCAAATTGCTAAACTTTTCTCCAGTTAAAATTTGAGTTTCAATTATGCGAGTGTTGCACCTAGTAACCATCAATCTTGTATCATTACATAGTCCATCTTTCGGTGCAATGTTTCTCAACAATGTTATAGGACAACCCACTTTCAACTCTAACTTAAAAGTTGCAGCCTAGGAGGATCCAATGAATTTAAATATTCATTAGGATATCTATTTATAATGGTATGATCAATTTCATTATCTTCAGACATTTTATCTACTGCAAGATAAGTATATAATCTCCCTGAAAAGATATTCAACGCAGTAGTATTAATATCACCGACATCATCGTTACGCGCAGACAAAATTGTGTGTTCAGTTAAAAATGTTGGGGTTAACGTCTCTATCATATTCAATTGTGGGTAAACTGTAGAGAGTAATTTATTCAAATCTTGACATTTGTGTATTGTTGATAGAAGGTTAACGATATCTTGAGGATTGGTTCCAATCTAAAAAAAGTGAAATCAATAAAAAAGTAAGAGTGTAAATACAATTTATTAAGTTAAAATAATTTATATAATAAGGAAAAAGGTTAAAGTAGTGTTACCTCCATCAAGAAATTTACAAAATTAGCATTTTCATGGCCTTTATGATTCAAGCAAATATTCAAATCCAAAGTTAAGATATATATATACACACATATGCTTCCATAGAACAGAGTGTCTTAATGATGCATTCATAATTTACTCACAAACTCCTTTGAGTATAACTAGTAATATTTGTCGAAAGTCTCCACCAAGAACAGCAGTAATACTCCCAAATGGCTTTTCACTATCACAAATATCCCTCAATGTACGATCAACCGCCTTAACACAATGTCAATGTTGCATAGGAACTTCATCCCAAATTATGAGTTTTGTTTATCTAAATTACTCAGCTTGTAATAATTGTTTGCCAAACCCATAAAGTGAATTTTCCAAGACATCTAACGGAATGGAAAATGTTGAATGTGCAGTGTGACCTCCTACCAGTAATAATGATGCAATTCCAGATAAAGCCACAGTAACAACAATATGCCCAAGGCTGCGACATTTTAATGCAATCGTATTGTACAGAAATGTTTTCCCTGTTCCAGCACCCCCATTTAGAAAGAAAACAGTTCCTTTATTTTGAAAAACTGAAGAAGTGATTGTGTTATAAGCATTCCACTGTCCATTACTGAGACAATCAATAATAATTTGTGGATTTGCATGTTGTGCCTCACTCTATAGTTGTTGATGTTCGAATATCAATTGATTACCAACTATTGCACTCCAATTTGCAGTAGGTTGTGGCATGGGTGAGAAGTCAATTAAACTTTTGCCTAATTCATGAAGCATTTGATTCAAAAGATGGAGGCCATAATTTTCAATTTGAGCCTCAGCTGGGTTAGAAATGGTAAACAATGTATGAATCTTATGTGCAAGATCATCACATATATGCGTTGAGAATTGATTCCACAATGCACATGAATTTAGTGGAAAGCACTAGGTGAGAGTAATACTAAACAATCTCCTCAATTGATATCCAGTTTTTATAACTACAGCCTCATTCAAGCATTGTATCTATTCTTCATCATCTTCTAAAAGTCCCCTTGCAACACATGCTAACTTAAATGTATCATGCACAACATTATCGACCGTGTATAATATAGCGAATTCGGTTTTGACCCGTTTCTTAGGTTAGTTCAAACTCAGGCTGGTGTGGTTTCGAATAGTGATTCATATCTTGTTTCCCTTGTCTCCCTTTTATTTTGGTTATCGGGTTGTGGTTGTGTGTTTGAAATAGGTTGGTTGCTTATTTTTCCAAACCTGTGTTGTCTAGAATTTTGGTCTTCTGCTTGAACTGGCCTGCTTGCGCTCGAGCGGGATGTGCAAGCTCTCAGTACTTTGCACGTTTACAAAAGTACCAGAGGGATGTTTTTTACGCTCGAGTGGCGTTTCCTACGCTCGAGCGGGTGGACACTTGAGCGGGTTGTTTGTTGTCTGCATAAGTACTGGATGTTTGTATTCTGCGCTCGAGCGGGCTTTTCTTGCCCTCGAGCAGAATCAAAGTTTGTGTCTGACGCTCGAGCAGACTACGCATATATCAGATCGTGAAAACATCATTTTATATCACTTTTTCAGATCTATTCTTCAAAAAAGCCTTAAAGTGAGACCATCTCTCTCTAAAACTTACCTTCTCTATAGATTTTTACCTAGATCTAGTGATCTATCCACCCTACTTCCTTTGATAAAAAAGTAGAGCTTCTCAAGATCTTCATTTTGAACCTATTGAAGTTAGATTTCGACATTTTTGAAGTTTCATCCTTGCTTGGCTCATCTTCTCTCTTTAAGGTAGGGATTTTCTACACTTTGTTATGGGCTTTAACTTAATTATTTGTGTCTGTGTAACAATGGTGGTATTTGGGAGTAATTTGAGCAAACCTAGGGTTTGGGTGAAATGTAAAAGAGGGGCTTTTGGTGGAAATGGAATAAATGAACATGGGGTTCGACAATGAAGTCTTGTAGTGTCAAAATAGGTGATTTTGATACTTGGGTTGATATTTTGAAAAGGGGGATTTTTTCCCTAAAATAATTATCACATGTATTTCGTATAAATAGTTGAAATTGGTGTTGTAAACATGGAATTGAGTGAGTATTGGAATGGATGGTGGAATTGAAAATGAAATACTTCACATGCTTGAAAATTTTGATTAAATTATCTGTTTTGAAATTGTATATCTGTTTAGAAATATTTGTATTGGGCTATCGGTGGAGGATAACTTTGATTGTTGTAGAAATTGCATGTGGATTAGGTGAATTGAAACTAGTCTATGATTGATTATCATTGAATATGATCATGTTGTGAGCAGTGGCGTAGCCAGAAATTTGATGGAGAGGGGGCACAAATTAATGATAACATCAGTCTGTTTAGTTTGAGTTTTTTGGATTAAGTTTTTTAAGAATTGAGTTTTTTGGTTTTCGTATTTTTTGTTTTTCGTGAATATTTTTAAAATTTTAAATATTTTTTTTACTTTTTTAGATGCATTTTACTTAGATGTATTTAAAAAATAAAAAATTTGTAAAAAATATTTTAAAAAATTAATAAATAAATAAAAATACAAATAATGTACAGAATTTTCATATATTTTTTTTGTATTTTGGTATTTAGTGAATTTTTAAAAGATTTTTTCACAATTTTTTTACTTTTTAGGTATATTTATGTTAGATATGTCTAAAAATTAAAAAAAAAATTGCTTAAAATATTAAAAAAATTCAGTAAAAATAAATTTAAAAAAAAAACCGAAAAACAAGAAAGTAGAATTTTCTGAAAAGTATTTTTAGAAAACTCTAACCAAGCAAATTTTTATTTTTATTTTTTTTTAATAATAAACAACAATGAAATATTACTAAACTTAAATATTAAGAGTCCATTTGGATAAATGTGAATTTTAAATTATAGGATTTGAGATTAAATTTTATATAAATATTGGGGAGTAACTATTTATAGGTAAATTGGAAAATTAAAAAAGAAGATAAGTTGAGATAGAAATAATATATTTTAGTAGAGAAATTCTATAAAACACACCATAAAAAAAAGTGTCTATCATATGTCGTAATTATGATCTTCGTGGTCTTTAATTATGACACATTATAGTGTTAGATATAATTTAGTTATAACTTCTTGTGTTTGTTATTTTGGCTATTACTATATATCAAGTAATAGTTAGTTATGACTCATTTTGATATTAGTTATGACCTATTATAATTTTTTATTTTTTTTTATAATTGAAGATGTGTTACTTGATTATAATTTGTATAGTGGTCATTTTAGTTATCAATGGAAAAAAACATATGGAGGACAAACTCTACATATCAAATGTACGTAATAATCCAATAAATTTCATATATCTTCATTGAGGTTAATTATGTTTGTATGTCAATAATTATAGACATCACCATTATATTGAAATTTTTATAAATAATAATATAACCTATCGTAGTCTCTTTACTTTCAATCAAAATAACCATTATTGTTCTCATAATTTTAAAAATGTCATTGACATTTCACTTTAAATAATATTTTTATAAATTTTTTTATTTAAAATATTTTTTTTATGTTTGAAAAAAAAAAATTTCCAAAAACCCAGGGGGGGCACGTGACCCCCCTGGTCCTTGAGTGCCTCCGCCCCTGGTTGTGAGTACATTGTATATGTATGATTATTTGGGAGGAGAAATGGGATGTACTCCATGTGTGATTATGTGTTTATGTACATTGCATATGTATGATTGTTTGGAATGAGAAAAGGGGATAGACTTAGACTCCATTATAATTAAGTTGGCCGGAGTGTCTTGGGTGAAAGTCCAGAAATTTATACATAGGTGCCAATCCTGCAGACAAAATATTCGTAAAATGGCAAATTGAAATTATACATAGGTGCCGATCCTTCAGACGAAATATCCGTAAAATGGCAAGTTAAAATTATACATGGGTGTCGATCTCGTGAACGAAATATCCGTAAAATGGCAGTTTGAAGTGTTTGTGGATTGAAGATGTGATTGTTAAACCATTAAGTTGTAGTCTCATTTGGGTTATTGGAAAATAATGAAGTGGGATCATGTATTGAAATGGATTGAAGGAAAATGAAACAAAATGTGAACTTGATGTTCTATAACTATATAAAGATGTGAATGATTCTATCCTTAGTATTGTATATACACATTGCACTTATATCTTTGTTAAATTTCATATATTGTGTTAGATTATTTTTACTGGGTTGTGGTTCACCCTATTTGGGAAAAACATTTTCAGGAAATGATGGAATGCCTCTACCAAGGCAATAGCATTGGAGGGACTTTTGAGAAGCAATAGCTTTTTTATTTTGACTATGTACTTTTGTATAGCCAAGGGTTTTATTTGTAAGAGCAAGTCTCATTTTGTTGTAACCAAGTCAAGACTTAGAAAGATGTAAGCCTATAGGACATTTATTTTTGTTAAACTCTTTTGTACTATTAGTGTTATGAAATGAAAGGACTTTGCACTAATTTATGCAGTTGTTATTTATGCTTTGGGTTATATTTATTGTATTATTTCGAGGGCGTTACACGTAAAGACTGAAACAACTTTGGTCCTTTGACAATGGTTAGTAACAAACGCAGATAAAATCTTTCACCACAATTAGGGCTAACAAAGTACATTCTACCAATTGCATATCCCCTTTCTCTTGATTTCCATCTCTTTTCTGACTTAAGCCAAACAAAATGTTATGAAAATTCTTGATAAGTGAATGGACATTCATCTTCACTGACAGCACAATATGCAAAGAAGCCAGTAAGAGTTGACATTTGTTGACCAGCTCTAGATTTAATTGTTTCCAATAACTTTTCTAGGTTAAAAACAACGCGATGCATTCCAGGTAAATGAAGTGCCAATCGTACAACTGTTGGCATCTCTGCATGCAAAGGATGACCAAATATTCGCCAAACAGCTTCTGGAGGTGCAATATATCTTGCATCGAGATATTATTAAATCTCATTTATCATTCCTAACACCATCGTTGTACGATCGTAACCCTTATGTAACGCCCCGAAATAAACCCAACATGAATAGTACATCAATCACGCACATTCCTCAATTACAATCATTCTCCATTCTCTGACTCAAAATATCCAAGGTTTATACAAGGATTCCACATGCAATTATACATTCAAAAATATGAAAACACCTGAATCTATAGCATGTGAAACATATGAACTTCCATGAGAAAGTAAAATAAAAGAAATACCCTTATGGGCTTACATCTTCCAAGGCAATAGCCTGGTTACACAAAAGTGGTCTCTCGGACCCATACCAAAAATAGCCCTTGGCTTTACAAATATTCATGACAAAATAAAGAGCACTCTACTCTTCTCAAAACATTTCCACGCTCTCAACTCGGCGGGATCACCACATCTTCACCTGCACCAAATCCCATAGGGGTGAGCATAAAGCCCAGTAGAGAATTCTAACAAAGTATATACAGTTATGCTAAACTTCTCAACATCAGATGTAAATGTGTTACCATGCCATGCCATAATAGAGAAAAATATCATTTTAATGCACCACTTGAAAATCACCATGTTTTCAATGATACTAGGTAGTCTCATCCATTTCAAACTTCCAAATTTTTTAATCAAGGGGCAGTAAACATGACACTGGTAATCTCTAGGCTGGTGTCTGCAAGTAAACTCTATGAGTACTACCAAACTGTCATTTTTATCGGTATTAACCGGAAGGCTCGACACCTATCTGCCCAGCTTTCGGGTCTTTCACTCAGGACACTCAGGCCAACTTATCAAATTCATCTACACCCCCTATCCGGACTTACCAACGTATTTACCCCATACACATTTCCATTAGTTCTTATCACAATAACATTTTTCGTTATGATGTATATCTCTTCAAATTAGATTCACAATGCACAATGATAAATGAAGTAGTATGCAAATGTAAAAATCTTTTCCATTTCTCATAACATTTCTTCATTTTGAATATCTCTACAACAATGCCAACATTTACATTCTCATACTCTCCTTTCAATATTCATCCATAAAATTTAACATGAATCATCAACATGTTGCCACAATTCTCTTTTCACACGCCCTAACAATTTAATCTCTCCATGGCAACAATTGACATATTTCAAATATAAATCCCCACTATTTACAATTTTCCTACCACTTATGATATCCAACGATTTATCACACACAAGCTTGCATTATTCAAGTATTAGCCATAACATTCAAATAACCCTTCCTTCTCATGCATCAAGTAAATTAGTCATCTTGGTAAACATTGATAAAACCCTCTCATTCATCATTTCAACACAAGAAAGTAAGAAATTTCAAAACATTTTCCCTATTACCAAAAATCCCCAATTTCTAAGGTTTTCATCAATAACAAACTTTCATCATTTTCTTATAGGAACTCTATCACACCATTTTCCATGATTCTAATAGGGGAAAACCCACAAAATAATAGTAAAAAGTTGAAATACAAACTTACATTCAAGCCCCTCTTCATCTAAAATCAAAATCAAAGAAATCAACTCAAAACTTCAAAACCCTTTTTAAATCAACATTAATCTAGCAAAACTTGTATATATAACTCAAGAAGACCCTACCTCAAAGTAGAAACCCAAGGAGAAGGGCTAGACAAAGGTGAAGCTTCCAAAAATGGCAAATCCCACTTCTTCTTAGATGGAAATGAAGATCTTGAAGAGACCAATCTTTTTGTCTAAGGAAGGAGGGTGAGAAGATCACTAGATCTAGGTCAAATATAGAGAGAGAGGGTATTTCTAGAGAGAGAAGCTCTCAACTTAGGGTTTTGATGAAAAAGAGATGAAAAAGTTATGCAAAAAGTCACTTTTACGATCTGATATATGCGAAGTCCGCTCGAGCGGAGAGTTTCACGCTCGAGCGTTAGACACAATAACAACAACTCGCTCGAGCGTAGATTTCACCCATCCAATATTTCACAGATTGCAGACAACCGTTCGAGTGCCAGAAGGGCTGCTCGAGCTCAGACACACTCAACTGTACGAAACGCCGCTCAAGCGTGAAAAACACTCTTGCAGCACTTTTGTAGAGACACCCGATACTGAAGGGTTACAAACTCCGCTCGAGCGGGGGAGCGCAAGAAGGCCCGCTCGAGCGGAAGACCGAAATTCTGGGCAATAAGATTCTAGACTGAAAGGCAACCAACGTATTCTAAACACGCTCAAGTCACTCCAAAGCTCAAATTCAAGTGGTGTAAGGAAGAAAGACATAACTGGCAGCATCAAACAACAAGATTCAAATCCATAATACCAAGACAGTCGGGTAGAGACCCGTGGTCACTATACCTTATAAATGTACTTATGTATATACTTGACGCATCTTATTCCGGCACGAACTTCCACATTTATATAACAGTTGGAAAGTTTAAAAAGATATGCATTGTATGGTACGACATCCCTGTTATCAACTTCTTGTCCCCTCACAGCATGTACTTGACCATTATTGCAACGACGATAGATAGGGTATCCATCTTGATCCATAGTTGTTGTTTCTGTGAAAGCTCGAGGGTATCTCTTAGTGCATCTACCATTTTCCAATACATGGTGCTTGCGGATTTTGAGCACCACATGGTCCATGTACGATACAACATTTAATAGTTTTAAAAAGCATAGGATCATCTTTTGGGTCTGGAAATTCTGCACAGACCAATTTGTCTACTTGAACACATATCTGAATTTTGTCTAGACCCTTAAGAAATAAGAGTGCATGCATATGAGGGATACCTCGTTTTTGAAATTCAATTGTAAAAACATGTGCAACTTTATTTTCAAACACTTTATTTGTTTCTATCTCCTTCATCAAACATTTTCTCTTCAACTAAAAACACAGGCAACTAAATCAGGACGATCAATAGGCTTTTGATATGGTAATAATACTGAAGTAATTTCTGGTCAATTGGGATTTGCAGCCATGGTAAGAAAAATATATGGGTGTTGGTTGTATCGCATGATAGCCATTAATTCTTGAAAGATTTCAAACATATGTCTAGGACTACTAGTAAATGAAGAAGGCAAAATAAACCTTTGACCAATTTGACCAGGACGCACAAAATCTGGATCCATATCTAAGAACTCTTGGTAAAGCTCAGCCTGAAGTTTTCCTTGATTAAGCTTGTAGTATGTCAATCGATTTTGCTCAATTCCAGCCTAAACATCTACTAAAAACTCTTGAAATAGTTTCCCACCTCTCAAAATTGTTGAATACTCTGTGGGTCGTTCAAATAAACGATAACTATAAAATTCTATTTAAGTAAGTCGATCAGTTGAAGGTCGATCATACTGAACGTTCCACAATTTCAACTCAAGTTCCCATCCAAACTCACCATATGGAAATAATAGAACATAATGTGATCGCAAGTATGCTAGGTGACATTCATTAGTTTGCATCTACTCATTATTTCCTCGAAAATGTAAGATAATATCTCTCATTCCATTTATCTTTGTTCCATCACCTGGTGTTATAATTGCAATCTCATCTGTAGTTGGTAGGTTATAGTGACGTCGATCAGTTGTTGAATTGTAATGAAGATGAGCAGGTAGATTGTGTCCTGTCGAGTCTAATTGATATAAAATGGCATGAGCCTGGCGAAATTTATCTACAAATGCATTGATTTGCAATAAACTATCTTGAATAGTTTTGAGAACATCCCTTCTCAAGTTAGGATTTCTACGATTACGAATTTCTAAAGCTGAATAAGGGTCATAGATATACAGTTGAGCAGAACTCGCATCCTGCCCTGGTTGTGGTTGTAATGATCCTGTTCGATGTCGCAATTCCCCATGAATTGTGAATGATGTAAGGTCCCTTCCACTGAGTACTTTAGGATCCAATGTAGTACCAAGACTTGTAAAAGCATTGGTTGCATTGTACACTCAAGTATAACTTCGAAAGGATTTTGATTGACTATTATTCTCATCATACACTGCCTGAAGTGGTGGAGGGGTATAATAAGTAAAGGTCGCCTAATTTTTTCTTCTAAACAGCAAGTTCCGAATAAATGACGCTTCATAAATGATTTTGTCAATTTTTCATCCATCCAATGTAAGGCTGAATAATGAGGACATAATACATCCATCTTGCCAAGATATTGGCGGCAAGAATCTTTGTGTGCACGGCGTCAATTGATGTACTCGTAAGCATATCTTTTAATTCATCATCAGTTGGCATATCTTTTAATTCATCATTAGTACATAGATCTTGTTGAAGAAATCGATTTATAGGAGTAGACTTACGAATATTTGTGTATAAATAAAATTCTGTAAAACAAAATGATATGAGTAAAAGTATGTATTTCAAGATTAGACACAGTAGTTTACCGATTCCTTTGTGGAGCTAAAGATGTGCTTGGCATAGAAAACGAACATGTAGAATGATGGATGACCATTGTTCGTTTTTTTGCCGAATGAGAATCTTCAGATATTGTTTCCCACTCCAAGTGAGTGCGATCGCGACAAATTGGTGTTAAAGAACGTTGTCTTAGTTGAACACATTCTTCTAATCCCTCTTGTTCTCTTTGCAAGCATTGAAATTCAAAATATGACTTTTCAATTTTTTCACGTTCTCGTCGTGCACGTTGGGCCAATGCAGCTTTTGATATTATATTATCATTTTGTGCCCAAAATGAAAATATTTTATCATTGATGCAAAATATGTGAATATTTTGTGCTTAAAATCAAACTCTCTTCTTATTTCTTTCCTTTCTCTTAATTTTGTTTTCTATTTTATTTGTTTTATACCTTTAATAGTGTTATCTTTATTTCTTTCTTTCTTCATGCATTTTGTTTTTCATTAAAAAAATAAATAAGAATTAAAAACCTATCTTATTTAGTTTCTCCTTTCTTTATATATTTTTTTCTTTATTCCTTCGTTTCTTTTTTCCTATTCTCTTCATATAAGTAGCAACTTATGGATGGTATATTATAAATGTACATGTATCCATTCAAAATAAAAATAAATAAATTTGGAAAACACATACAAATAATAGTAAGTTACAGGAAAACATATTACAATCATTCTACAAAAACAATATAAAACAACAAATTCATTTTATACACTCATATCTTTTAACTATTCGAAATTTTGATTAGTTTTGCATCATATTTTTTAAAAAGAATATATACTACTTGACATGCATTTGTCATTCTCTTGCTAGCCATCTTTTCTTTTCTTTTAGACATTAGGTTGACCTTTTCTTTTTCTTTTGCCTAACAAATATAAATAAAATATTTAAAAGATTAAAAAAATCTTATATAAATAAAATACATACAATGTTTGACTTGATTTTGTACTTACCGCACGAATATGGATTACATTAAGGTCGTGCTCATCACAAATGACCACACCAACATTTCTAGATGGGGTTGTTGGAGCAAACCTATAGAAATGGATTGCGAACAAATTAAAATCTATATAATAAAGTGGTAATAGTAAGAATATATATTCCAAGAATTAAACACAATTGTTTACCAATTTGGTGTTAAAGAAGGTTTTCTTGGATTAATACATGCCTTCGATCTTTCTTTTTGTCGTTCTCGTCGCAGGTGTTGTCCCAATTGGTATGCGGAACATGGCTTTTGATTTTTTTCACGTTCTCGTCGTGCACGTTGGGCCAATGCAGCTTTTGATAACACATTATCATTGTGTGCTTAAAATGTGAATATTATATAAGAAGGTGCATAAAATGTAAAGATTAACTAACTTGCTTCCCTTTCATCATGTATTTTTTCTTCCTTTTAACTAACTTTTCCTCTTCACTCGGTTAAGTTATTAATCATATAAGAACCAATGCATGTATTGATGAAATTTAAAAAGGAAGGAAAAAATAATTTGAAAACACATTAAGCACACAAAACTGCAAACTCACTATGCACGCGTTTATTGGTTTAAAGACACTACCCATTTTTTTACAAAATGTACGTTTAAAAGGTAAATATTAGATCATTTGGTACGTAAAATGTGAATATTAGCGTGTAATGTTCTTTACTTTTTTTTTCACTCTTCTTGTTCTTTCTGTTATATTAAAATGCATTTTTGTCTTTTTCTTCTTTCCTTGAGAACTTCTTATAAGAAAAAAAAAAAAAAAAAAAATTATATTATGTAGTTTCCTTTTCATCACATATTTGTTCCTTCTTCTTCTTTTTCTTTTTCTTTTTCGTTTTCTTCTCTTATATTTTTATTATGCTATGTTGTAAATGCAACGTGTGTTCATACAAATAGACAAACATATTAAAAATTCAATTTAATGTTCATACAAATACATTAGCATGTTGTACAAATGCTTACTTTAACATCCTTCAGAAAAACATTTCACATTCAATAAAAAGAACTGAATAAATATTTCAAAAAGAAACTTTTAAAAAATGTACATAAAAAAGAATATATGACACCATGCAATTCCTAAAAAAATCTATATAATATTCGAAAAAGAAACTTTTAAAAATTATTGAGAAACCATACCATGGAATGTGTATTTTCCTTTCCTTTGCCATAAGGGATAGCTTTTTTTTGTTTCCTTTGATATTGTTTTGTCTTTTTCCTTTACCTTTGCCTATAAAAAATAAGTAGAATATATTTATAAATTATTTTTAAAATGATAAGAAAATACATATCCAATGTTGAAGTGACTTTTATGCTTACCTCACGAATGCGAACAGTATGAAGGTCACGCTTAGCGCGGATAGCAACATTAGCATTTCTTTCTTGAAGAAATCGAACCTATACATACTATAGCGATCCCGATTTTGACCCGACCTTTGTTATATTCCGGACCCGGGTTTCGTGGTTTAAATATTGTTATCCATGTCTCATTTTCTCTCATTTGTCTTTGAGATTGAATATTGGAATGTCTTGGGCATGTTCAGAGTAAGTTAGTTATTAGTTGTTCAAGTTGTTGTTGTCTAGAAAATTGCTTCTTTGCTCGAGCAAGGCTTCTTGCGCTCGAGCGAGTCTTGTGAAATTTGCCTCTTTGCTCGAGCTAGGCTTCTTGCGCTCGAGCAAGTTTTGAGAGTTCTCAGTATTTTTCCCAGACGCAGAATTTCTGGGAATGTGAAGTCCTTCGTTCTAGCGAGGCTTCTTGCACTCAAGCGAGGGTGTGCGTCTGTAAAATTTCTGAGAGCAAGTATTCTGCGCTCGAGCGAGGTCACTTTTTTTGTGTCTGGTCACTCGAGCAACAACTCCTTTGCTCGAGCGAGCCTCGTATATATCAGTTCGCAGCAGAGCAGTTTTATATCACTTTTTGATATCTTTTCTTCTAAAAATTGTAAATCGGCTCCTTCTCTCTCTAAAACTTGACTTCACTCTACAAATACTCCAAGATTTAAGCATCTCTATCCTACTCCCTTTGAGAAAAAGGTGGAACATCTTGTGGGCTTCCATTCCATCCAAACAAAGCTTGGTTTTGTGTATTTTTGAAGTTCTTCTTCTACTTCTTTGGGCTTCTACTCTTGAGGTAGAGATATTCTACACTTTGTTATGATCTTTAACCTAGTTATTTGTTGTCATGTATAAATAATGAGTTTTAGGTGTGATTTGGGTATAGTTAGGGTTTGGACTCAAATTGAAAGAGGGGTTTCTATGTCGGGTTCCATAAATGGATTTGGGGCTTTGAATATGAGGTTACCTTGGGTTAAAATGGTGAAATTTGGCCTTGGAGTTGATATTTGAAAAAATGGAGATTTGTCCTAATTTGTAATGAACAATTAATTTGTATAAATAATGAAATTGTTATGGAAAATGTGAAATTGGGTGGATGTATGAATGAATCGTGTAGTTGGATTTGTTTAATCACTCACCTACAGAAATTTGATAAATTATTTGTTACAAAGATTGTATATCTGTTTAGAAATTTCTGTATTGGACTATTGGTGGAGGATAACTGTGATTATTATAGAAATTGCATGAGGATTAAGAGAATTGAAACTAATCATTTAACTATGTCATTGAATATGACGGTATGTTGAGACATTGAATATGACGGTGTCCTTAAATACATTGTATATGTATAATGTTTTGAGGAGGAGAAAGGAGATGTATTTCATGTTTTGAGAGGAGATAGGGGATGGACTCCATTGAAAATTAAGTTGGCCGGAGTGTCCAGGGTGAAAGTCTTAAAATCTTATGTATATATGGGTGCCGATCCCGCGGACGAAATTTCCGTAAAATGGCAAGATTGAAGTATTTATATGCTTGTTGTGTTGATTGAAAACCATTGAGTTGTAATCTCAGTTGGGTTATTCAGAGAATTATAAACTTGGCCTATGAGTTAAAGTGAAATGAATTAATATGAAATGAATAAATGGGAATGGATCTGGATGTGAATGTTGGTATTGTGTAGTCATGTGAAGTAGATGTGTTTTGGTTATAAGTGTTGAACATATATATTTGACACTCATATCTTAGTTAAACCTCATATATTGTGTTAGACTATTTCTACTAAGCTTTGGCTCACCCTACTTAGGAAACCATTTTCAGCTACTGGTGATATGCTTCCTCCAAGGACATAGCTTGGGAGGTTTTAGGAGCTGAAGGCTCTGTTCTGTCTTTTGTATCTAAGTGTTTATTCAAGCTAAGGGTTTTAAATGTATAGAGTTTATGACTCTCTTTTGTTGTAACCAAGTTTTATCTTGGAAAGATGTAAGTCTGTAGCGCATTTATTTTGTTGTTATTAACTTGTATTACATGCTGTAGATTCAGGATGAACGTTTATGAATGTATAATGCATGTAATATCTTTTGTAATACAAACTCTGATATATGAAAGTGTATCAATTATGTCATATTCATTTCTCTCATAAGCTATGTTATTTGTATTATTTTGAGGGCGTTACATATACAAAAACTTTAAAGTGATAAATAAAACTTTATATACATAAATAAGAAAATTAGTAAATAGATGTGATATTATGGTTCAGTGTAAGTCCCCATCCATCTATAAAGTATGAGGAAAAAGCAATTTATTAGAAGAAAATTAGAGATGATTAGTTTAAAAAAAATAAAATAAAATAAAAATAAAATAGGCCTTATATTATAAGAGAGGTACTTAAATTTATATGAAAAGAAAAAAAAAAAAACTTGCTTGACCAAAAATAGTGATATTATCCATAACTGTTGCACTTCAACCTAAAAATGTTTGGTTATATAATTTTAGACACCAAGAAACAAAAAATTAGCAATAATAAAAGTTAACACGGATTTTATTGGCAATGAAATGTTATTTCCAAATCTGTTACTACCAAATCGAATAATAAAATTCAAAATTTTATTTAAATAAATAACTGCCATGAATAGAAAATACTTAACGGGTTACAATCAAGAAGATAAGGAATAAATAAAAATATAAACATCTAAGAAAAAGAAAAAGGCCAACTTAATGTTTAGAATAGATGTATTTTAACAATCATATTAAAATGATAAAATTAAAATCGGAGCACAACAATGTCCAAATTTGAACTCTTCTTTTTTCTAACTGACTTCAATTTTATAGAGATGAAATGAAAACCAAAATCAAAACCCATTATAATCATAATCATAAATTTATGCCCAAAAAAAAAAAATTTCAACAAATACCAAAGCCATTTTATAAGTAATAATGAATGATTATTTCATGAAAACAACTAAAGTAATACACACACATATACATTCACTAGAATTTTTTAAAATACAACATAAAATATTATACTCCCTTTAAAAGGTGCCAAAAAAAAAAAAAAAAAGAGCATAAACATTCTTGCCATATTACACATAAATATTAAAATGCCAAGTCTCCAAAATTTTTCTTTTAATTAGGAACTCTAGATATTCAAAAAAAATTATATGAAAAATATTTATCATTTGTACATTAGAATCACACATCAAATATATTACATTTGAATGGTACAAATTTTTTTTTATAATAAAATGTTAAATACATTTTTTTGAGCGTGTGAGTTTAATTTTTTTTGTTGCAGGAAGATCAACTAAATAAATCACCCTTACTTTCTTTTTTAAATAGTTCCAAATAAATAGTCTCTTCCCTCTCAGACTAATTTCTACAACACAGCGCACTAATCACAAATGAAGCCCCAAATAACCCCTCTCTCTCTTTCTCTCTCTCTCTCTCTCTGCATTCTTTGAGAAACCCATAATCAAACTCACATTTTCTGAGCCAACCCAAAGTTTAGAATAGATGTTTTTTTAACAATCACATTAAAATGATAAAATAAAACCGGAGCACAATAATTATCCAAATTTGAACTTTTCTCTTTCTTAACTGACTTCAATTTTGTAGAGATGAAATTAAAACCAAAATCAAAACCCATTATAATCATAAATATTTTGAAGTTCACCATTTGTGACTTGGAAACTCCAAACATAAATTTATGCCCAAAAAAAAATTCACTAGATAACAAAGCCATTTTATAAGCAGTAATGAATAATTATTTCATGAAGGCAACTAAAGTAATACATAAACATATACATTTATCAGAATTTTTGAAATATAACATAGAATATTATACTCCCTTAAAAAGTTGCCAAAAAAAAAAAATAATAACCATAAACTCTCTTGCCATATTATACATAAATGTTAAAATGCCAAGTCTCTGAAATTTTTCTTTTAATTAGAAACTCTAGATATTCAAAAACAAATTATATGAAAAAAAAACAGTTCCTTTCTTTTTAGAATCACACAATAAATATATTACATTTGAATGGTATAATTTTTTATATATATTTTTTATAATAAAATGTTAAATACATTTTTTTGGATTAAGTTAAATACTTGGTGAATTTGATTCAAAGCAAAATGGGTTATGTTAAATACTTGGGTTAAG
Organism: Camellia granthamiana; assembly: GCA_036172215.1. NCBI lineage: Eukaryota > Viridiplantae > Streptophyta > Magnoliopsida > Ericales > Theaceae > Camellia > Camellia granthamiana. The sequence goes on from CM069909.1 coordinate 73,490,087, forward strand.
TTAAATACTTGTAAGTTTAATTCATTTTTTTTTTATTTATAATAAAATGTTAAATACTTGGTGCACAAACAACCAATTTGATTCAAAGCAAACCTTTGGGTTAAGTTAGAACTTTTGGGAATTTAATAGGCAAAAGGGATCAATTTTGATGTTGTATGCCAACAAATGGAAGGTAGATAATCAAAAGAATGGGTAAGCGAAAAAGAACAGTCAATTTACAACAGTCAAATGAAAATAAATATTGACTTAAAACAATAGTCAAATGAAAACATACACCAAAGAAAGATACATACCCAATCCATGCATAACACAATCCTAGTGAAACATAACATGACTAAATTGACTCTAGAGGAAAGATACATGCCCCTGCTTGTGGTTATAATTAACCACTAATCCTAAGAAATAACTTGAATACTTTCTTGATTACTAATGAAAAAACAACCATACCTACTGTTTGATGGAATTACCTTCCAAAAATATTGGAGGGAAGTTTTTATTTCCATGAAGTTAATATCCAACAACAAGATAGAGTTTAGCAATAGGCCTTACATTATAAGAAAGTTACTTAAATTTATATGAAAAAAAAAAAAAAAAACTTACTTGACCAAATAGTGATATCGTCCATAACTGTTGTACTTCAACCTAAAATATTTGGTTATATAATTTTAGACACCAAGAAACAAAAAATTAGCAATAATAAAAGTTAACATGGATTTTATTGGCAATGAAATGTTATTTCCAAATCTGTTGCTACCAAATCGAATAATAAAATTCAAAATTTTATTTAAATAAATAACTACCATGGATAGAAAATACTTAACGGGTTACAATCAAGAGGAGAAGAAATAAATAAAAATATAAATATCTAAGAAAAAGGAAAAAGCCAACCCAATGTTTAGAATCGATGTATTTTAACAATCACATTAAAATGATAAAATTAAAATCGGAGCACAACAATTGTCCAAAGTCGAACTCTTCTCTTTTCTAACTGACTTCAATTTTATAGAGATGAAATTAAAACAAAAATCAAAACCCGTTATAATCATAATCATAAATTTATGCCAAAAAAAATAATTCAACAAATACCAAAGCTATTTTATAAGTAATAATGAATAATTATTTCATGAAAACAACTAAAGTAATACACACATATATACATTCACCATAATTTTTGAAATACAACATAGAATACTATACTCCCTTAAAAAGGTGCAAAAAAAAAAAAAAAAACTCTCTTGCTATATTACACATAAATGCTAAAATGCCAAGTTTCTGAAATTTTTCTTTTAATTAGGAACTCTAGATATTCAAAAAAAATTATATGAAAAATATTTATCATCTGTACATTAGAATCACACAGCAAATATATTACATTTGAATGGTACAATTTTTTTTTATAATAAAATGTTAAATACATTTTTTTGAGTGTGAGTTTAATTTTTTTGTTACACGAAGATCAACTAAATAAATCACCCTTACTTTCTTTTTAAATAGCTCCAAACAAAGAGTCACTTTCCTCTCAGACTAATTTCTACAATGCAGAGCACTAACCACAAACCAAGTCCCAAATAACCTCTCTCTCTCTCTCTCTCTCTCTCTCTCTCTCTCTCTCTCTCTACATTCTTTGAGAAACCCATAATCAAACTCACATTTTCTGAGTCAACCCAGCATTTAAAATAGATATTTTTTAACAATAACATTAAAATGATAAATTAAAATCAGAGCACAATAATTGTCCAAATTTAAACTTTTTTTCTTTTTTAACTGACTTCAATTTTATAGAGATGAAATTAAAACCAAAATCAAAACCCATTATAATCATAAATATTTTGAAGTTCGCCATTTATGACTTAGAAAGTCCAAACATAAATTTATGCCCAAAAAAAAAATTACCAGATAACAAAACCATTTTATAAGCAATAATGAATAATTATTTCATAAAGGCAACTAAAGTAATATACACACATATACATTCACCAGAATTTTTGAAATACAACATAGAATATTATACTTCCTTAAAAAGGTGAAGAAAAAAAAAACATAAACTCTCTTGCCATATTACACATAAATGTTAAAATGCCAAGTCTCCGAAATTTTTCTTTTAATTAGGAACTCTAGATATTCAAAAAAAAATTAAATGAAAAAAACAGTCTCTTTCTTTTTAGAATCACACAACAAATATATTACATTTGAATGGTACAAATTTTTTTTTTATATTTTTTATAATAAAATGTTAAATACATTTTTTTGGGTTAAGTTAAATACTTGGTGAATTTGATTCAAAACAAAACGGATTATGTTAAATACTTGTAAATTTAATATATATATATATATTTTTTATTATAAAATGTAAAATACTTGGTGCACAAACAACCAATTTGATTCAAAGCAAACCTTTTGGTTAAGTTAGAACTTCTAGGAATTTAATAGGCAAAAGGGATCAATTTTGACTCTAGAGTAAAGATACATGCCCCTGTTTGTGAGTATAATTAACCACTAATCCTAAGAAATAGCTTGAATACTTTCTTGATTACTAATGAAAAAACAACCATATCTACTGTTTGATGGAATTACCTTCCAAAAATGTTGGAGGGAAGTTTTTATTTCCATGAGGTGTGGGCACACACTATGTGTGCGAAACAATTAGATCAATCATGACAATTTTTTAAATTTGAAGCAATTAAATCTTTCAATCGCTCGATAATGATGAGAGTGGAATTGAAATTAAACCCCAAACCACCCCCAAGTGTGTTATTCCCTTTATAATATAGAATACTGAATAAACAGAGTGCACATTAATTTTGATACTATTCTTCATCTTCTTGGTTTTTATTTATTATATTTCAGATTTAATCTTGTTTTACCCATTCTCCTTCTAAAATTTGTTTCAGTAAAAATGACATAAATAAAGAAATGTTTAGTTAATTCTCCATTTGCAATTAATTTTGGTTAGTTTTCCCAGAAAGTAGAGGCTAATTGTGCTGCATCATCAAATCTTTACACTTATATTGATAAAGATCTCTAAGGAAAGCATTTCTATATTGTCCACAATAACACTGTTGCATGAACTTCAAATAGTTATGGCCGTCAAATGACTTGGCAGAGGGATCCATGTCACAGTCAACACCAAGTGACAACAATAGCTTGTCTTTTATTCTCTTAACAAACTACTTTATAACTGTAATTTACTTAGTTTGATCCTCTTAATTGTTATTTGCTAATTATTTTTATACAAAGAAGTTGTTACTTGATGCTTTTGTCAAGTTTTAGATTTAAAAATATATATATTTAATTTATTTACACTTCAGTCTCCATTATGCTGTCTTCCTTTCAATGACTTTTATATCCGATAGCGGGATCGAGTTTAGAAATTAGGGGAAATGTGTTGGGAATTCAAAAAATCTAACCCAACACAATGAAAATACAATGGAAAGTTTAAAAAATTTAAAATCTAAACTCTAAAATCTGATGAAAGTTTTAAGTATTCATGGGAAAATACTGAGGATCAGTGTAGCAGAGGCTGGCGAAGAGCATCTTAACTTTCCATTTGTATCTCTTCCACCTTCACTCATTTCTCTTTTTCCCACACCACTACCCCTGCCCGCCCACCCATCCACCCACCATTTCCCAATTCCCAATATCCATACATACATAAATACATAACCAATCATACTAATACCATCAATCAATCTATGATAATCATCATGAACTTATATGTGAATTAAAAGGAGAGCTAAAGAAAGAAATTTGTTATACATCTTTGTATATGCTTATGATCATGTATATATAAAAATAGATATATATATATATATATATATGAATAAAAGAACAACATCTTAATTCGAATGGGAATGTATAACCTTATTATGCCGTACCTTTGCATGTAATGATCTTTGAGGTGCTCTTAGTAGCCATAATATATGGTTGATTGTGGCTTTTCTTTCAGTAGCTGCAGTGAAAATACAATGGGACATTCCCAAACATAGTCATCAGCAAAAAACAGAGAGAAAGGAGGAGAGACAAAAGCAAAAATAAAAAAAGTACCATAATGAATAGCCGAGCAGCCTAAATGATGTCGCAACTGGAGTGAACAATGGTGAGAGTGGTAGACAGAGAAATGAGCTCTGATGAAGCCAAAAGCTAAAAGAGGAAAAAAATGCTTAAAATTCGAGAAAAAGAATAGAGAGGAAGACAGAGATAGAAAGGGTAGACAGAGAAATGGGAGGCAAAAACTGAGATAGGAAGAAAGAGATAGAGAGGGAAGGTGGAGAGACAGAGGGTAGATGGGTAGGCAAATCATTTGTGATGGGGAGATAGATGATAGATGCAGAGGCGAGACAGAGGGTAGATACAAATGCAAATCATGTGATGCGTAGGGAGAGGAGTGTTGGGCGAGAACATCATTAATCTCAACCGTTGATATACATTGAACATTCATCTCAGCTATTCAAAAGAAATGTGTCTCTGATACAATTTATACATTTTCAAAAACTTTTCTCCCTTATTAAATATATATATATATATGAACTTCTTATTTTGTAATTAAGAAAGAGACTAATTAGAATAGTAAGTTCAACTGTTGCTTTTGTGTTCTTATATATAAATGGACCCAAACCTCATCCGCGTCCACTGTAACTGTGACTCTTATTTTAACACCGATCATCACCGTATCTTTATCCAATGTCAATCACTATCTTTCACGAAAACTTACCGACTTGAACAACAACAACAAATCCGAGATCGAAGATCGAGGACGGGACCAAATCAGAGATAGCAAATCTGTTTCAGATCTGAGATCATCGGTGGTTGAGACAATGACGGTGGTTGAGACAATGACGGTGGTGGTGGTGTCGGAGATGAAGATATAAAGAGGAAGAGCAGTAGTTGAGATGATGACGATAGTGTCGAGACGGTGGTGGTGGTGGTATTGGAGATTGAGAGAGAGAGAGAGAGAGAGAGAGAGAGAGAGAGAGAGAGAAAAGTAAGAGCATCTCCAACATATACTGTAACGACCCTCGTTACTGATTACCAGTAACCACCGAATTATATACTGATTATCGCTAAACTGAACTGATAATGACGGATAATTGAATTGATTAAAGTACTGAATGGACCGATTGAAATCGAAATTTAAATTGAATACGTTTATCTATTGAATTGCATACTGCATCTGTTTGATTGATTGATTGTTTGTTTGAATTTATATGTTAAACTGCTAATTGGAGGCCTTATCGGCGGCCGATTTAGAAACCGTTTGATGTTTTAAAATCAGTAGAATAATTGTGATTTAATGATACATTTATCTGAAAATCGATTAGGAATGATTAAATTAGATTAAAATGAGTTAAATGAGAACTTGGACTTATTTACCGTTTAAACCACTTAATGGACCTATTGTTTAGTATTATCATTAGAGCCTTATCACTTAACAAAGCTTTTGATTAGCTCTTCTTCATGTTCTAACCGACCAAACAAGTGAGAGAGGAGAGAGAGTGAGAAGTAAGAGAGATTTGAGCTCATATTGGTGAATTAGCTTGGAGTGCTTGGAATTAAAGTGTAACTTGGCTAAATTAAGCTTGCTAGACTTGAAATCAACACTCTAGGTAAGGAATCCATTGCCTTCTTGTCATCTTGGAGCTTCATTTTGCATGATTCTTGCTCAATTGTAGAATTAAACCATGTTTGAGTCCATATAGGTTGATTCATGCTAAAATTCATGCATGTATGTTGAATTTGTGGACTTTTGAAGTTGAATTTTTGAGAATGATACATGCATGTCCATGATTTTATGTTAGTCCATGTTTTCAAGTTGTTTTCAAAGATTGGAGCTCAATTGAGCAAGATTTGAAGCTTGGTTTTGGTTTAAAGTTCATGCATTACATGTTTAAAGATTGTTCATGAAATGGGTTTGAAAAATGGCTTGAATTGACCAACTCTTGGCCCTTGCATGTGCAAATTAGCTTTTGAAACTTGTTATATATTGAGTTTAAGTGTATTTTCCGGAATTTGGGGCCAAGAGGTTGAGTTTTGGATGGTTGAATGCTTGGTTCGAACTTGGGAGACAAATCTGGAAATTCCAGATTTTGCTTCCTCGCTCGAGCGAAGGATTCCTCGCTCGAGCGAGCACCGTTGTACAGGGCTCCGCTCGAGCGAGCATCGAGCGTGGTATCGCGCGTAAAAATCGAGCATCCAGTACTTTTACTGTTCCAGCAGCTCGCTCGAGCGAATGATTTCTCGCTCGAGCGAAGCCTTTGATTTTGGAAGTCCGCTCGAGCGAAGGAAGGCTCGCTCGAGCGAGACCCCTGTTTTCAGCAACTTTTGAAAATGCCTTCCAAGTGTATTTTTGCATCCTCATCTCATCCTAGGCATTCTTAGGCCTAGTTTAAGGCATCTTAATGAGGATTTAGACATAGAACCACACCGAGGAAATTTAGGGATTTAATTATCATCCTTCCCAACTGTGAAACTTAGTGTGTGTTCTATTTGTTAACTGTTTAGGGTTGGCTTTCGGGGACGCGCTCTAGCTGCTATTAGCCCAATCTCTGTGAGTAACAGATTGTGTAAAGATATGTTCAAAATGGTTATATTTTGAATACTGAACTGAGCTGTTTATTGAACTGATATTGTTTATTGAATGAATGTATGTCCTTTATTTCTGAACTGTATTGTGGCATCCTTAGCACCTACTGTTATTGACTGTTACAGAGATCTCTGTCGGTTTCCTCGTGGAACCATATTGTTTATCGATTGATGGCCATCATTATTGTTGGGTCTGTTAAGGCCCGGTCCTTCTGGACCTACTGTTTATAGGCTATTGGATGTACCACATATGACTGATTGACTGAAATACTGAAAGACTGAAATACTGTTTAACGAACTGTTTTCTTTATTGTAAGGACATTCATTCATAACCTCTTTACACCTATTGTTATTCACTGGGCTTTAGCTCACTGTTTATATATATATGTAGGTTCTCAGCAGCCAGACCGGAGCTAGGAGCGTGGGTTAGTCCCCCAGTTTTGTCAAGCCAGCCTATGTGCCTCACTGCGAGGTTCCGAGACGCCACGCTATGGCTTGGGGTGTTTTTGTGTTCCCCACCTGTCTCCCGACTGTTTTGTATTACTGTATAAACTGTTTACTGTTCTACTGCACTGTTATCAAGGGATTAAGTCCCCGAACTGAATGGTTGTATATGATTGTATAGACTGTACTGTTTTGAGTTGAATGAATGCATAAAAAATGTTTTTAGCATACAGATTTTCACAGCTCAATGGACACTAGTTATTTACTGTATTGGCTTCCGCCAGGCCCTGTACTCTGTTTTACTGTATTACTGTTCAGCAGGCCTTCGGTAATCTCGGATTACTGGCCAGTTACGGTGCTAAACCCATAGGGCCGGGTTTGGGTCGTGACATATACTCTTCTCTTTTTTTTTTCCATCAAATTTGAGTAAAAGTTTCATCTAATATCGTGCATTCCAACAAAAAAATTTGAATTTTTATCAAAGCATCGGTCAACCGAAAGGACGATCGGGTGGATGTCCGGTCGGTCGACCGATTTGGTGTAAATTGACCACAACCTGCAAAACAATTTTGCAAGGAAGAGATTGTTCGGGAAGATGTCCAAGAAGACGTCCAAGCGAACGTTCAACCCAACGGTCACTTACAAATTTGATGAAACGCTCCAAGCATTCTCAATTTGATGAAAAGTTTAATAGTTGCGTTTGGTAGAGTTTTGTAAATATGATTTGAGAGTATGAGTTGTATTTTGAGTTTGTGAGTTGTAGAATTATGATTTGAGTGTAGAAAATTTGTTTGGTTATGATTTTTGAATAGAGTGTTAAATTGAGTTTTGAATTGAGTGTGAAATTGAATTTTGAAAGTTTGATTTGACATGTGAAGTAAGAAAATTTGTTTGGTTATGAGTTTTGGAAAAAGTTTTCAAAACTTAATTCAAATTGTTATAACTCATAACAAAACACACTACTTTCACACTATTGAAAATTCTGATCAACACTCATAACCAAACTCTTTTTAAAATTAAATTAAAAAAATTTATTATTAACAGAAAATAACATTAATCAAATTTTTAATTGAAAATACTACAAAGGAAATAATTTTTTTTCAAAATAAATATTCAAAAAATTTAAATCATAAATATTTAAATAATCTAAAAAATTTAATAAGTAAAAAATTAAAATAAATATTTAAATAATTTAAAATGTTAATATTTTAAATTTAAAAACAACTCTACACTCAAATCGTAACCAAACACATAAAACAAAACTCAATTAATAAATTATTTTTAAAACTCATAACCAAACACATAACTTGAAACTCCATACTACTTTCACAACTCTACACTCAAATCGTAACCAAATACATAACAAAAAAATTTAAAATATTTAAAAATATTTTTATAAAATAGAGTTTGAATTTATTTTTATAAAATATTTTAAAATTTAAAAAATTAAAATCATAATATTTTGAAATTAAAATATTTAAAAATATTCAAAAAATTAAAAAATTAAAAAAATCATAACATATTTAAATATTAAAATATTTAAAATCTTAACAAAATTTAAATATTTAAAATATTTAAAAAATTAAAATATTGATTTGAATTGAGTTTTGAAAAGAGTTTTAAATTATGTGTTTGGTTATGAGTTTTGAAAAGTAATGATTATGTTTTGAATTGAGTTTTAAAAAATGGATATAGAATTATAATTTGAAAGCTGAAAACAAACAGTACACTCAAATTAATGGGTGGAACTATAATTTGAGAGTTCTGCCAAACAGAGCCAGATTTCCTCAATTTGATATTGGTTTGATGTTATGATTGGAGCACCAAAACTAGACATTTTTTTTTCATCAAATTTGAATTTAATGAAAGAAAAGAGTAAGCGTTGGAGACGTTCTAAGATTTGATTTTCTTTTTCTACCGTATAACCTAAATATATATATATACATGTGTAATTTGGTCATTTTATAAGAGCTTGTCTTTATAAATAAAATATTTTAGAGTGTGGACTTTTAGGTAAAGAAAATTCAAAATTGAACTTATAGACTGAGTGTCCTAAAAAAAAAATGGAAGAGATTTTCTTAAGTTATAATTTTTGATTTTTTTTTAAACTTATTTGAAATATTTAAATAAGATTATCTCTAATTCAGACTCAAATCTTTCAACAAATTTAAATTTACAAAAAAATTGGTGAAAATAGTGTTCCAACTGTTTCACTAAATTGGTATCAAATGAAGGAAACCTTACTTTTTTCATCAAGTTAAAGAAACGTTTAACCTTTCATCAAATCTTGCAAATGACCGTTGGTGGACGATCGGTCGGACAACCTGGTGGACGATCAAATTGGGAAAATTTTGAAGAAAATTTACACTAGGCCGGTCGACTGCCTAAACATCCTTCCAGTCATCCTCTCAGTCGACCGGTTGTTTAATGAAAATTGAAAATTTAATGTTGAAATGCGTGGTATCAGATGAAATTTGTAACCCAAATCTATTCTTAAATTTGATAATAATAATAATAAAAAAAGAATAAGTGGGACAAAATAATTCCACCACTATTTTTCTTAATTATAAATTTTTAGGGCATTTTAGGTATTTGTGCAACAAAAAAATTGTTTAATAACTTATTTAACCAAACATGTCGGGAAATTCTATTTTCACACACCTGATTAGCTCAGGTTACACATTTAATGAAATATTAATTTAATGACAATTATATCCTAAGTAAAAATGACCATAATAGACATCCAGCAACACCCATAATATTATATAGAAAAATTCTCTGTACATATTTTTTAAGAACAAAAAAATCTCAATATATACCTTTTGAGTTAAAAAAATTAAACCTTAATTTTTTCATTGTTATCACTTTGCTTGTTACATATTCTATACACTCGAGCTATACCAAACAATCATATTTTGGACTACTAGCTCCATGTCTTGCACCAACCCTTTGCAATCAAGCTATTATTCAAACCATTTTGAGGTTCAAATCTCTCCTACCCTTTTCTATCGACATTCATCAACCTATTATTACACAAAAGCCGAAACACAATGTTCACCAAGATGTCTACAATTTCCATAATTATGGCACAAAGTGACGTACACTTTATATTTCCAAATCCAAAATGCTATAATGCATGCATCCATGTTCAAGGAGAAACGGCAAGATATGTACTTAAATCATCAAAATGTAGTGACCATTAGAAGCAACTTGATAGGAAATTTGGATCTGAATATATAATCCACTTAGGATCTCAAAAATTCACAGTAACACAAGCAAAGAGAAAGAAGAAAAAAAAATCAGTCAATTTTTGCTCTTTACTCTACGCATTGTCTAGTAGTTTGAATATGAATTACTTGAATAGAAAACAGAAACTCCCTTTCCCAATTATTTGTAAAAACATCAAAGATATTGATTCATCCTAACAACTTCAATGAAGAGATTACTTAATCCTTGGCCATTTAGACCGAACAGAAAGCTCTAGGCGTACAACATCGGTACAAGAAAGGTAGTCACCAGCACATGGCCAATCTTGCCATCCGCAATTCTAGAATATGAACCTATACCTGACAAGTGTGTAGGAGTAGGTTTGAGGAGGAGTGTGTACAATGGTATGAGTTGAATGGTATAATTGATACATTTAGGCCTCGTTTGGGAACAGGTTATTTTAGTAACTTTTTGACTTTTTACGAAAAGATGTGCAGAAAAGTAGAAAGGTGATGTGACAAGTTTTAGTTGACTTTTTGACTTTTTAGCTAAAATAGCCACTCCCCAAACGAGGCCTTAGTGTGTGGATTGAAAAAACTAATTAATAATTAAATTACAAAGTGTGTGCACTAATTAATAATTAGCCGACCCTATTTGATGGGATTTGAAACTTGATTTGGTTTGGTAAAAAAGGTAAATTATAAATACACCCCTTAAAGTTTACTTAAAATACAAATTGCTCCTATAATTTTAAAAATTACATCTCGCTGCTCCTTTTATTAATAAATCATTAAGTGAATTAATAATTTAGATAATTTTATTATTGTATAAAAAAATAATTAGAAATTTTATTTTATTTATTAATTCTATTAAATAAAAAATTATAACAAAAGAATATTTATAATTTTTAAAATTACATGAATCAACGCACCCGTATTTTAAGCAAATCTTAAAAAATATATTTGTATTTGGATAAATTATCAATAGGTCCTAATAGTTGGATTTAATTCTCATCAAGTCCTATTAAAAATAAGTCATAATAAAATCGTTACTAAAAATAATTTTTTGTGATGCTTTTTTATATGTTACAAATTGACAATTAGTGACTTTTTTTTGTCATGGTTAAAATTGTCAGCAAAACTTACTATTAGTGATATTTTTCTGTTACAAAATTTTCAAATTGTTATGGAAAGTTGAAATTAGTGACTTTTTTATGACCTTTTTTTTTAAACTATTATTAAAATTTATAATTAGTGATAATTTTTTTGTTACAAAATATTTAAATTGTTACTAAAAATTAACAATTAATGACTTTTTTTAATAGTATTTGATAAAAAATATTATTAATCATTACAAGATTTGGGGTAAATTACACTTACACCCCCTGAGGTTTGAGTTTAATACATATCATTCTTGATGTTTGGGAAATTACACAGGTTGGTTTGGAAAGTGGGTTGGCTTTTTTACTTTTTGACTTTTTTGGCTATTTTAGCCTGGGCTAAAAAGTTTGGTTTAGGAAAGGCTTTTTGACTTTTTTGACTTTTTTTTGTGAGAGAAGAGTGTAATGATTATTGGTTGTATGTGATGTTTTGTTTGTTGTGGCTAAAATAGCCTATTTTGTCTTTTGTGGCTATGAACCGAGCTGTTCGTGAACAGGCTCGGCTCGGCTGGGCTCGGCTCGGTAAAGGCTCGGCTCGTTTACTAAACGAGCCGAGCTCGAGCTCGATTATTGAGCTCGTTTCGTTAACGAGCCGAGCTCGAGCTCGACTGTGTTCGGCTCGGTAGGCTCGGCTCGTTTATCTATAATTAAATTATATAATAAATATATTATTTATATATTAAATAATATATAAATATATATAAATACATTATTTATATATTAAAAATATATAAATATATATATATAAATAATAATATAAATGCATTTTTTATATATTAAATAATATAAATAATATTTTTTATTTAAAAATTTATATTTAAATAATATAAATAATATAAAAAAAAATTTATCGAGCCGAGCCGAGCCGAGCTCGAGTTCGACAAAAATTAACGAGCCGAGCCGAGCTCGAGCCCAGTCCTTTATCGAGCCGAGCTCGAGCTCAATAAACGAGCTCGATAGCTTAACGAGCCGAGCTCGAGCCCAACAAAGCTCGGCTCGGCTCGGCTCGTTTGCACCCCTAGCCACAAACCATCTTCCCAAATGGACCCCTTTCATTGTAATTATTTAGATGGAATAAAGACATTGAACTCATGCACTTTCTCTTTTTTTGTTTTGCTATACTTTCTCTTTTTTTTCCCCTTTCCTTTATTTTTTATTTTTTTAATGTAATTTCCTCTATTTTTCTACTAAGAATTGTTACCTTTTATATAAGTAAGGAGTTTGTGAAATAAGACTATTAACCACAGGGGTGTGAATATAATTTTCAAAACGTCAGGGAGTGGGTAGTAATTGGACCAAACCTTAAGGGGTGTCAATATAATTTATCCTAAGATTTATTAGAAAATAAATCAACCTATTAAGACCTATATCTAAATCATCTTTTGTATTTTACACAAAAAAACTGAAAAAAAAATTATAATCATAAAAATTAAATCAGGACCTACATATCTTTTGTATTTTACACAAAAAAAAACAGACAAAAAAAAAATTATGATCATAAAAATTAAATCAGGACCTACAATGTTTTGTATTTTACACAAAAAAAAAAAAAAAAAAAAAAAAAGACAAAAAAAATTTATAATCATAAAAATTAAATCAGGACCTACATCTAAATCATGTTTTGTATTTTACACAAAAAACAGGAAAAAAATTACAATCATAAATCAGGTCCTACATCTTAATCATCTTTTGTATTTTACACACAAAAAAAAAGCAGAAAAAAAATAAATTATAATCATAAAAATTAAATCGGAATCTATATGGTTCTACTTTGCGCCAAGAGTAAGTACAACCTCTCGTACTGTCTGTCTATATATTTGCGGAGGCTCAGCTTTCAGAGAGAGCGGTTTATTCGACGGTAAGCGTCGATCAAGGGTTTCTCTTTGTGGTCGTTGTTCAAAATTACAAAGATCACTTGACTCGATTCAACGCAACACACTCCAAACTGCGTGAAAGAAGAAGAAGAAAAAAATAATAATCTATTGGCGAAATCGAATCAATTGCGATCATAAATCGACTTGTTTTTCAGCTCAAAAACCCTAATCAATGGAGTTCATTGCTGGTGGTGTGTGTGAAGAATTTCTTTCTCACCACTCACTTCAGCAGCAGCATCTTCTAGTTCTTGAAGCCTCCTTGTATTGATTTTGAAATTTAATTTTTTTTCATTTCCTTTTTAGAGAAGAGTTTCTACACCTGTTATTTCTCTCCTTTGTTTTTTTGTGATTTTAAGCAAGATGAATGTGGTGAAGTCCCAAGTGTGGCAGCCTTGCAAGAAGAAGAGATCTTGATTGACAGAGAAATCAGAATCAATGGTTGGTATTTGTATTGTGTACAGTCTCAGGTGATACACAGAGAGAGAGAGAGACAGATTGATCTTGAGTGTATAGAAAGAAGAAGAAGAAGAAAGAAAGAAAGAAAGCAAGAAAAAAAAGAAGATACACGAACAGAATAAATATATACAGAGTGTGAGATGGCTTCAAGATCTAGCGGCTGTGGTGGTGGCGGTGGTGCAAGGACGAGGGTGGGGAGGTACGAGCTGGGGCGGACATTGGGGGAGGGAGCGTTTGCGAAGGTGAAATTTGGGAGGAACGTAGAGACTGGTGAGAACGTTGCTATAAAGGTTCTCAACAAAGAGAAACTTCTCAGGCATAAGATGATTGATCAGGTACTCTCTCTCTCTCTCTCTCTCTCTCACACACACACACACACACACACACACACACACACAAATTCGATTCTGTTAATCATCTCCAATCCTTTTATCAAATGTTTATCAGAGTCATTTTTTTTCATTAAATTGAGAACTCATCAAATTCTTCATCAAGTTTGATGAAAAGTAAAATTTGGGATTAGAAGGTAATTTTTTAAAAGATTTTGATGAAAATTTGATGAAAGGATTGGAGTAGTTCTTGAAGCAGCTAACACTCTCCAACTAGTATGATATTGTCCACTTTGGAGTTAGGAGAAAATCAGCAGCTTACCCCTCACGGCTTAAAAGGTCTCATACTAGTCTACGGGAGTTAGTCCACTTATATAGTGGAGCTGTGAGAGCAATATGGATAGTGCACCCACATAACTCCTCAGTGGACTAGCTGCCTGAGCAGGGAGTTTCCACAGACAGCGCCAAATGAAGCAGCTAACCCTCGCCGACTAAAATGATATTATCCGCTTTGGAGTTGGGTGAAAATTAGCAACTAACCCCTCAGGGCTTTAAAAGGTTTTGTACTAGTCTAAGGAGTTAGTCCGCTTATATAGTGGGGCTATGATCGCTCATACAGAGTGATGTGGGATAGTGCACTTACAGATCATATCAAATCAAACTTTTTAGTCAAATTTAGAATCAAATTAGATGAAAATTTTAGTGAATGATTGGAGATGGTTTTAGACCATCCCTAATTTAAGTAAAAACCTTGATTTAATATGAAATTACTCTAATCCTTTCATTAAATTTTATTTTATTATACCAAATTTCACTTTTCATCAAATTTGAGAGAAGGGGGGGGGGGGGGGGGAATATATGTCCAATGCTTATTTTTCAAAATTTTCAACAAATTCAAAATTGATTAAAGATTTTATAAGTTCTCAATTTCATGAAAAGAACAATCGAGGAAAGGATTTGGAGATATTTTTGAGTATTTTTTCATCAAATTTAAATTCGATGAAAGAAAAGGTGAAGGATTGGATATGCTTTCTAATGTTCTAACCTTTTTGTTCTGTGAAAATTCCATTTCTGGTTGGCTTTTTTTCGATTTTTTCTTTCTTTCTTTTGTAATTGTAATTCGTGTCTGCTTGGCTACCAAGAAACTTGACAAGAAAGAAATATAATGAAATTTCTAGTTTTAAGCTTTTAGCTGTTTATTATTTCGCGGCAGTGATCTGTTTAGTTATTTCTAAGAATTTGAGTAATTGAATTGGGTATTTTTATTTTTTTTTACTTGTCACTGACGAGAACAAAAGGAATATATAAAGTAAAGTATTTTTTTAAAAAAATTATTTTAAAGTGTATATTATGTTCAAATTAAGTTCCTGTAGTGTGCCGGCAAACTAAAATAGTAAGACAACGGTTCTGGTTTGAAATTCAGACACTTCATGGTAAAAAGTATTAATTTGTTTGTAAGTTTCTGGTTTGGTGAATTGTTTAGGTTGATCAGACAGGAAAAACATCATGTAGTTTACATGTTTTGATTACCAGTTGAGTTAAATTAAAAATAATAATAATAAAAAAAAAAATTTACTCCTCCATTTGATGCTATTTGGCATGATGGATGCATCAATTTAGGAGGCTATTTTTTTGACATATTGAACAATAATATTCAAATCCATTTTGGAATTTTTAATTTTTTTAATTTTTAATTTTGGATTTTTATGTCTTAAATTTATGTTTACATTGTAATTATGTTTTCCTTGGCAGATTAAACGTGAAATTTCAACCATGAAACTAATCAGACACCCAAATGTCATCCGTATGTATGAGGTTAGAATGTGTCACAATCATGTTACATATCTCTCATGTATGGTTTTAGCAGGACTTCTAATATGGCCCAACCTTTTTCTAGGATGGGAAGTTTGATTGTGGGCAAAATATTGGGGCTGTTTGGTGCAATCTTATATTATAAGTTTTTTATTTTTTATTTTGAATTTTGTGTCAGATTATTTGGTGCAACTTCTGTTTATAGGCAGAAATAGTTTAGATAGTTTAAATAAGCTGAAAAAACTGATTATTTGAAAGTTGAGGGAGGGGTGTTTTGTTTTCTGATTAACAGCTTGCAATAACCTGCACCAAACAGGCCCATTGTACTAACTGGACTTGTGGATTTGTAAATGATGAAGTTTCTTGTATTATGATCATATAGGATCACTAATTCTGTTTTATTTTGTATACAAAAATAGCCAAGTTTCTACCTTTTGATGACCCCATATATTTCATGAGAAACTCAAGATCCTTTGGTTGTAGGTTATGGCAAGCAAGACAAAAATATACATTGTTTTGGAATTTGTGACTGGTGGCGAACTTTTCGACAAAATTGTAAGACTGATTACTTCTGATTTATTGTATTTGATTCTGGTGACAATCTTGTTCCATCCAATTAGTGACTAGGTTGGACTTTGTACTAATTTCTTTGAGCCAGGCTAGTAAAGGGAGGTTGAAAGAAGATAACGCAAGGAAGTATTTTCAGCAGCTCATAAATGCAGTGGATTACTGCCACAGCAGAGGTGTCTTTCATAGGGATCTGAAGGTGAGAAAATCACTGACTTTTGGTTTTTGATTTCTTCCCAGCTCAAGCTTTGTTCAACATAGTTTCAGAGGTGATGAACAAATCAGTCATACAGATTTGCATTTTCTTACTCTATAATTCACAGCCTGAGAATCTGCTGCTGGATGCGAAGGGAGTTCTTAAAGTTTCAGATTTTGGATTGAGTGCTCTACCTCAGCAAGTTAGAGTATGCGACAGCTTCCTGTCAGATAAATCTAATCTGCATCCTACTTATCCCAAAAAGAAATAAAAATAAATGAAATATATATATGCATCCTAGTAGTAAAAATTCTACCAAAGTTTCAGGGGCACTGGTTTATTTATTTTCTGATACCTACAATATTAGAAAACTCCAACTCTTGATGATGGCAGCCATTCCACATGTTTTCATAAATTGTAATTTGTAAAAGATTTTAATATTGAGTTTTTGAACTCTTCATCCAGGAAGATGGGTTACTACACACGACCTGTGGAACACCAAATTATGTTGCTCCTGAAGTACGGTATAGTGTTTGCTGCAATTTATCATATCTATCTTTTCCTAACCGCACTTATTTTCCTCATCACTTTGTTTACTTTTCTAGGTGATCAAGAATAAAGGCTACGATGGAGCCAAAGCAGATCTATGGTCGTGCGGTGTAATACTTTATTTAATATTAGCAGGCTATCTGCCATTTGATGACTCCAACCTTATGGCATTATACAAAAAGGTTTTCATTTAACTAAAATTCAAATTATGATGTCTCTTGGAGCCCCAAATTAGGGTTTCTTCACAATGAAATTCAGTGACAACTCCAACAAGGAAAGAGAATCGACCAGAGGGCAATACATTTAGGAAATGAGTTGCATTTGGCATGGTTTTCTTGTCCAAGTGACTATTTAGTATAAGTGACCCTTTTTGTTAGGGCTTGGTATAAGATTACCTTATGCATATTCAGTTTCTTAATGTTATGCTATTTAGAATTTTTGAGGTTGAGACATAACTATATAAGGACTCGACATGATTGCAGATATTCAAGGCGGAATTTACATGTCCTCCATGGTTCTCCACGAGTGCAAAGAAACTAATCAAAAGAATTCTGGATCCTGATCCTGTGACAGTATGTCCACTTCTCGTCTCTGGTCCTTGTGATAAAAAGACAGTAATTTTATATTTTTAATTTTAAAAAAAAAATTGTATTCATCTTGTTAATAATTTTGAATGCATCCTTGAATTAAGTCGCTACTAATTTCTTATATCAGTTATAACTCAGTCTATGACAATATAGTTTTATGGTATGAAACAGCGCATTTCAACTGCCGAAGTCATTGAGAATGAGTGGTTTAGACAGGGCTATGAACCACCCACCTTTGAACAAGTGGATGTTTGTCTTGATGACATTGATGCTGCATTTAATGAATCAGTGGTAATAGATCTCTTGGTTTGCAGTTTCAGTTAGAACAATTCTTTCATGTTCCTCTTGGTTTGGATATTTGAGGAATGGGGAGTCGGAATGACTTTGGATTTGATTTTCTCTTGGCATACAGGCCTCCCAAAACCTTATCGTGGAGAGGCAGGAAGAACGGCCTGTGACACCTGTCATTATGAATGCTTTTGAGCTTATCTCTACGTCTCAAGGTCTCAACCTCAGTTCTATATTTGAAAAGCATATGGTATGTCATAGGTCTATAACTTTGATTTTTGAGCTTCGTACTCAAGCTATCAGATATTAAATATCTTTTGGATCTGATTGTTGCATGCATTTGTTTGTGAAGCCAGTTGCTCCTAGGTCATCTCATGAATGAATAGGATCATATTTTTTTTTCATTTTTTTTAATCTTGGTCTGTGAAGCATATTCAATTGTACGTTTTGCTAATCCATATAATATGTGGAAATGCAGCTGGTGGATTCGTCAGAAACATTTCCTGTTAGGCTCAAAATGACAAAATCACAGTTAAATGACCAATAGCTGTCTCTGACTCTGATCAGAACCTAAACTTGTCTATCATAAAAAAAAATGATTTTGAGTGCTCTGAATGTCTGACATCTACTTTACATCCAGGGGATTGTTAAACGGGAAACAAGATTTACATCCAAATGTCCTGCTAATGAGATTATGTCAAAAATTGAGGAAGCTGCTTCACCTCTTGGTTTTGATGTAAGGAAAAAAAACTACAAGGTACAATGAGCATTTGTTCTGTCTCACATCACCCTATTCTCAATTGTGTTGTCTCTATGTTAATTCTAGGGTAATTTAGAAATTATTATTTTAAATGGCAGTTCTTTGAGTTCGTTAGATTTTGGACTAATTGAATAAGTGCAATGAAAGTGAGCTTCATGCATCCCGATTTCATTGCCTGTGAACTTGCATTTTTACTTGTTAGCTACTAATTGCTAGGTCTGTTATATTCTGTACAATCGATGATCGTTTAAGCTAGCTATGAGTTATATTGGGTCAGCTGATACTAAGTTCTTGTTGACAGGATGATAGTTTGATAATGAACACTTTGTGTGAAGGTTGTTTTCTGAAATGGAAACATCATTGATTTATTGATATAAAACTAAAATATGAACTCTGACACTTAAAGGTCAAGTTTTTCCGGGTTTACCCAGATGCCCGATTATATATATATATGTAAAAGATCAAGCTTGTGACTGTCCTACTTCTTCTAACAATTTATTTTGGTTATTGATATTAGCTAAAGCTTGAAGCGCAGAAAACTGGGCACAAGGGTAATCTATCCGTTGCAACAGAGGTATGTTTCTCCCATTCACCTCTTCAGGGGATTCCCAATTGACTGGAAAAAACACTAGAACATTATTCAAATCAGTGTTTGAAATCAGGTCTGAAAGTAATTTGCCCAACAGATTTTTGAGGTGGCTCCATCATTTTGCATGGTTGAACTTCGCAAGGCTGCAGGGGATACCTTAGAATTTCATGAGGTATAGTGGTAAAATGTCATTGCAATGGTTTCACTTGGATATTATGTTTGTGTTATCCATTGATTCTAGACACCATGTCGTTCATTTTGTTCTTTGGCATCAATGTATACATGGGTGTATTTTTTGTTTTTTTCCACCTTTCCCCCTCTTTGTTTTCATATATTTTACTTAACTCCAAATCAACTTTCTAAAATTATATATAAAAAAAACTCCACAAGGTTGAACATGTCCAAACACAGGAAACGCTTGTTCATGTAGTACCCGTGTGTCTTGCAATAAATAATAATTTTAAAAAAATTTGACACACCACGTGGCGTGTCTGACACATGTGGCACCCATTTTGGAGTGTCGTTGCTTTCTAGATTGGCATAGCAGCAAAATGGTGTCTGAGGCAAGCAATTGGGAACCTTTTCGGCACACCCGGGGGCTATGCCTAGGATCTCTTGAATTTCACAAATTGCAAATACCAGTGTTTAACTGGAGGTGACACTTTGTCAAACATTTAGCCCAGTCTGATCAGAGTGATCGGATGCATATACCTGATCATCCCCTCCCTGTGTAAGTGGGCTGAGAAACTTGCCACCCTTTTGCACATCATTGCCATGTTAGAAACATTCTCTTTGCGTATGTGTGTGAATGTCTTTTCCTTTTAACCATATACTATTATTATTAACCATATACTATTATTATAAGTATGCTTTTTGCACTCTCTCTTGAATACACAGTTTTACAAGACCCTTTCGACTGGTTTGAAAGATATTGTGTGGAAAACAGGCGATGAAACAGCGAGGCAAGTAAATAAAGGTCAGTAGTGTATTGTAGGAGTAATCACCAAAATTCAATTGAGTATTGTGTACAAGGTCAGTTTAGAGGAATTTCTACTCTATAAATAGGCATTGCGCGTGCAGCTTCACATCGATTAATTGAAAGTCCTATGCTAAGCATTAGGCTTGTTAGATGATTGAAACATCTTTATTATGACGTAGCTTCTTCTCATGGGTGTTACATGTTTGCTGCATGTATCTACACACATGATATACCTGGGAGAGAGGTTAGCGTTGCAAATGAACGGAGCTATTCATGAACGACTTGAGCTCATCTCATTTAAAACTTGTTTAAGGTGGCGCATTTGCCAAATAGACAAGCTTGAGTCAAATTTTTATGTTCGTTTTAGTAATTGAACCGAGCTTGAGTGAACCTAAGCTCAACTCGAATAGACTCGTGAACACAATTATATATAGATTAGTTTTTATTTTTAATGATATAAAAATAGTATTTTCATTAATTTATTTTACTTCTTTATTTATGTTTGGTGGTTGTACAAATTTACATTTTTAATTGATGAAATTTATAAATAATATAAGAATTCCTTTTATATTTTGTTCATAATCTTCTCCTTTTTTCTTTGAAGTTGAAACTAGACTCAAGTTTCTCAAATACTTGACGAGCCAAGCTCGAGCTTGACTAATTTTCAGCCAACTGAGCTTGAACTCTCCAAAGCTCAACTTGGCCTTGCTCTGCCACCCAAATTTTAAACCATTTGTTTCTAACTTTGTCGACCTTGAGTTGTGAGTAAATATGGTCGTGTACACAATTCATGACTCAAACTGAAGAGAACTTTCTTTTCTTTTCATGGAGGACACAGATCACTCAAATTCTCTGAAATTGGTAGTGCTTTTTTTTTTTTCTCAGTCATGGATTATTGTTCTGGTTTCATTCTACAGGTGTTGGCACTGCGTCATCATCGTCATCTTGATCACCTGCTTCCTTTGAAGATCTATGTTGGTGGAAATTTCACATAATTTTGATCACCGGATATTTGAATTCAGGCGGTTAGGCTTTTCTGTATTGTATTTTGTTTGTGTATGTTGTTGGGTTACAGGTTTTAGTCCCGGGTTAACTATTGCTATATGTTTCCCTCCTTGTCAATATGTAAAACTACGTTAACGGTGTGTTCTGCAGGGCCTTCATTTCATATAATTAAATCTCAAGATATTGTGATTATGTATTG
Source organism: Camellia granthamiana (assembly GCA_036172215.1). NCBI lineage: Eukaryota > Viridiplantae > Streptophyta > Magnoliopsida > Ericales > Theaceae > Camellia > Camellia granthamiana. Next base: position 73,511,666 of record CM069909.1, read on the forward strand.
AAGTTAGAAATGGGTACAACAGACACATTTGTATTGTATGTTGTATAATTGATAATTCTTTTAATAAAAATTTTGAGAAATTTCTCTTACGACAGTAGGTCCTATTACTATTTTAAAAATTGTATTACTATAAGAAACTTCTTTCATCTTGAAATTGTATAAAAGCTTAATATGTAATAATTTTATAATTAATTTTTTGTACCTTCAAAGTTATTAATTATATGTGATTATCTTGTAGCAACCATTTTCTTTTGAATGGAAGACACCAAAATAGATTAAAATTAGATTGAAAACAAATGTTTATAGGATAAATTACAAATTTCTGTAGTGGTTAGAGCTATGCCCTGTAAGCTCCGACATTTGGTAATTGTTATCTGCTAAACGCCAAGGTTTAGGGGCTTAGGGAAGTAGTCCCTAGTTGTTATCCTCAGCTGAGTCTGTTATGATATTTCATAAAATTTTGTATGGATCCTCAATCACCAATCCTTGTATAAATATGGTTTGTGATTGAGAGGCTATGAATCGATTGGACCTGCCAATTGAATGAATCGTAACACTTGTAATGATCGACTTTACGAAGATTTCATTGGATTTTGGAAGCTCGTAGCATTGGTCCGGCCCCATTCGCAAATTGAAGAAGCTGGGCGTACCAGCCAGCCCCTGACCTGCTTCCGATAATTGAAAGTGAATTCGTTTTCTATTAATCAAGATAAATTGATTGATCATGCAATTACGACCAATCAAGCAAAGATTCGATTGGCCTTCTAGAGAGCTGACATTAGAGGACTTGCACCCACAGCACCAACAGAGCTGTACGACATACACGATCAGACGTTCAGGATGATGTGATTGAAGTAAACCTAGAGGCAGAAGCAGAACCTCAACCCACATATGTCAGTAAGAACCTATCTAGTGAACTGGCCGAAGCAATTGTAATCTTTTGCAAGAACACAAAGACTACTTTACATGCTAGCAGTGAGGTATGCTTAAAGAGTATTGTTATTAGCATATCAATTAATATTTTGGAACCTTCATTTCTTTTAACCTCCATCTATAAAATTCAAAACCCTAAAAATTTCTAAGAACCTTTTAAATAATACCAAAACTATCTTTCTAAAATCATCACACTCACCAAAATACAAACCCTTACCCCCTCAAACCCTTCATCTCCTAAAATACTTAATTGTTGAACTCTCACCATTGAACTTAAGCTTCCTGTTATCGTCGATAGAACTCTGCCGTCAATCTCTCCGCCATCGATCTCTGTCACAAGCTATCTCTCACAGTCGACATCTCTCCGCCATTAATCTCTCTTACAATCGATCCCTCACCACCAACCTCTATCTGCTATCAATCTCTCTATTGCCATATTCGGACCTGTGCCAAACAAATTACCCATGTTTGGACTTGTGTTATCAAACATTATAAAAACGTGAAGTTCACCAACCATTTATGTGAACAAATTTGACCCATTAAAGTTTGACAAACAAATATAAGTATACATCAACTAGTTTGATTAACAAACAAAATTAAAGTTTATCCCATAACAAAAATATAAGTATGCATCAAGCTTACATCCAAAGTGCCGAACATATAAATAATTTTCGGTTAGACATTGCCGAATTAATGCCGAACTAAAAAGGAAATAAATTATTTTGGGACATCTTATTTCACAATTAAATTCATACACCCACTAAATCATAACATAGAGTTTATGAAAGTACTCATTTCCATCACCAGCCACACACTTCAAAACCTTCAAAACTTACACACCCTTAAAACCCTTCAAAAATTCTCCGATGGCTAGTCTTTCGGCAACTTTTGATGGTAACAACATTCATTATTCGACAGTACACACTTATCCGACAATGGTGATGAGTGAAAGTTTTCTAGCAATTCCAATACTATGAGATGAATGGAGCATCACAAGATAAATTTAGAGGAGGTTCACAACTTAGATGATGTTCGCAGTTCGAAGGAGGTTGACCTTGTAATGATAAGTTCTTTAAAAAATGCACTCAAAAAAATGGTAAAAATGGTTCAACTCTTTTTTTTTTTCTTTTCCAGTATTGAACTCTCAAACATATGTCAAAAAATTGGCAACACAACCGAATTAATAATTTCATTTAAGGTTATTATTGTAATAAAAATAAATAAAAGAAATTTGGGGTTCAAAGTTTTAATTGGGTGTTAATAGCAGCACTTACGCTTAAAATAAATAATATGATTTTGAAAATTACAAATATTTCCTTGTCAGAATTTGTCATTTAATAGAGCTGATGAAAAATGAAATTCTTATCTATTTTGCTAAACAACAATGAAATTATCTGTTAATTGAAATTATTGCTAATATCATTCAAAATTTTTGATTAATGAAAGAAATTATTTGTAAGTGATTAAGAATTTTAAGGAGCAAGATATATTTTTTATAACCATAGGAGATAAATAGTGTTTTAAGCAAATATTAAGAGATGTATTAGATTAATGAATGGGGTTAACTAGAATGTTGTGGCTAAAACAGTAGAAACTTTGTAATTGTACTCTCATAATTTATTTATTTATTTATAAAGAAAGTCTATTTAATTGTGTGCAAAAGTGGTATTATATATAATCTAATTATTGCAGGAAAGTTGTTCATTTAACCAAGTTGACTTTTAAATGTTGAAATAAGTTACCAAAAGCATCAATAATTCAATAATTTATATAAATATTTGGCAATACAATAAGAAATTAAAAATTTGTAAAGATATCATTTAAAAATCCATTTGGTTAAGGTGGATGTCTTTTTCAAATATTGCAATTTAATTTATAGAACAATACAAATTTAGATTAGTATATATGGAAGAACCATTAAAATTCAATACTGGTTGTTGACAATATGTTCTTAAATTTCTTTAAGATGGAAGAACCATTAAAATTCAATATTTAATAGAATTTTAAAATAATAATAATAATAAAATCTCAAATGATAGTCATGCCTACTTCACCTTTAGAATCAAACTCGATTTCAGTCTAAGGTTGATGCTTATTGCCATTTTTTTTTTTTTGGTTACTTTATTATCTTTCAAAACTTAGTTGTTTATTTATTTTATTGGGTTTTTAAAGCAAGGAGAACGTAACAAATCACCATCAAGATGGATCATGAAAAGTATAATGAATGAATCACTAACAAGTGTCCTTAAGTACAAATAAAAATACTAAAAAAATGCAATTATTGTATAATCTCCTCAATTGCAATAGTTGACTATTCTATTTATTTACTTGCAAAGATTTTCAAGTGCACAGGTTTTGAATCTTGGTTGGCTGTGTGAGATATCTTAACTTCTTCTGATATGTTTTTTTTATTTATAATTTTAATAATTTTATGCGCCGACACAGAATTAAAAAAAATAAAATGACAAACCACGTCAACAACATAGTCCTACTTTGTGTATAGATTTTAGGTCAAAAAAAAGAAAAGAAAAAGAATAAATATAAAAAATCCATTAGTATCTCTCTCTAACTACAGAAGATCTCTACATGATTTGTGAGCATTGAATTCATCATGATCCCTCTTCGTTACAAACATGGCCATCTCTCTTCCTTTCCATTTTCATCACCTTCTCTCCCTAGTCATTTAACAACTTAAACATCCTCAAGCAATCAAGTGATTTCTCACAAAAAAGAATTATTACTACAAAATAATATAATTTGATATCAAATCGGTTTAAAAGATTTTAAATCTTAATTTGAAGTGATTTTTCTATCCAATAGTTTTTCTCTTTCATTTGGTTTGTTGGTGAAGGAAGAATTCTCTCTTTTCATTGGTTCTCAGGTCTTTGTTTTGTTTTGGATTTTTAAATTTGTTGAAGCTCGCCACATCACATTTTGTTTTGGAGAAATTATTCATAAATCCCATTTTGATAAATGTTGCTCTAATTAGTCCTGAATGTTTTTTATTAAACCATTTAGTCCTAAAAAACATCACCAACATCACTAAAAAACATCATAAAAAATCAACATCATCAACTACATCGTAAAATATCATCAAAACAACATCCTAAAACTTCACAATATCATCAAAAACAACATCGTAACAAACATCGTAAAAAATTACACCGAAATTATAAAACATCACTAAAAAACGTTTAGTTATTCCTGAATGTTTGATGTTAAACAGAACCAAAAATCCATTTACACATCAGACCCAATAAGTTTCGATTTTTTCCTCATTTGTAGATTCATGGATGTAGATATATAGGTATAGAGAGATGTGTATGTGATTGAATTTGGGGGATTCTGGAGAGGTTGAAGAGTTTGCACCTGCAGAGGGAGAACATCACAGATCCGACATTCAAGAACATCACTGTGTTGAAGAACATCACAGATCCGATATTCGATCCGATTTGAGGGAAGAACGTCACCGTGTTGATGATGTTTTGTTGATGTTTGATGTTCGAAAATTACCCAAAACATCATCGAACATCAAATGGGTTAACATCAAAGAAAAGTCCTTGTTGAGTCCTTGTTTGTGGAATTGTTCCTTAGGGTTTCGCCTGACGAAGTGGAAGATGGATGATGAATCTGGTTTTGGTTTTTGTTTGGAAGAGAGATCGAAGGGTGTTTTGATGAAGGGTGTAAATTTGGATGTGAATGATTTGATTAAGTTGGAGTCATGTATAGAAGAGTAGTCATGTATACAGTACTTTGAAGGGATTGATGAATTGCGAATTATAAATAATTTGCAGGTGGCTTGCAAGAAGGGGGATTTGCAACGGGTTGAGAAGTTGATTGGAAGGGGTCTCCACACTGCTGCGGAGAGCGGCGAAATTGATGTAAAAAATTTGATTCATTTCAAACATTATTGAAATTTGATAAATATTAGATGTTTAAAATTTAATGTTTGAAACATTATTATAATTTTTCACGGTGTTTTAAATCTGATGTTTGAAATCATATATATATATATAATGAATTTGATGAATAATGATTGATGTTTGATGAATAATCCTAATGTTTAATGGTTGTGTTTGATATTTGATGAATAATGTTTGATGTATGATGAATAATCCTAATGTTTAATTGTTGATGTTTGATGAATAATCTTGACGTTTGATAATGTTTGATGTTGGATGTATAATTCGAACGTTGATAATATGTTTTGATGTTTGACGAATAATATTTGATGTTTGATGACGTTTGATAATGTTTGATGTTTGATGTATAATTCTAACGTTGATAATGTTTTCACCGAAATTATACGAATAATCGTGACGTTGGTAATGTTTGATGTTTGATAAATAATTCTAACGTTGCTAATATTTGATGTTTGATGAATAATGTTTGACATAAAAAGGCCTATAGTAAGCTTTTAGTGAAATAGGACCTATTAGTCCAACAAAAAACATTCAGGACTAAATGGTTTAACATTTCCAAATTTGAGATTTATTAGTGCTTTCCCCTTTTGTTTTTGATTTTGTGCATTTAGCATCATTATTTGAATTTTTTTAATTATTTAATATACATAATAAAATCCTAATTGTACACAAATGATAATTTTTTGAGTTTTCAACATAATAAAATAATCTACCATCACAAAGTGAGATTTCTCAATGAAAATTACAATAACATTAAATGACTATATTATCATTGTTCTATTTAATATTTACTTTATTGGTGGTATTATATACACTAATTAGTATACTAACTAGTGTACCAACATTAAAGAATAAAAATGATTAAAGATCTTAGGATCTCAAGATATTTCTTCAAAATATTGTTTAAATATATATTATTTAATACATTTTAAAATAATTGACAACTTTTTAAATTATAATTATTTTTTTTAAAATACTTGAAAACATATATTTTCAAGCAAATTGCTACGCATATGACATGTAAGTTGGCTTAAGATCTAATCTAGTCGAAGTAATTAACATTTTTCAATAAATAATAGTGACATTTTGTTTGGGCAGGGTTATTTGGATTAAAATAGATAATAAAGACAAAAATAGATTAAAATAATCAATAAAATAAAATGTCACATTTAACCCATAATTATTTTATCCCAAAAAAAAAATCAATTATCTTCTAAAACACAATTTTTAAAAACCAAACTAAGACCTTGTTTGGAAAATTAACTATTTTAGTTGATTTTTTAACTATTATAATCTGGCTACAAAAAAAGTGTTTGGAAAGTTTGTTGGCTTTTTTTGTAATTGATCTGATGATTGTGAGGAAAAAAATGAAATGATTATAGGTTGGATGTGATATTTTGTCTTATTAACTATTTTAATTTATTTTATTTTTGTTAGCTATTTTAGTCCAAGCAGTGACCTAAAATAGTCCAAAAAAAAAAAAACTAACTAAAAACTTCCCAAACGAGGCATGTTTCTTAATTTTTTTTTGATAACGCTAACATTAATTTTTGATATTATTATCCGACTTGCTACAATGTATTGATTTAATGGACTTTACATCTCATTATACCAATTAATTAGTGACATTACTACATGAAAAAATTGATATATTTTTCTTAGGGAAATTCTATAAGCAATCTATTAGCGATACATCAAAAATTAAATATATTTTTTAATTAATTATACTCTTCATCTTTATAATTTGATCTAAATTTTATTTTAGTCTTTATAGTTTCAAATTAAATAATTTGATCCCTACACTGTATAATTTTAATTTAGTTATTTTGTCTAAATTAGAAGTTAAAATAATAATTTTGGGACACTTGTAAAATTTTTAAAGTGTAAAGATTAAATTGTTTAAATTGAAATAATAGAAATTAAATTGAAATTTGAGTCAAATTATAATGGTGAAAAGTTTAATTAACTCTTTTGTTTTTATTTTAACAGTAGTGATTGGTAGCTCGAGATTTACGGCTCGAAATTGGCTGGAGGAGGGAGAGGCTAGAGGAGGAGGGAGGGAGAGGCTGGAGGAGGAGGAGGAGGGAGGAGGAGGAGGAGGAGGAGGAGGAAGGAGGAGGGAGGGGAGGGGGCCATAAAAATAGCTGGAGGAGGAGTCGGAGCTGCGGCGTGCTGAGACGAGGACGGCGGAGGCGACGGGGGCTGCCGGAGGACGAGGACGGCGTGCTGCGACGAGGACGGCGGGCGGAGGCGAAGGGGGCTACCGGAGACGACGATCGGCAGGAGGGGCCTCTCTCTTTCTTCCTCTCTCTTTCTCCCTCTCTCTGGTTTTCGCCTGTGTTCTTCAACAAAAACGAAGACGAAGAAGAAGAAGAAGAAGAAGAAGAAGAAAAGAAAGAAAGAAAAGGAAGAAAGAAAAGAAAAAAAATAATAAAAATTCGAAACTCAAAACGACGTCGTTTTGAGTTTCGAGCCGGATTCGAGCTCCGGATTTCGAGCTACCAGTCTTTATTCTTATTTTAATTCTATGACACATTTCTTTTTTCTTCAACTGTTTTTTTTGGAGTGAAAAGTGAAAAATGTTGTTCATACATAAAATTCATACAAAAATCATGACAAAAATGATATGGCAATATCATTTCGGTTAATAAATGTTACAGTCGTGTATGTTTTGCTTTAAAATGAATAGTTTACATTAAGCCATATCACTATGTATAGAAATACTGTATGAATTTTATCTTTATATATTATTACTTCAAAAAGTGACATAGGGTTATTTTGAAATATGACTATTTTAAAGTCTCGTTTTATGAACATGTTATTTTAGTAATTTTTTAATTTTTTGGCTAAAATATGAGATAAAAAAATTAATATGTTTGGGATGACATTTTGATTTTTTATGAAAAGATATGCAAAAAGTAGAGAGAAAATGAAATTTTTAATTTTTTGATATAAGTTATTGATTTTTTGATTTTTTTTGTGATTTTTTAATTTTTAGACTAAAAAGTAATATTATCAAACGAAACCTTAATTTTTTATGAAAAGGCATAGAAAAAAATAAAAAGAATGGTTGAAAATATTTTTTTGAGTTTCAATTATTTTAAGTTATTGCTGAAATAACTTTTAGTTACATGAGACATCAGATAAGAAAATAGTCACTTTGCTTGCTTTTGGTTTTTCAAAAACACTTTTTAGAAAATTATTCTTTCTTATTTTTTGTATTTTTATTTTTATTTTTACTGAGTTTTTATAATATTTTAAGCATTTTTTTCTAATTTTTAGACACATCTAACATAAAAACACATAAAAAGTATAATTTTTATAGAAAAAATCTTTTAAAAATTCACTAAACACCGAAAAATATTTTTATGTATTTATTAATTTTTTAAAATATTTTTTTACAAATTTTTTACTTTTTAAATACATCTAAGTAAGGTGTATCTAAAAAAATAAAAAAAATATTTAAAATTTAAAAAATATTCACTAAAAATAAAAAAATAAAAAAATTTAATTCAAAAAATTCAAACCAAACACAGATTATAATTCATATACTATATTACACCCAAAACAAAAATATATTGTAGAATTACGGTGAGTACCATAACATTGCCCTAGAATTTATCGATCAAGCGATAACTTTCATAAATGTTATCTTAAAAAAAAAAAAAAAAAAAAAAAAAAAAAAACTTTCATAAATTAATATGAAAAATGCGTGAGACCTCGAATTTGTGGAGCTCGAATGCCGCGAATGTATTCTCTTACCGGTAAGAGAATTCTCTTACCGATAAGAGAATACGAAAAATATTCTAAAACGACGTCGTTTTGGGATTTCGAGGCATTCGTGCCTCTTATTTCTCGAGGTACGTAGCAACGCTGAATTAATATTATTGTTTACAAATCTCGGGTATATACCCAAGCATCTTCGTACAAAGTTTGACAGTCAAATTTCCGCCTCTTTTGACAAATAGGTTGAGATGATTTATATAATTGTATTTTTTAATTTTTAATAAAAAAATATTTAAAAAGTTAAAGAGATAATGTGATTTAAAAAAAATAAAAAGATAAATAAGATAAAATATATATATAAAAAAGGTAAAGAGATAATGTAATTTTTTAAAAATAAAAAGATAAATAAATACACTTTTATAATGCATCTCAAAGTCAGCTTATTAACTTTTTAATTTTTTTAAGTCATATTATCTCTCTATTTATATATATATATATATTTTAAAAAGAATAAAAAATAAATAAATAAATTATTTGGCTTTTAACCTAATTCTTAAAATAGGCCGTCAAAGGGAGAAATGAAGTTAACTCAATAATAAATAAAACCTACCAACAATTTATTTTCATTACAGAAACAAAATATTTAGAATTTAAAAGGAAATTCTAATATACACACCTTAAAATGGTGTATCATATGCATTTCTAATTATATATATATATATTAGTTTTGACTAATTTTCTTCTTTAATTATGACATTATTTTAGTTATGATTCATGAGCTCTTTAGTTATGTTTCATATCGTGTTTGGTTATGACATTTTTTTATTTTAGTTATAACTCAAAAAGTATAAAATTATATAATTTTCTTATTTAGTTATAAGTGTTTTCCGAATTTAAAATATACTACTAAGACATTAGCACTTATGTCAAGTTTAAATTTATTTGACAAATTCAAATTTTAGATTTTTTTAAAATAATCTTTTGAATATATAATATTAAATTCAAAACCATTTTCTAAATATTTTATGAGTACATAAATTCTTCCTAATGATGACAATTTATTAGATAAAAATAACTTAAAATTTACTTAATATATATTGAAAATTATACTATGTTGTTTGTTTGTTTGTTTTTTCTAAAGTTCAAAAACATATATTATTTTTATTTTTTGTGTGTAAATAATTAATTTTTTTGTATGTTACAAAGTGGATTGTTTTTCAAAAAATTCACAAAATAAGTTGATCAAATAACTTTTGAAAAATTCTATTCATACAAAAAAAATTCACAAAAATAATATGACAATACCATTATTATAAATAAATTCATTTTAATGGTATTTTCAATTTCACTGACTTGTAATTTTAACAATATTCATAAATTTTCTGTAATCTTGAAAAATAGAAAACAAAAAATTAAAATTACAAGTCAGTGAAACTTTTAAAAAATAATTACAATTCATAATAAAAAATTAAATTATTAATATTTACAAAATTCATCATTGATTTATAATTATTTTTTAAAAATACCACTTGATATTTCTCCCAAACAAAAACAATACAAAACACACAAACAAAAATCAAAATTTTATTTTAATTTATTTTTATTGAAAAAGCCAAGAAAAGTAGATTTTTCAATGTTAGATAATAAATAAATAAATAAAATAGAAAAACAAAAATTCAGCTTTTAGAGAGAGAGAGAGAGAGAGAGGGAGAGGGAGAGATAAGCTGACTTCTTCAATTAGCAAATTACCTTTCTCTTCATCGTTGCCGAAATTAGCAAAATTTCTCTTTCATCGATCCCAATCTCGACTATGTAAATCAAACAACCCAAATCCCAAATTCATCCCAAAATTCTTTTCACTTTCCGTTTCCAAATCGCACCCCAAAACCCTAATCAATGATGGATTTCTCAGGCGTTGTTTCCTTTTCCTCTTCATCATCCACCACTTCTTCTACCATTCTCCGTAACCTCTCTCATTGAATATCGATTTCTCTCCGTTCAAATCTCTGCAGTTTTTGTTGTTGTTCTGAAAAATCAAAGATGAATGTGGGGAAGTCTCAGATATGGCAACCTTGCAAGAGAAAGAGGTATTGATTTCTAGAGAGAGAAATCGATACATATAGATAGATATAGAAACAATGGATGGTATTTGTATATGTATTGAGGACTCAGTCGTGCCAGATTTGTAAAAAGAAATAGAGATTAACCTTGAGGTTAGAGAGAGAAATATATATTTGTAGAGAGAGAGATGGCTTCTCGTGGCAATGGTGGGAGTGGGAAGACGAGAGTAGGGAGATACGAGCTGGGAAGGACTCTTGGTGAAGGATCGTTCGCGAAGGTAAAGTTTGCGAGGAATATAGAGACTGGTGAGAATGTTGCTATAAAGATTCTTGATAAAGAGAAAGTTCTCAAGCATAAGATGATCGCTCAGGTACTATATCTTTATATATCAAATTTGATTTTTTTGTTTTTGTGATATTGGAGTTGATTGACTTTTTAGCAATTTGATGTCGATTGGTTTGTGGTTTTCGTCGTAGTGATAATAATTAGATTCTGTTTGGATGGTAAGAAAAAAAAAATGAAATTTGACATCTTGCCTAGTTATATGATTCTATTTGGGTGGAAAGAAAAAGTGAGGGAAATGAAAGAAAATGAAATTTGACATTTGAAGCTTTTGGGTATATACTGGCCTAATTAATTAAGATTTGAGAATATGAATATCTCAATTCTACCCAAGAAATAATTGTAGATGTCACTTGAACGCAAAATCGACAAACATGCTCACATGCTCAAGGTTCTTTTGTTTTTTTTGGTCTTAATTATCTATAGTTTCTCTGAAAGCTAAAACAGAGTTGATCGCTCAGGTAGTATATATATCTCTCTCTGTCAAATTTGAATTTTTGTGATATTCGAGTTGATTGACTTTTTAGCAATTTGATGCCAATTGGTTTGTGGTTTTCGTCGCAGTGATAATTAGATTCTGTTTGGATGGTGAGGAAAAAAAAAATTTGGAAAACCAAAGATGATGAAAATTGACAATTGGACTAGTTTGATGATTCTGTTTGGATGAAAAGGAAAAGTGAGGAAACTGAAAGATAATGAAATTTGACGTGTAAAGCTTTTGGATATATAGTGGGCTAGTTAATTAAGATTTGAGAATATATGAATATGTCATACTCAATTCTATTCAACAAATAACTGTACAAGTGTTCAATAAGGTTCTTTTGTTTTTTGGATCTTAATTATCTATAGTTTCTCTGAAAGCTAAAACAGAGTTGACCATTAGGTATGGCTTGAAATTTTGCACACTTCCTGGTAGAAGAGTATAAAAAAGTAAAGCATGTAAGTTCGACATATCTCAATTTTCTGGTTTGATTATCAATAAAGAGAAAGATCATCTAAATTACCTGTTTTGACTATGTGTTTAGTTATTTTTATCTTTAATTTTTTAGTCCTTTTGGTGTTGTGATGTATTATATTGATTTTGTGCATGCGTTGCCCTTGATATTAAGACTTTCCTTTTTTGGCGGATTTAAGAATTATTTTTCTTCTAAATTTAATTTCTATTTTGTTATTTGATGGTGTTTTACATAGTAATTTTATGGTAACTTTGTAATTGTGTTTGTTTTTGCAGATTAAGCGTGAAATTTCAACCATGAAACTAATCCGACACCCAAATGTCATTCGTATGTATGAGGTTAGAATTTGCTTACTTACATTCATCCTATGTCTCCCAATTCTAATAAGACCCAAATTAGCATATGTTTTTGCATTTATAAATCAATAAGCTTCTGCTTTTCTATGATCCCGTATATGTCTAGAGTGACTGAAGGTCCTCTGTTGTAGGTTATGGCTAGCAAGACAAAAATATACATTGTTTTGGAATATGTAACTGGTGGCGAACTCTTCGACAAAATTGTAAGCCAGTCATTGCTTCAGTGTTTCTGCATTTGTTTCCATCGACAATCTTGTTCCTTGTGATTAGTTACAAAATCAACTTCGTGCAATGTCTTCGAGCCAGGCTAGTAAAGGGAGATTGAAAGAAGATGAAGCAAGGAAGTATTTTCAGCAGCTCATAAATGCGGTCGATTATTGCCACAGCAGAGGCGTTTGCCATAGAGACCTGAAGGTGATGAGGGCACTGATTTTCAGTTTTAATTTCCATCAATCTCAAGTTTTCTTCAACATGGCCTCAGAGATGACAACCAATTGGCTTTTTAGTTTTTGATATTGGCTTTACTGATTTGAACGCTGTTGCTGTTTTATAATTCACAGCCAGAGAATCTGCTACTGGATGCGAATGGTGCTCTTAAAGTCTCAGATTTTGGATTAAGTGCTCTACCTCAGCAAGTTCGAGTAAGTATGATGGTTTCCTCATGTGAAAAGTATTAACCCTTCAATATTAAGTGCGGCAATCATTGGCTTTTTTGCCAGTAGGCTTTGTATCTACTTTATTTTACGCATAAAAGACCTAAAAAATGAGTTTCTGAGCTTTTTATTCAGGAAGATGGGTTACTACATACAACCTGTGGAACGCCAAATTACGTTGCTCCTGAGGTACGTTTACAGCTTTTACTGCAATTTATTTATCTATACTCTTCAAAACTACAGGCTCTTTTTTGACCCCCGACTTTGATTCTTTACTTTTATAGGTGATCAACAATAAAGGCTATGATGGAGCTAATGCAGATCTGTGGTCGTGTGGTGTAATCCTTTTTGTCCTTATGGCTGGCTATCTTCCTTTTGAAGAGCCCAACCTGATGGCATTATACAAGAAGGTTTTCTTTTTCCCTTGGTTTTTTCGTTGTAATTTCATCAGGATTTTTTCTTGTCATTTCCTTTCTTTTTCTTTTTCTTTTTCTTTTTCTTTTTCTTTCTCTTTCTTACTTTCTTGATCAAATCTCATTTATCACTGGCAGTTTCATTCACTCACTTTTAATCTTAATCTTTTGAGAACTTCACTTTGAAATGTTTTGACGATTCCGACATCATTCTGCATTATTGGACATAGTCTGGTAGAAAAAAGCTAATGTAATCAGAGAACTAAATTACTTGTGTATCATGTGTGGGTGTTATTTTTATATCTACACACAAGCAACAAATTTAATGGAAGTGACCTATTTTTAAATACAATGTTCAGGATTAACACCTTTTCACTTGGTTTGCTGTAAATTATTTTTGGTGTAGTGATCTACCTGGACAATTCTCTTGAATTGTTCTAGATCTTTTCGGTCTGGCAAGATACACGATCATTTTACTTCCATCTAAACTCCAAATAATAGTGTTCCTTGGACCCATAAAATAGGGTTATTTGCAGTTAAATTCAAATAGCAGGGATGAAGAAAGAGAAGACCAAAAGAGTAATATAACTTATTTTGAGGCCCAAGATTTTTTTAATCATGTTTTGCCTATCTAAGCAACATTGTAATAGAAGGGGTTCTTTGCCATGGTTTGGTATAAGATTAACACGTGTATAAGATCTTTTTTTTTAATTTCAAGTTGCTTCTTTCTTTCTTCTTCTTTTTTTTATTTTATTTTTATTTTTTATGGTTGAAATGCAAGTATACAATGACTTTCCATGATTGCAGATATTCAAGGCTGACTTCACATGTCCTCCATGGTTTTCCTCAAGCGCGAAGAAACTAATCAAAAGAATTCTCGATCCTAATCCTCTGACAGTATGTGGCCACTTTTCTCTTATTCTTTTGGTTAAATTGCAGTATTTATATTTATTTTAGTGAATTTTACTTATCAAATAAAATATTTGAGACACTTGTAATTCCCTATATTTATAACTCATGATGTGCATATATAATTTTATGGTATGGAACAGCGCATCACAATTGCCGAGGTCATTGAGAATGAGTGGTTTAAGAAGGGGTATAAGCCTCCCACTTTTGAACAGACAGATGTTAGTCTTGATGATGTGGATGCTATTTTTAATGAATCAGGGGTAAACTATCTCTTGTTTGCTATTTCAGTCAAAAAGCATTTGATCTTGTACCTTTTTGGTTAGTAATTTGAGTACTGGAGCATTTGACGGGCTTTGACTTTGATATTCCTCTTAATGTACAGAACTCTCAAAACCTTGTCGTGGAAAGGCGGGAAGAACGACCTGCAACACCTGTCACTATGAATGCTTTTGAGCTTATCTCTAAATCTCAGGGTCTCAACCTCGGTTCTCTATTTGAAAAGCAAATGGTACATCATATGTTTACAGCTTTGATTGTGCTCGGTTCCTAAACTATCAGATGTTAAAGATCTTTAGAATGCTATAATTCCATGTATTTGTCAGTAAAGTGAGAGCTTCTATGTCATCTCATGAATGGACCGGGGTGATTTTGTTAAGTATTATTGGACCATTGGAGATTTTGTTAATGCCTTCAATGTGCGGGAGTAGAGCTGGTGAATTTGTCATGATAGTAGCTGTCAAAAAATGTTGAACTTCTATTTGTTCAATTTTTTTTCCTCCCGCATGCTGCATCATAATTACGTAGTGAAATGACAAGTATCTGTCTCTTCTTTATTGATAGACCCTCAAATTTGTTTATATATTTGAAGCTTATGATGTCTGACATATGCTCTGATGATCAGGGGCTTGTTAAACGGGAAACAAGATTTACATCCAAATGTCCTGCTAATGTGATTATCTCGAAAATTGAAGAAACTGCGGTGCCTTTGGGTTTTGATGTAAAGAAAAACAATTACAAGGTACAGTACAGTGTGCATTCTGGTTCTCTCTCTCTCGTCAATTATTTGTCTTTATGTTTTTTCTAGAGCAGTTTAGAAGCAGATTATTTTACATAGCGATTCCATCAATAAATTTAGTATTTTGACTAGGTTGAATAAATCCAAGGAATATATGGTCTTCCTGCATCCTAATTTCTTTGCCTGTAATTTTGTATTTTTGCGTTTCACCAACTAGTTGCTAGGTCTAATTGATTTTTTACAATTGGACATACAATGAACTTGGCTATAATGAACTTATCAGCAACATTAAAAGGTTATGAAACACTTTCAATCAAGGTCTTTCTGTTTTCCTACTTCTAACAATATCCTTTTTTGTTATCAATCCCAGATGAAACTTCAAGGGGAGAAAACTGGGCGCAAGGGTCATTTAGCTGTTGCAACTGAGGTATGTTTCTCTGAGGAACTTTCTTCAAAGGATCTTCTGTTGACTGAAAAAGCACTAGAATATCATTCAGGCATTGTCTGAAAAGAATTTTTTTGACAGATTTTCGAGGTGGCTCCTTCACTTTACATGGTTGAGCTTCGGAAAGCTGGAGGGGATACCTTAGAATTTCATATGGTATGGTTCAGTATTCTCATTGCAAACGTAACACTTGGTTGGTAGTAGAAATATTTCTGCAATTGTTTATCCACTGGTTCTATGCAACCATACTAATGCTAGAGACAAGGAAAATTGACAGTCATCAATACGAGACAAGCAATTCAGTTTTGTAGGCAGCCTACCGAATGGGCTATACTAAGGATTTCCTTGATCTCACAATAAGCAAAACCAACGTGCTTATCAAGGGTGGCAGTTTTTTCGAAATTTAGAGAAATCAGATACGGATACCCAATAATTTACCCGTTTTGTATCCTGAAATTTGAACTGTTCTGCGCTACTTTCTTCTTGCATGTGTGTGTTTGTTTTCCCTTTTAATTGTAAATTATGAGCTTATTTTTTGCACTCACTTGAATACAGTTCTACAATAACCTCGCAACTGGTTTGAAAGATGTTGTCTGGAAATCAGGTGATTAATCAGAAGAGGAAGCAAATAATGGTTAGTATAATATATATATATTTTTTTGATCGAGTTTAGTATAATGTGCCTGTTTGGTGCAGCTTAAAAGCTGCTTATTTCAGCTTTCAGCTTAATTTAAGTTATTTTGATGCATTTGGTTTAGCTTATAGCTTATAGTTTTTTGGAAGTCAGAAATCAGCTTATTCTTTAAGTGGGGCAGGAGATGTTTAATTTATAAGTCAGAAATCAACTTATGTTCAAAGTTATAAGCTATAAGCTGTTTAGGCATAAGCTATAAGTACTTTCCCACAGTTCTACCAAACAGGGCCATATAGTAGTAACAACAATTACCATTTTTCAATTGAATATTGTGCAATGGTTTTCTGAATCATTTCATGATCGGTTTGGATACAAGTACTTTGCAACACTACTTATAAAGCATCCAAATGAACAAACTGAAAGTCCTGTGCCAAGCATTAGATTTATCAGATGATTGGATGAATGTTTTTGGGTTGTGACATATTGCTTTGGTTTGCGTCTACAGGTGTCAGTATCGTGTCCTGATCATCCGCTTCCTTTCAAGACAAATATTGGTGGGAATTTTATGGAATTTCAGCTACAGATATGTGAACTCATACTCTTAGGTTTTGCTGTATTGTGTTTTTTTATTTCTTTGCATGGCATTGGGTGCAGAAACTTGTTCTGGGTTCCTCTAGCAATGTGTTTTCCTTGTTAAACGTGGTTGCTCATATATAAAATACCTTGACATTGTTTGGTTTAGATTGAACAATTGCTTGGACCATTTTGTTTTGGGTTAATTTCACTTTTATTCCCTACCCTAAACTATCACTTTTGTTTTTTGGGTCTATTTCATCTTTAAATTTACAAATCAGCAATTGTTGAAGCTTGATTTGATCGGTAAAAAAATTAGTAAAATTTGAACAACTTAAATGCACAATTAAATGCTCATTTTTTCACTATTTTTAATAAATTACACCTCAAAACCAAAAGAGTTTGGTATTTCAAGGTAGTTGAATTTTCAGATCTTTTTTTAAAAAAATTGGAAATTAGTTGGACTAAAAAAGAAAACCCAACTCAAAAAAATTTAAAATCATATGAAAGTAATAAGTGATGGTGGTTTCTTTTTTCTTTATTCTTTTTTTTATCAAACTAAATTTTCTGTAGTTTTGAAAAATATTTCTAAAAACTTAACCAAACAAAACCAAAATTTGGAATTTTATGGGCATTTTAGCTTTTTGTCCATTAGAAAAAGGGAAAGAATAAAGCTTGGGACCTCGAATTTCGTTTCCCCGAATCCCCTTAATGTCCAAAACGACGTCGTTTTGGGCATTAGTTTTTTTTTTTTTTTTTTTTCCTTCTTCCATTTTCGGAGTTAAACCAGAGAGGGAGAGAAAGAGAAGAGAGAAAGAGAGAGAGAGAGAGAAGAGAGGTGGTTTGCCGGTCGTCTGCCCACGTCGTCGTCGGCCCAGCCCCGATCGTCGCAACACCACCGCCGTCGCCTCCGGCCCCGCCTCCGCCTCCTCCCACTGGTATGGCCCCCCCCAGTCCACTCCTCCTCCTCCTTCCTCTCCTTCCTCCTCCCTCCTCTCTCCTCTCTCCTCCTGCTTCTTCTTCTTCCTTCTTCTGCTGGAAAAAAAAAGAAAAAGAAAAAAGGAATTCGGGGGATTCAGGGAGGGGGCTTTCAAGCTCCCTAGCAATGCTCAAAGGGAAAATTAGTAAAACATTCATCTCTAACTTTGTGTAGTTGAAGAGGTTCAAGACGTTTTTTTTTAGCTAAGGTCCCTTAACATTTTCACAGATAAAATTCGACGCAGAAAAATTTCGCTCAACTTAGAGAAATTTCAATTTCATAGAGAAATTTGTTTGATTTCTCTCTTATTTCATAATTTTTTTTTGAAATTTCTCTATGAAAATTAAAATTTCTCTGAATCGAATTTTTTCTGTAAAAGCATTGAGGGACCTTAATTATTATAAAAATAGTATATATCTTTTATTTTATAAAATCTTATTATCAGAGACCTTAAAAAAAAAATTTCCTAAAAAAAACTAGACTTTAAACCTTCCCCTCACAAATATTTTAGTTTAGGGTTCAATACATCTACATATTTTTTTACAAACAAGGCCCATGAATTTAAACTTGATGACCAAAGTCATGTGGTATAAAAGAACCAGACACTTTGAAATCGATTAATTTCTTGTTTTGAAAACAAGTGGGATTTTTTTTTTTTTGCAAAACTTTTGAGAATCTTATAGTTCAAATCCAAGTTTCAGATTACCTTCCTAGTTTCAGGTACAGAAGGAAACAAGGTGATACAAGATTGAGAGTGAGTTGCACAGTTGTGAAAGCATTTTATGTAATTGAATCAATTTTGGATATGTAAAAATAATTTTTGTTGCTTTATTCCACACAAGAAGTGAAAATTATTTTACAATTATAGAGATATGAAAATGGAAAGCAATTAGTTCATTGCTTTTGATTCTTAATATTGCATACATTTACATACATTGACTCTACTAATCTATCCTTCAAATGGTAACTTAATGAGGAGCATGAATCAATTGAGGAATTTTTATTCTACTCTCTTTTATTTCTCTGTTTCAGACACATTTTTGTCATAAGATCTATCTTTTGACTCTGATCTTGTGATAGAGAGGGGATTTGGAACAAAGAGATATGAAAGAATGGGACAGAGAATCCAATTATGCAAGACTCATACATTCTTTGTCCATTATCGTGTTTTCTTCCTCTTAAGTTTAGTTACTTTTTTTATACTCCTATAATACAATCCCCCATAAGGTGACAGTAAAGTCCGAATATATACAATTACTTATAAATTGAGTATATCGATTAAGGGTGCATCACAAACTTAAGATATTCAAGCTTATAGTTCATTCAAAGACATGCCAATATGTCACTCTCACTTCTACGAGACAATAGTCATCCATATAAAATATATACAGTTCAACAGGATTGTCAATTCAAAAGTCCATTTTCATGTCAAAACATAGAATTTAAAATTAGTTACATAGTTCAATTTGAGTTAATAATTCATCTGAAGACTTGCTATTTTGTATGTTACTCTCACTTTTATGAGACAATAATCACCCATATAAAATATATATGGTTCAGGAGGACTATCAAGATTAATTACATAGTTCAATCTGATTACCTTATTTTCCAAACGAACACTGTCTTACATTGTATTTGGTTGAGGGATTTGAAAAGGGAAAGGGAAAAGGAGTGTGAAATTAGGTAAAATATAGATATATTTTATTCACATTTCACCTACCTTTTCTATTTTTCTTTCCAAATCCTTCCTCAAATTCTCCAACCAAACACAGTATTAATGTTTTTATACCCTCTACATGTCTTTATCTCTCTGTCCATTGTCAAGAACACTATTGAATGCACTACTCACATTGAGAATGATTATTGAGATTGTTTAAAATTTTCTTTTATTTCTTTAAATTGATCTATAAGAAGTTCCACATCTTACTTTTATAAGTCCTTCCAAAGGACAAACCCATCATTATCCCTCATGCACGTTTTAATAACAATTGAAAAAAAGAAATGAAAAAGGAGACTTTACAAACCAAAATTTTCAAAGATTGAAAGAAAGGTGACAAACCATTTCCTCCATAATCAATGGCTAAAAATATTGCAAGCACCATTCTATTCAAAACCTATATATAAAGGTCCCTAATCTACTTTGAAAACCGTAAAAAATAATAATAAAATAAAAGTAAAATCTACTTTTGAAAAAAAAAAAAAAAAAAACATTAAAAGAAAATTCTACTTCAAATCTTATCTACCTCATATCAATGCCAAATTCCAAACATATACGAGCACTATTAAATTTATTTGGAAAACTAGTTTAAAACTATTTTGGGGAAATTTTTTCTAAAAGCACTGCAATTTTTTGAATTTTTTTTAAGTTGTATCTTAAAATGTTGAAAATTATTATTTTTGCATACAAATAAAAATGATATAAAAACAATGAGTGTTTTTGAACTATTCAATTTGATGCACTAGTGAGCTGCCTCTACTGAAAACGAAAAAAATACAAACCAAAAAAAAACACAAACTTGGACAAAATAAACATCTTAGAATCAGAAATTTAACCAAACAAATCTTAGAAAATTTAGAAGGCAGGAAAAAAAAAGAAAAAGAAAAAGAAAAACGTAATTCCACTGCACAATGAATTTGTTTATAGTAGGATTTGAGAGGGGTGGAAGGTAGACATTTTTATCCCCACTTTTTTTTTATAGCGAGATCGAATCTTATGCCTCAAAACTAAAAAAAAAAATCCCGGGCTAATTTAAAATTCAAAATATTAGTTTTTTTAAAAAAATACCAAAATATAATTCGCTTTTGCATTCAATTCTAGGCTAAAATTTCACAATCTCAAAACTAACACAAGACTAAGTCCAAAAGAAGAAGAGTCAATCAAAGAATTATGAGGCTATGTGCTTCCAAAAAAAATTAATTAAATTAAATTAAATGTAGAAAATGACATGGTACCCTTAAGAGATAACAATGCTGACAATTTTTATGAATATACTACAAGACAATATGAATTTAAGGTAAACCTAACATTTTCCTACAGTAGAAAGTACAAAAAAAAAACTAAGAAAAATTGCCTATGGAAGAACAATTAATACATACATGTGATTTTAAATGACACAATTGGATTCAATGTGTTTGCTTGGGAATAGAGAAAAAAATGATTGACTCAATTAAAAACATCCATTGAAAAGAATATAGAAAATTCTGTATTTTTAGGTAAGGATCATATGGGTCTCTAAATTTATGTTCTCATGCTTTAAATTCTTCACAATTATTAAATAATTAATAATTTTAAAATAGAATAATCTTAATATATGATCTAATAAATATAAATATTTAAAAATTAAAAAAAAAATTAAAGAAAGCAAATCTCATGCTTATATTGTGTCTATGTGCAAAATTATCTAGTTGGTTCATGAATGGTACACACCTTTCAAAAGATGTGTACCGTATGTATCTTATTACGTATTTTTGTGATAATATTATATATTTTTATAATAAATGTTATATATTTTTTTGGTAAAAGTTACGACAATTTGTGATTTACAAATAAAATTTTACATTTTGTAGTAGTGTCACACATTTTAGTGATAATATTACGCTTTTTGTGGTCCAAACATTTTCTAACTACAAAATATATAACAATAGCACAAAACATTACTAAAAAATATATGATTTCAATTCTAAATTACAAACTATCATAACTCTTATCAAAAAAATATATAAGATACACTATAAAAATATGTAATAAAGCACATGTGACACATCTTTAGAGATGAATGTGCACCTAAAATTTCTCATTTCATTTAACTCATTGCATTTGTTAACAAAAAAAAAGAAAAATGAGTGAAACCACTAAAAAAAGGAGTATTAATAGTTTTAAAGTTGTGTGGGTCTCACATGATGGAATGTTTTGCTCTTGTGTTTTTTTTTTTTTTTTTTAAATTTTCACCTCATTAGTGATCAGTTAATACTCTCAAATTAATGGAATGAATCATTGTCAAAATAAAATTATCAAAAGAATATAATTTCTCATTTATAGGGTACTCTTCATAATTAATTCAAAAGTGCTTTATTGACTTGCCACGTGGAAAACATGGTCAAATAAGTAGGCTAGTCAACCAACTCAAATGCCATAAAATGCCCATCATTTACTCACACCAAGTAGTGACAATATGGGCCAAGGACATGACCTAAACACTCCCATGTGGATAGGTATATATATATAGATAGGGCTCCAAACCCACCGTCCATGGTCACCCATTTGAGTAATGATAGTCATAATAATAATAATAATACACCACTTCATTTATAAGAGAATGTTTTGGGCACTTACCTTTTATCTCAAATTCTTTTGAGAAAGGTTATTATTAAGTAATAGCATAGGGTTATTAATTAATTGGAGGGTCTCATTAAAGGTAATCCATAAAAAAGTTTGGAGGAATAATAAATTAGTGGAAAAAAACTTAAAGTAATTACAAGAACATATATGAATGTTTAAGTGGATTCTATGCTATGTTACGAGTAAGGATACAGTTTTTACCAAGGCCATTACTTTAAAACCCAGTTATATCTCCATAATTTTTTAATTATTTTGATTTTTTTTTTTAAAGAACAGATTGAGTTCTTAATGATTTGGAATTTTAAAGTTAAAGAGTAACCAAGTATAGGATTCTCTATTAAAAATTTATGGCTTTTTTTTTTTTAATGATTGGGTCAGTTTATGCGCACCTCGACTAATCTCAGAATTTACGCAAAGTATCATCTCCATATAGATCAGACAAATCTTAGATAGAACATGAGGATGCGGCCCCAAAAAATTGATAACACCTAGTACAAGTTAAACTTAAGATCTGGAAGGAGCACACTATCATGCCCCAAACTACACCCATTAAGCCAATGTACTAAAACGACGCCGCTACGTAGCTCGAAATTCTTTGGCACGAATTTGGCTCGACACCAAAACGACGTCGTTTTGGTGTCTTTTTTCTTTTCTTTTTTTTTTTCCTTTTTTCTTGTGTTGTTGCAGATCGGTAGAAGGAGAACGAAGAAGAAGAAGAAAAGGAAGAAGAAAAAGAAGGGAGAAGAAGAAGAAGGGTGGAGAAGAAGATCGGGAGGAGGAGGGAGGAGAGAGGGGAGGGGGCCATAAAAATCGGGATGGAGGAGGAGGCGGGGCTGCGCGGGGCGAGCTGCTGCGACGAACTGGACAGGAGGGGGCTGCGACTGCGACTGCGACTGCGACGATCGGCGAGGCGGTGGCGGTGGTGCGACGATCGGCGAGGAGGTGGTGCTGCGACGATGGCGGCGAGGCGACGGCGACGGCGGTGGTGCTGCCTCCTCCTCTTTCTCTTCTCCTCTCTTCTTCCTCTCTTCTCTCCCTCTTTCTCCTCTCTTCTTCCCTCTGTTTGTGCAGAGCTCCTTTGCTTGAGAAGGGAAAAAAAATTTCGAGCCGTTTCGAGCCGTAGAGTTTCGAGCTCTGGATCATTTTCGGTACTAAAATTTAGGTCTTCTTAACTTCAATATATTTCCAACTGCACATTGGCCATGTTTGGTGCAATTTATTCAAGTTGCTTATAACGTTTTATCTTGAAATGTGTGTCAAAATTTTTGGTACAATTTCTAACAATTTAAATAAGTTTAAAAAATAAAGGGCGAATTGCACTAATAGTTCCTATAGTTTGGGGGTCGTGTCACTTTGGTCTCTGACTTTTCAATTGTGACACTAACAGTCCCTATAGTTTGGGGCTCGTGTCACTTTGATCCCTGACTTTTCAATTGTGACACATTTGACCTTGAATTTTGAATTTTGTTCCAAATAAGGACAATTGAAGATATCATTACTCAATTTTAAGGATAAAATCATCAATTTGATAAAATATAAACTAATTTGACAAAAATAAATGTCAAAAAAAATATTTTTGAATTTTTAAGCATTATTTCTACCCACCAAAGACATAATAAGAATTAATTTGGTAAATAAATAAAAAAAGAAATGCTTAAAAGATTTATTAAAAATAAAGAAATGCTTAAAAGATTTATTAATTTTGTATAATTTTATCTCTAGTGGGTAGAAATAATGCTTAAAAATTCAAAAATATTTTTTTTGACATTTATTTTTGTCAAATTAGTTTATTTTTTTATCAAATTGATGACTTTATCCTTAAAATTGAGTAATGGTATCTTCAATTGTCCTTATTTGAAACAAAATTCAAAATTCAAGGTCAAATATGTCACAATTGAAAAGTCAGGGATCAAAGTGACACGAGCCCCAAACTATAGGGACTGTTAGTGTCACAATTGAAAAGTCAGGGACCAAAGTGACACGACCCCCAAACTATAGGGACTATTAGTGTAATTTGCCCAAAAATAAATTACCTATAAACTAAAAGAGGGGTAAATTTAACTTTTTGTTTTTTACTTTCTAATTATAAATTTTTAACTTGAAAATTGTCTTACCAAAAGTTCAATGCGATGAAGATGATTGTATTTCACAAATCAGAAGGAATAAAATTTTGAACACTGAGGATTCCTGACGAGGTAACCGTTTTGTTAACCTAGGGTTTTGAGCATATTAATTTAGTTGATGGATATAATAATTTTGTTAACCTAGGACTTGGAGCATTAATTTAGTTTGTGGATATGGTAATTTATTATAGTTAAATGGTAATCGAGGAGGGTGACACTTTAGTGAGGAGGGAATACTTTAGTCTAGGGTTTGGAGCCCTTAAAAGTAGTGATAATAATTTTGAAGGGAATATGAATCATATTTTAATGTTGAAAAATCTCTAATTAATTTCTAATTTTTTAGTCTAGGGTTTGGAGCCCTAAAATTTCTAATTAATTTCTAATGTTAAAAAATCTCTAATTAATCTCTAATCATATTAATTTCTAATTTTGAAGGGAATATGAATCATATTTCATATTTTATAATAATTTCTAATTAATTTAGTTTATGGATATGGTAATTTATTATATATATAATTTTTTAAAAAAATTCTCAAATATCATTAAAATGTGCTAACATAATCATCATATGAGTATTTTTCGTCATTTTTTTTTTATTTTGGACAACAAGTAATGTGAGAATTAAATTGAAATAATGGTAGAAGTTTTAGAACTTTAATTGTTGTAATGAGAAGAAGAAAAAATTTGAATAAAAAATTAAGAGCAAACATTTTTACTACATTTTAATATTTATAAAAAAAATTAATAAAAAGTTGGCAATTTGTGAAATAGAGTAGAGATTTTAGGGCATCGGTCACATACTTAAGGAAGGAGGGGTAGGAGGGAAGAATGATCATATATAGAGGGGTCACATTATAGAATTCTGTACCCTACACACACACCCTACTTACTGACACATTTCATTCATTCACATAAAAAGATGGCATTGGTGGATGTGTATCGAAAGTATCTTTGACTCGTCTCAGCAAGCAAAACACCCCTTCATTTATTTATTACTAATTATTTATTTTTCAAAAATACTTGTTAAAAAATTTTACTTTTTTATTTTATGTATTTTTTTATTTTTACTAAATTTTTTTAATACTTTAAGTATTTTTTTTAATTTTTAGACATACCTAACATAAATATATCTAAAAAATAAAAAATTTGTGAAAAAACTTTTTAAAAATTCACCAAATACCAAAAATATAAAAAAATACGAAAATTCAGTACTTTTTTGTATTTTTATGTATTTATTAATTTTTTAAAATATTTTTTTATAAATTTTTTATTTTTTCAATACATCTAAGTAAGATACATCTAAAAAAAAATGTTTAAAATGTTAAAAATATTCAGTAAAAACAAAAAAAAAACACAAAAATTAAAAAACTCAATTTTCAAAAAACTTAGGGATTGTTTGGTAATGAGTTGGGCTAAATAATCACAAAAGATAAAAAAAAGAAAAAGAAAAGAAGAAGTCAAAAAATTACAAAAAGCCAAAAATCACAAAAGGACAAAAAAAAATCCAGCATCTAAAGCTAAAAAGCAAAAAAAAAGCCAATTAAAAATACCAAACGAGCAAAAAAATTCCAAACTAAAAAAGTCAAAAAAAAATCAAAAAAACCAACTAAAAAAATTATTACCAAACCAATGCTTAATCCAAAACACTCATACTATAAAGTTTCAAATAGCCCCTCAATTATAATATTCCTAATAATCGTCAAAACTCTGCGAGGAATTCAAATTCACCCGAAGTTGTCTTTTCTTATTTATTAATTTGTTTTTTATTTTCTTCGGAAAGAAGTTAATTATGGATCTTTTTTCTATAAGCATAACAAAAAGAAAAAAAAAATATAACATATTTTTTTTATTAATCATAAAACATTTTCTTATCAATTTAAAAAAATTATAACATTTGTTATATATATACATATATATTTTTTATTAGCAAACATAACATATATTTGGTGGTATTTGGTTACACATCAATCAATCACTTTTTCTCTTACAATCATTTATTTAGCTTAAAAAAAATTCATAAATTATTTTAAACACAATTATTTTTATTGACTAAAATAATTAAAAAATTAAATAAAATAACCGACATTCCATCAATCAATCACTTTTTCTTTCACAATTATTTGGTCAGTTACAAAAAAATTCACATATTATTTTAATCACAAATTTTTTATAGATCAAAATAATTTAAAAAATCAACTAAAATAACTAACATACCAAACGAATATTTAAGAATACACAGTTTTGGAGTATTTTTATCCACCCAAAAAAAAGTTTCGGAGGATTTAACCCTCCGTATCATCATGCAATTGATTTTAGAACAAAAGGAGGAACCTGTGCTAAACTTAGGGTAGTTAGGCCATTCAATTTTGGGTCACATCATTTCTTATATTTTTTTATTTATAAAAGAATAAAAAAAAATTAAAAAATTAAAGATCAACTTTTAATCAACTTCTCAAAATACCTTAAGTATAATTTATTTTCAAAAAATATATAAAAGTCAAAAAAAAAAAAAAAAAAAGACCAAACCATGTAAGAGTGATCTTTAGAGTTAGACTTTTAATGGAGTCAAGGTATGTCACTTATAGGTGGTATTACACATCAGAGTTATTTAACTATATAGTGGTAAGTCGCGAACTTGTACATTAATAGGAATTTGAATCTACACTTGTGATACTAGATATGGTTTGCTCTAGGTTAAAAAATTTGTCATACTAACCACTAGATGTGGTCGTGGGTCGATTGCTGCCATTGAACCTCTAATTCGCCATCCGTCCATCGGATTGGCCGATTGGAAAAAATCCATCCGCATTCGTCCGTCAATCCGGCTAATGCGGATTGGCGGATGGATGAGAATTAGGTTGGTAGTTTAAAATTTTACAAATTTTTGACATAACTTAACATGTGCGCTTCCTAAAAAAAAAAAAAAAAAAAAAAAAATGTGCACTTCCATTCTTAACCACCACCTATATGCAATGCATACATAAATAAAACACTGCAATGGGCAAAGCAAACAAACACATATATAACAAAAACAAACAAACAATAGTATTACAAATAGTGTGTATATGCGCGCTGTGCATGCATAATAATAGACTTCTATTCTATTAGAAGTCTTTTATTAATAGAATAGAACAACTTGTAATAGAATAGTATTACAAACTTGTTCAAACACTGTGTGTGGGATCATAGAAGACTTCTATATCAGTTTGCATTGCTGCAATATACAAAAACAACATGCTCAGATTTAGATTCAAACAAACAAACACTCTGCTCAGATTTAGTTGCTCAAATTTAGATTCAAACAAACAAACACTCTGCTCAGAGGTAGTTACACAGTGTGCTGTGCATGCATATACAACAACACAAACAACCTAAGTAGTGGGCAGTGGGCACAAACAAACTCCGTTTTTCCCACTGGGCACAACAAACAATTGGATAGTGGGTGCAACAGCGCAGCACAAATTTTCAACATACAACCATCCAAAATAAAGTATTACAATCATCCAAAATAAAATATTACAATCATCCAAAAAATTTAAAACGTCTTAATACAATTATCCAAAATAAAGTATTACAGTCATCTAAAGAAAGTTTCAACCAATAGTCATATTTTCAAAACAACTTAAAAAGAAACAATAAAGCCATTCATTTCTTTGAGCTAAACCATGAGTCATCTAAACTTGCATAACAAAAAAATGAAATTATTTAATAAGGAAAACACTAAGAAGTCACAACATTTAACAAAGGGGACGTATTTTACCAATGATATTAAACTTCAATAAAACTACTCTCCAGACTTGGGCTTGAACATGAACTTGATTCCGAAACAACTTCACTAAAAATGAGATTTAGAATATGCGCACAACAATGCATATGTAAAAAGTCATGCTTCAAGATAGTTCACTTCCACAGTTTTGTGGTTCGTTTCAAGAATCTAATGGTTAGATTATTAGAACTTGCATTGTCAATAGTTAAGGTAAAAAGGCCATCAATGTCCCACTCTTTTAAGAGTGCCTCAATTTTTTTACCAAGAGTTTCTCGTTTGTGGTATTCAACTTGACAAAAATTAATGATTCTCTTTTGTAACTTCCAATCATTATCAATGAATGTGTTGTTGTAGCCACCTCATTTTTTACTGCCCTTAAGACTTATACGCCTCAGGTTGAACACTCGACGATGAAAGTTACGCTATACAACCGCTCAAGTTCTTCAGCAAAAGGCTTCGATTTTTGAGCTTCTAAATCCCAACCTTACGCCCTATTTTTGATCAAAACTATTTTAGACCTTTAAACCCTATTTTTCAAAATATTTTTTCAAATGTTTCTACGATGTTCTGAGACTAACATTTCATTTCAAATATTGCACTTTTCGGTAAACTGAGTAAGGACATAGAGGAAATAAGTGGAAAGGAGATGAACTCTTTGAAAAATCTTTAAAAACATCTTATTTATAGGTTTGGAGTTGGAGGAAACAAGAGGGGAGGAAAGAAAACTAGTTGGAGGAAAGGTTGGGCATCAACCCGTTAAGAAAGAAATGAGCAGCCTTCACTAAAATAGGCATATCTCTTTGTTCACTTAGAATTTAGATGTGAGGCCACCACTATTGGAAATTAGACTTTCGGAGATTCAATTTAGGCTTAAGAATCACTTAAAACTCAGTTCGGATGAAGGAGATATGCCCGTTTAAAGTTGGGCTTAGACATAAATTTTTGTGTCCGGCCGACCACTTTTTGTGGACAGTCATACAAGTCTTTGGCCGGCCAACCAGGTGTCCCCATGGGCCAATTTTAGTGGCTGGATGACCATTTGTTCCGGTAAAACAGATATTTGTTGTCAGCTATCCCTTACAGGTGCATGCACTACACCAGCTGTCTCTATACTGATATTTCTGACAAAGGCACTTGCTTTTCTATATATATATGACCACCCCTATTGAAATTAGGTTAGAAAAAAAATTCCTAAAGCTCCAATACTTGCATAGCACTCTCTCTCTCTCTCTATCTATCTTGCAACCTACACACTCTCTCTCTACACTTCTTAAACCAAAAATTTAGCTCTTCTTGCTGAGGTTCTTGAGCTCAAATCTCAGCCCTTGAGAGTGAGAACTTGTTGGTTTGTCAACAAAGGAGTTACCTCTCTTTAAGAGGTATAATTTTGAGCATCTCTACACTACTACTTTTCTCTATTTTCTTACTGTTTTTGTATTGTTTTTACATTGTTTTTATGGGCCAAAACTTGTGGCTTAAAGCTATCAAAAGTGGAGGGGTTAACCACCCTTCTTTGAACCTTATTTTCTAAGCTTTTTGCCCTTGTGTTTTCCATTTCTTTCTCAACTTTTTTCCAACTTTTTATCACTAATTTTCAGAGGTTTTCAGAGGCTAAAAATGTTGTTTTGAGGTCCCAAAAATTGAGGGGTTAGCCACCCTCCTTACGCTTGTTTACTAGCTTTATTTCCTCATTATTTTAGCTAACTTTTTCAAGCTTTTCCATGTAATTTCCAGCATTGTTTTTAGCTATTTTAGAATTGTTTTTGGTTGTTTATTTCATTTGTGCTTTGTATAGTATGCTTGTAGTGTAGTGGTCCTCATAGGCTTGGTAGTTTAGGCCTTAGCCACCAACTGATTTGAGTTAATAGCATTTATTTTATGCTTTTCATATTTGTGTTCATCTTTAATCACCTCTGCAACATTCTTCCTTTCTTGGCTTTTTATTTCTTTGAGAGTTGTTTCAACCAAGTGTTGTTTAAGCTTGAGAAAGAGACCCTTCAATGTTAAATGGTTTAATCTTTTGGAAGGTTCATTACCAGGGTATTACCTCTCTTTCATACCCAAAGCAACTTCTTGTTTGACACTTCTCTCCATTTAGTGGACTTGACTATGATTTTTGGACTAAAATGACTAAGGAATGGAAAAATAATATAAAAGAAGTAATAAAATTAGGGCTAAAATGGAACAAGATAATAAAATCAAGTCTTGGGTTCAATCGGACGTTAATTGAACCCATTGAGTCTTGAGTCGTTTCATACTTTTAGTGATGAAAATGGTTCAAGATTCAAGGTCTACCACTTCTTTTGATCAATTCCATGATAGGGAGGAGGTTTGTAGGTCTTTCATTGTCATTTATTGAGCTTGTGTCCCTTGATTCATAAATCATCACGCAATGAGTTTCCGTTGATTGATGGCTTGCGAATCAAGGCTACCCCTCATTTGATCTGTTTGATGATAAGGAGAGACAGAGTGGACAAACATCCCCTAAAAATACTCTGTTTCTTCTCTATTTTTTTTTCTGTTGCAACAGGGCAGAAGCCAAAACTAGTGGTCGACCGGCTAACTCTCTGTACGGCCGACCACTTTTTTTGGCCGGCCAACCACTTCTTTTCAGCCAGGTAGTGCCATTTTCCTGCAAAACAAAACAGAGGTAGAGGCAAAACTAGAAGTATTTTCTGCAGACAGAACAGTTCTTGCAGCAAAACAGAGGTGTTTTCGGGAGGATGTTCGCATTGGCACATATGGTTCCTTAACCCCCGCTCGATTTTTAATTAGCTTACATAGCTCTTAGTTAACTAGTTAATTCCTTGGAACTTGTAATAGTTAATTAATTCCATGTTGTAACTAATTAGTTAGTTAATTTGTAATAGTTGGTTAGTTTAGCTAATTCATTTATTTGGTTTGTAATAGTTAAATTAGCTAGGACATTCATTCGAATCCTCCTGCGCGAGGGAAAACTTGCAATGTCTTCCAACCCCTATTTCTTTCTCCATTTTATTTACTTACTTATGATGGATAGCATAGAGCATCATATTTTAATTAGCATTTTCCATGACTTGCATCCATTTGTCTTGCATGCATTAGGCTCGGCGCATCATTTTAACTTTGTGGTTATTTCACATTCTTCATTTGAATACGTGCTTAACTGTATGTTATCAAATTAATCCACTTGCCATGCTAGTAACTGGGCCTAGTAGTTACATCTTTGCATGTGTTGCATTAGGCACTTGCATATTAGATCATGCATTTTACTAGCTATTTTTGTCACGACCCAAATCCGCCCCTCTAGGTTTAGCATTGTAACTGGCTAGTAATCCTTTGATTACCAAAGGCCTCTGAACAGATTACCATGTATTTAGGGGCTGCGAAAGCAAATATAAATTATACATAGTCTGTTGAGCTATGTAGACGTATATGAGACATAAATTATAAAAACTTTATGTACATAGGTGACGTCGCAATACAGAAATCCATGTCATATAACAGATATAACAAAAGGGAGCTTAGCCCAATATATACATAAATAGAAAACTTGTTCATATTCCAAAAGAAAGCAAGGTCTCAATATGTACATCACAAAAGGGAACCTCTACGAGATACACAACAGCTGGTTAACACGACTGAGAGTCTAGGTCATCAACTCTGAGTTTGGTCATGCGCCTGGTCACCTGCATATAAATAATAAATAGTGAGCGAAAGCCTAGTGAATAATAACAGAATAAAGATTTTAATGAATGATTTCCAGCTTCGTATCATATCAATCAGAGAGATAAACATTGTTATAACCAAACAGAGTCATGTTCATAATTGTATTCGAATCATGTGTGGTATATCCATTAGCATTAACATATCATGTTTGGTCAAACATATTAAGTTCCATTATGGAACCTCTGGTACCGGGTGTCTCATCACATACGTAAGCCATGGTATTGTTTTCCCCGAGCGAGGGCCTATGCCACGGTATTGTTTCCCTCGGGCGAGGGCCTGTGCCACGGTATTATTCCCCCAGGTGAGGGCCTCATGACCATAAGCCATATGTCCCCTGGGTGACGGCCTCTGCTAAGGATATCACAATTATAGTTCAAAGAAAAATTGGATAATCATTCGTTCATATAAAGCATAGCATTTCACAGAGCTATTCATTTCATATTATCAGAAAATAATTAATATCAAATATAACTTTACAGAGTTATTACTCACAGATGGTTAGACAAATATCTTGATGGTAGCCAATGGATCAACAGCTTACGGCATATGACCTACACAAACATAACAGATACACATACTGAGACACACGTTCAGATCGTACTTAACTTATTTCATTTCATTATTCGTGTGTTTCTAAGTCTTATCCTCATTATCATGTCTTAATCTTAGCCTAGGAATGTCTAGGATGTAATGAGGATACTAAAATGCACTTGAAAACACTTGGGGAAATATGCTGAAAAAAGGAGCCTCGCTTGAGCGCAACTTCCTTCACTCGAGCGCAACTTCCTTTGCTCGAGCAGTCTGTAAACTTTGCAAAAGTACTGGTTATGTGATTTTTCCTCTCGACGTACGCTTGACGATCGTTCGAGCGTGAGACTGAGGTCCTCGCTCGAGTGCAACTCTTGTCGCTCGAGCGATCTGCAAAAATGGCAAACTTCTGGGAGCATGCATTTTACACTCGAGCCAACTTTTGGTTGCTCGAGCGAGAGTGCAAAACAAAGAGTGGTCGCTCAAGCGCAGGTTCTATCGCTCGAGCTGTAACGCCCTCAAAATATGACATAAACCAACCATTCATAAGACCCATAAAAGATAATAGAAATGTTATATTTCATTTATCAGAGTTTATATTATAAAAGATATTATATGTAATTTCTAAATGTTAACAACAGAATAAGTGCCCTACAGGCTTACATCTTTCTAAGTTGTCACTTGGTTACAACAAAAGAAGAGTCTTAGCTCTTTTACATATAAAGCCCTCGGCTTGAATTTACATTTGAATACAAAAATATAACAAAATAGAGCCTCCAATCCTTAATCCTTCCAAGCTATGCTCTTGGAGGTGGCATGTCACCAGTACCAGAAAGTGGTGTCCTAAGTAGGGTGAGTCAAAGCTCGGTAGAGATATGCTACACAATATATGAGAAATAACCAAGGCATAAGCATTAGATAAATGTAGGATATTCCGTAACCGATACATATTATTTCCGTGACCATTTAATAGACATTACCATAACTCAATTCATTTCCAATCATCCATTTCGAGTAAATCTATTTACCAAGTTCATAGTTATCAAACGACCAAAATGAGATTTTAACTCAATGGTTCACAATTCAATGCATTCATCAATCCAACACTTCTATTTCTTGCCATTTTACGGAACTACGTCCGAAGGAACCGACACCCATAAATAAATAAGATTTTGGGACTTTTACCCTAGACACTCCAGCCAACTTAATTCACAATGGAGTCCATCCCCTATCTTCTCCCAAACAATGGAGTACATCCCCTATCTCCTCCGATACAATGATACATATACAATGTATTTAAACACGTTGTCATATACAATGACTCATCAATTCACATATTCAATGATTTACTCAAACTGTCATATTCAATGACATAATTCAATTGATTAGTTTCAATTTTCCTAATTCTCATGCATTTTTTACAATAATCATAGCTATCCTCTTTCGATAGCCCAAAACAGATATTTCTAAATAGATAAATAAATCTATCAACAGATAATTTATCAAATTTTCCATAGGTGAGTGATTTATTAATCCAACTATACCATTTAATCACATTTTCCCCCAATTTCATAGTTTCCAAACTAATTTCATATTTCCACATTGATTCCATTATTTATACAAAATAGTTTATTTAATTCAAATTAGGGCATTTTTCCCATTTTCCCAAATATTACACCCAAGGCTAAATTTCACCCATTATACACAAATAACCCCATTTTCAAGATCTCACATACACATATGGAGTCCAAAATAAAAAACCCCTCTTTCATAAACTCAAACCCAAACCCTAACTTTACCCAAGCTTCCTAGCTCCACCATTTATGCAAAATGATAAATGTCTAGGTCAAAACTCATATTAAAGAGTAGATTATACCTACCTTAAATGAAGAAGCTCAAAGAGGAAGGAGGAGAAACTTGAAGATGCTCCAAACTCAAACTTTTTCGAATCAAAAGGAAGCTCACGTGATACTCTACCCTTTTTATAAAGGGAGTATGATAGAAAGACTCTAGATCAAGGAGTATTTGTAGAGAGAGAGAATGTTTTAGAGAGAGAGGTAGCCGATCTAGGGTTTTGAGTAAAAAAGAGATCAAAAAGTGATATAAAATCACACTGCTGCGAACTGATATATGCGAGGCTCGCTCGAGCGAAGGAGTTGTCGCTCAAGCGACCAAACACAACAAGTGGCCTCGCTCGAGCGTAATAAGCGTCGCTTGAGCATACAATGCCAAGCTTCAGGTTTGCCACAAACGTAGACGCACGTTCGAGCGCAAGAGTTCTCGCATGAGCGAAGGAACAAATAACATACGTCTCGCTCGAGCGCAAAAGTTCTCGCTCGAGCAAAAGCTCCGTCTAAAAGAAATCTAAGGACTCTTAATCCTCGCTCGAGTGCAAGAACCCTCGCTCGAGCGAAGAAGCAAAAACCCAAGGCTCGCTCGAGCGCAAAAAACCTCGATCGAGCGAGGAAGCCAAAACCTAGACAGCAACCATTTGCACCAATAGACAACCTACATGTTCCAAACTCGCCCAACAAGTCCCAAAACTCAAATTTAAAGAATTAAAGGGAGAAAACAAGACATAGACAACGACATACAATCATGGAACCTAAGTCCAGAATACAATAAAGGTCGAGGTAAAACCGGGATCGCTATACGAGCGAAGAGATAGAATTCTAGAATTTTCAGATTGCTATTCCAAGCTCAAAACTCGAATTCAATACATAAAAACTCATCCTTTTGGACCAAAAACTTAAGGAAACATGTGTGAACTTGGAAAACATTGGGAATTCAAAATTATTTCGCAAAATCAAGGTCCAAAAGCATGTCAATTATGCCAATTCAAACTCGAAATTTTGAAAACATAACATATATTCAATGGAGTGTGTTCAAAGCTTCCAAATCATGATCAAAGAAGGAAAATTGATGGAAATCATGATGAATTCTCAAAACTATGGTAGACATAGCGCATGCATGTGAGAATTCTTAACAATTAAGTTCAAAATGGAATAAAATGTGCATGCATGCATGATATGTTCTTCCTTCCTACCTCACTAGCTCAATTCTTGCATTATTCACCTAACTTCTCTTGAATTGAAGGTCTAGACATGATAAGTAGCCAATCTAAGGGTTGAATCCTTACCTCAATTTCTCAATTAAGCTCTAGATGGTGAATTCACTAAGGTTCTAAGCCAATTCCCTTGAATTCGCTAGCAATTCCTTTGTTTGACTTCAATTCTCTCATCTCTCTCTCTCTCTCTCTCTCTCACACACACACACACACACACACACACACACACACACACATATTTAGGAGCTCAAAGATGAGGGAATGAGAGTGTAATTTGAGTGTCTTGAGTCACACAAGCCTTATATAGGCTTGATTAAGTGTTGGCTAATTAAACTTTAATTAGTCTAAGCAATGACCATTAATTTATTCTAATTAATTTGTTCTGAATCAAATTTCAATTGAACTTATCATAAATTCCTAAAAATCCCAAACAGCACATGAATCAAGTCAATTTCGTGTTCGGATGCTGATAAGGTCTTCAATTCACAGAACAAAACAGAAACATGAACATATATTCCTAAGAGAAACAGATATAAACACAAATAATGTAACACACATGCAATTAATTTAGAATTTCACCTTAATTACTTATTAGACATCTTTAATCATGGTTTAGCAGTTAATCATAGGCCGGGGTTGTTACAATTTTATTTCTTTTGGTTTGCTTCGGTTGAGTACTAGGTGAACACTTATTGCTTTAGCATATCGCATGTATGTGATTGTTGCTATATCAAGCATAACTTCCATGAGGCTAAGTACTTAAGTGATATACCTGTTTTGCATGCCAGTGGATGAAAGCTAATTGCTTAAGTTGGGATAATTTGATTAAATGTATATATGAGATCACTTTTTCAAGTTGTACATATTCAAAACAATTTTCAAAACAAACATCAAAATCAAAATGTTCCAACTTTAGCAAATTAGTCTATACTTGTGTGCATGACATAGTAAGAATAGCCTAATAATCGAAACAAGAGCATATAATGTAAATAAGAATCACATCATGATTAGTAAAGGCCGATCTTTGATCGGGCGAGTGCGGTGCTCAATTCATGACCTTCCTCTCTCGTACCTAAGTTTCCAAACCAAGACACTTTGGTGATGACGGACAAATGGCCTTTGGCACGAGTCATGGGTTTCCTAAATTTTTCAAAAAATATTTAGGTGGCGACTTTGTAATCTAGTAAAACAGGTCATTTTTGGTATTTTAGTTCAAAATCGATTTTTCAAAAGATTTGTCGGATTTGGACTTATTTGTGTTTATCTATCTCACATTGCACTTGTGAAATCAGATTCTAAACTACGAAAGTCCGAACTATAGGGCTAATCATATTCGAAAGGAGTACGAAAAGCAAGCTAAAGCTGCTAGACACATATAACACAAATTTTGTATGGAAATCCATGTGTTTGTGGTAAAGCAAATTCTACGCCCTTTCATAAGTTTCTTAAACCTCTCCTTTTCATTAGTATATATGTCTACAATGTTCTTAGCAACAGTATGTTGAGATGGGATCTTGAACTTGGGTTGCATGACATTACAAAACCCTCTTAAAACCAACCCTATCCACAAATTTAAAAAGTAATTCATCAATTAATATCATCTCGGCAAGATACCTCCTACCAACTTCTATAGAAAATGATGTAGCCACAACCTGAACACCACTCTTGCTACCAACTTCTCTAGGTTTAAATCCCAATGTTTGTTGCCCTGAGTATCACTATATGGATACTTTGTACAATTTTTCAAATGAGTTAATAAATTACTGTTTCAGGACTCTTAGAGCTTGCCATATATTATTTCTTACAATACTTGCACATAGTCCTATCTTTCCCATCAATACCCTTAATCTTTTCAAAATGATCCCAAGCCTTTGATTGTGTTCTCCCACTACTACTACTTTTGGCCAAGGGTGGTCTAGGAGGGGGAGCAATAAGTTGGGTAGAGGGGTCAATAGAAGATGATTCAGGCTCAACATTAGGATTAGCAAAAAATGTTTCTTCGCTTGGAGGATCCATGACCAAAAGATTATCAAATAAACTGCCAAAAACCAAACATAGAACAAGAGTGAGAATGAATAACAAACTTGTGTATTGACACTGCACTACTTAGTACCTGACCAAAAGACAAATAACTAAAGATAAACATCACTACTTAGCAACTACTTAGCAACTCATACAATGTTAACTCAGTAAGCCTACTTAGTACACTGCAGTACTTAGTACTTGAAATTATCCTAACATGATATTCATTTTACCCATTTAATTTAGTTACAGTTGATTGATTTTTAAGGGTAAAGAATAGAAATGAAAGTTCATTAAGATGTACATGTCTAATAACTGAATCTGTTATTTATATAAGCTCATGCTTCAAATGTTTCGGTAAAGAATTTGTAAATAAATAAAGACAAGCATCCTCCAACCAAAAAAAAAAACTAAAACTAAA
The DNA here is from genome assembly GCA_036172215.1 of Camellia granthamiana. NCBI lineage: Eukaryota > Viridiplantae > Streptophyta > Magnoliopsida > Ericales > Theaceae > Camellia > Camellia granthamiana. The sequence continues at coordinate 73,549,561 of CM069909.1, forward strand.
ACTAAAACTAAAAAGGGGATTTTAGAAAAATAAATTACTATTTGCCTACAAATTGTATAAGTTCATTCAGTTTTTCCATTTTTCATTCACAAATTTGCCTACAAATTCAATATTCAAACACAGTTTATCCAAACACAGTTTACAAATTCAATATTCAACACAATTTGCCTACAATGGAAAGTTACATCATTTTTTCCAGTTTATTCACTCGACATTGTAAAAAAAAAAAAATCAAAAAACAGATTTAGTTACACCATTTTCCCCTCTCTGTGAGCTTTTTCACACTGTAAACAAATTAAATGTTGCATAATACAAAAAATTGGTGTACGGAGAGGGAAAGAGAATAGGAAACTTACACTTTTTTTTTCCTCTCTGTAAGCTTCTTCACACTATGTAGAACCTCTCTTCCACTGGTTTCACTTTAGAATTGCAACAAATTGGAACAAAAAAAATATATAAGAAAATAAGAACGAACAGATTACAAAACAAAAAAAAAATTACAGAACGAACATATTAGAGATATTGGAGAAGAAGAGAAAAGAAGAAAAGAAGACAATATCTCACCACCATACCACTATCACCGATCTTCTTTCAGGTCGAAGAATGCCAATGAGTTAGGGTTTTAATATGAGATTCTAAAAAAAAAAGGCTGACTGAGGGCGTACAATTTTTTTTTTAAAAAAAAAAACACAAATCGTCAATCGCCGATGGCTTTTCAATGTAGATCATCATCGCCGTCGATATAGGTAGGGTTTTCCCGGGAGGGAGAGTGAGAGAGAGCGAAAGTGAGTGAGTGAGTGTGTGTGTAATGTATCGAAGAAAATGAATGAATTAGGTTAGGTTAGTGTGGTCAGATCAGAAAAAATGGGCCAAAAAAAAAAAAAAAAAAAAGGGAGAACAAATGCGAGCGGGTCGGGTTTAATGGGTAAACAAGCGGATCAACCTCAACCCGACCTAAACCGCGAAAAGCCAAAATCTGGGCTCGCACCTGCCCGCCACATGTCACGCATCCATCCAAATGTGGTCAGGTCAAGCTGGGTCAGGCGGACCAATCGGGTCAGTGCATCTGTTGATCAGCCCTACTAACCATATATGCTGCCACCCAAATAATTAATCTCGAAGAGAGTCAAACATGAGACTTTGGCCTTCTTTGGCATCAATTTTTTTGGCTATTAATAAAGACAAAAAAAAAATGTTAAAATAACTAATAAGATAAAATGCCATGTCTCACATATCAATCAATTATTTTTTCTCTCATAACTATTTATTTAACTATAAAAAAATATCACAAATCATCCAAAACTTTTTTTCATTGACTAAAATAATTTAAAAAACTAAAAAGTCATAGCCACTATCCCAAACAACGACTTATAATAAAAAGGGAATAACATGCAAGGAGAAAGAAAAAAAATTACAAACACATGAAGGATGTAAGTGTGTTTGTAGTAAAATACAAATGATGGTAGAATACAAATGAAAGACTGTTGGTAATTTTTTTCATTCTCCCATTTGTATATAATTTCCCATACAATAAAAAGTAAATATATGAAAGGTGGTGTTTGTTTTTTTGCTTTTTTTTTTTTTGAGAAACATGGAAGATGGTTGAAGTAAGTTGGAAGGAGGATGCATGTACGTGGTGGTACCTTGTACCATACATAACTTGTATCAGACGCCATGGCAACTTTTACCCTCTCAAGATTCTCAACCACTTTGATCTATTAAAACAAGTTTTTTATTTTATATATTTTTTTATTAAAAATGGAATTTTAATATACTAAAGGGTTGATTTGGGAAGTAGGTTGGCTTTTTAATTTTTTGGCTTTTTTAGCTATTTTAGCTTGGGCTAAAAAGTTTGGTTTAGGAAGGGTTTTTTAGCTTTTTGATTTTTTTGACTTTTTTTGTGAGAGAAGAGTGTAATGATTATGGATTGGATGTGATATTTTGTTTTTTGTGACTAAAATAGCCTATTTTATCTTTTGTGGCTAAAATAGCCAAAAAAAACTTACTTTAGCTCTTCCCTAATGGTGCCTAATAAAATTAAGTTACAATTTAAAGAGATCGTGGCTAATTTATCAATTCCATATCGAAATCTTTTACTTACTGCTCTCTAAAAATACTATTCAGCCTTGGTTTGGCAAATCATTTTGGCTATATAATCACAAAAGACAAAAAAAAATTATAAACTTATAAAAAGACAAAAAAGTTACAAAATTACTAAATTGACCCATATACAAACAAAAAGTCAAAAAAACATCATTTCTAAGTAGAAGGTAATTTTGTCATTCCAAAATTAAAAAAGTCAAAAAAATCAAACAAGAATACAAAATGACTAAAAAAGTTTCAGACTAAAAAAATTTTAAAAAATCAAAAAACCAATTAAAAAAAAGCCAAAACCAAAGGATTCACAAGAGTCTCGGCCTATAAAAACAAGTTAAAAAATCCTAGTAATAAAAACAAATCCCCCAAAGTTAAATGTTGTTGACCCTGAATCCCAACTACTCTCTGAGCCGTCTGATCTCACTTGTATGGTAGTCAAAGACCCTTTTCATCGAGGAAAATGTTTTAGATCTTTAAAAAAATATCCATAATGATGTAATAAAATGTGTTAATTTTTAATTTATTATACATTAAGGTCTCATTTGACAATTATGTATTTTAGTTAAAAAATTAATATAAATTGTCACGTCATTTTCTCCATTTTTCTATATATCCTTTCATAAAAAATTAAAAAATTACTAAAATACTTTATTCCTAAATGAGACCTTAGGTTTATTTTGACAATTAGAAAAAAAAAAAGAAGTCAACTTATTAATTTATTTGGATCACATTATCTTTTTTTTTTTGTGTGTGTGCACATTTTGTTAAAAAAAAAGTTTTAAAAAATTAGTATTTTTTTTTCCTTGCTTTATAAAATAGGTCTTAATGATGCTGGCCCAACTTCCATGTCACATGTGAATTTGTGAGTATAAATGTGTGAATCTCTAATGTTACTTCTTTTCTTTTCTTTTTTTAATCTATATATGTATACTATTTTTATTTTATTTTTTTGCTTTCCTTTTGAATTGATAAAATTAAATAAGCTTTGAATTATAACAATAGTTGTTTTACCTCACTATCAGACAGGTAATTTTGAAAATTTCTTGTTATTTTCTTTAATAATGGTAAAAGTTTGGGAGAATTGTAAAAAAATGATCTAAACACAAAATAATTGCAATGTTAAAAATGTACAAACACTTGATACATTAGATTATGCAACTAATACTTCCACCTGGTTGTCATTATTTGAAGTTTATATAATTTTTTTTGCAATTGTGTCTAATTATCAGAGAAACTCTTAGTTGTAAATTTTATTTTTATTTTTTTATTTTTACCAAACTCGAATTATTCTAAAAATTTATTTTTAAAAATAAATTGTTTTGAATTAATTTTTCTAATAAAAATTGTTTTTGAAATCCTGACACAATTTCACAAAATTTTACAATTGAAATCATCTTTTGAAAACATGACTTCAATGTTAATTAAAGGCTCATGTGAAAATTGATTCTTTAATAATTTTTTAATTAAAAAAAATGTATAAAAAAAATTTTAAAAATGAATTGACAAATTATAATAATCTTTTAATTTTTTAACTAAAAATTCCTTTTTTTCAGGCATGGTCTGAATAATTATGATACAATTACTTGAAACAATAAACTACTAGGTAAAGAAAGCAAATTCAATTCAAATTCAACCTCATGTTGTCACTGTTTATTTTCAAATGTGGGTCTGTTTTAAATATTGTCACTGTTTAAAAGTCGGTCATAAAGACTTCCTTTCAACCAAACTATATACGCATTCATGAGGCAAAAATTATAATTGGATATGCCTATCATATAATATCATGTAACCTAAGCTTCTCAAATTTTTTTAATCGATATTATATTATCTAATAAATTATTAGTACACAATAAATAAAAAGCCAACAAATTTTACTCAGGACGAATTACACTAATAGTCCCTATAGTTTGGGGGTCGTGTCACTTTGGTCCCTGACTTTTCAATTGTGACACTAAGAATCCCTATAGTTTGGGGCTCGTGTCACTTTGATCCCTGACTTTTCAATTGTGACACATTTGACCCTGAATTTTGAATTTTGTTCCAAATAAGGACAATTGAAGATACTATTACTCAATTTTAAGGATAAAGTCATCAATTTGATAAAATATAAACTAATTTGACAAAAATAAATGCCAAAAAAAATATTTTTGAATTTTTAAGCATTATTTCTACCCACCAAAGACATAATAAGAATTAATTTGGTAAATAAATAAATGCTTAAAAGATTTATTAATTTTGTATAATTTTATCTCTAGTGGGTAGAAATAATGCTTAAAAATTCAAAAATAATTTTTTTGACATTTATTTTTGTCAAATTAGTTTATATTTTATCAAATTGATGACTTTATCCTTAAAATTGAGTAATGGTATCTTCAATTGTCCTTATTTGGAACAAAATTCAAAATTCAGGGTCAAATGTGTCACAATTGAAAAGTCAGGGATCAAAGTGACACGAGCCCCAAACTATAGGGACTGTTAGTGTCACAATTGAAAAGTCAGGGACCAAAGTGACACGACCCCCAAACTATGAGGACTATTAGTGTAATTTGCCCTTTTACTTAACTATCAATTGGTAAGCCTACTAAGCTCAAGCCCAATAACACTCAACTCCACTAGTGTTTAAAAAAATTAAAATATTAATTTCTTATTCTATTTTTTATTTTCTCAAAATATTAATCTATTTTTAAAAATCAAGAAGTAAAATAATATAAATTTCTTATTTTATCCTTCTTTTAAATTCATTAACAACACAAAAAATACAATTATGATAATTGATATTTTCAAAAAAAAATATACTATCAAAAGATAATTTTAAAAAACTAATATTTTAAAATGTACTAATTGTACTATCGAAAAAATTAAATTTTCCAAAAAAACTATTATTTGAAAACGGTGAGAGTATCACATTTTCGTTATCTTTTCATAGTAGGCCTTAACAAAAGTCTATTAAAATGAATTAGGTGGTTATAATGGCAAAATGTAATCATTTTTAATTATAGAAAATTTCAATCACGTGATTTTTTTAAAAAAGTTACAAATAAACGACAAACTTTATACACATTAATAATTATAATTATAATTTTTTAAATAAATTTGTAATAATTTCTAGTAGTTTTTCACTGACAAATAATTTCCCTATTGATTAAGAAAAATGAAGCCATAAACAAACCATAAATGTAACTTACCTTAAGGCTTTGTTTGGGGTACACTAAATAATACAAAAAGTTAAAAAGTCATTATCCTATTTAAGTCACATCATCTTATTTAAATCACATTACCTCTCTAATACGTCACATCAAACCCAATCTATATAAGCCAATAAATCAAAAAGTGGAGTACTTTTTTAAAACATCCCAAACCAACCCTAAATATTGAAAATCGCCGAGGAAAGGTTAAAATAAATCGGTAAAAGATCGCCAACATGTAACGCCTGTCGGTTAGCAGGACACACTGTAGAGAGAGATTGCGACCTTCACCCCCGAACTGGTCTTAAAGCCTCCTCAGCTTCACCTTCTCTCACTCAGTGAGAGGAGAGAGAGAGAGAGAAGGAGAGGGAAGGATCTAATGGAGTACGAGAGGATTCACAAAGTTCAGGTATGGCTTCTTTCTCTTTGTACGCCTATTCAACATTTTACCGTATAGACTAATCTCATACTTGTACTCTCTTTGAAGTCAATTCAACACAATTGGAGCTATTGATCTGACACCCATCTTGTGATTTTGTGTAAACAGTGTATTTTCTGAAATGGGTTTTGTGTAGAAATTATTGAATCGGTGAAAAACAGGTGTTTTGACACACTTTGATTGAGCTTGATTTGAGTTTCCAAAGATTTGATTTTTTAAATTTTTTTAAATTAATGTACGTGAACCCATTTGGGGTTCACATGAAATTAACCATTACATGGTTAAATGGGTTTTGTTTTGTTCAATTGATTCTATCAATGTTGAAAATTTCTTGGAAAACTTTCCCAAGGGTTGGTTTATAATTATTTGTCTTAATTTGATTTTATTTATTTATTGATTTTTTGCTGTGGTAATGTAGACTGGTATAATTTCTCCAAGTAAATTGAGAATGAAGCTAATAGGGGCCCACCAGCAGAGAAAGAAAGATGGATCAAATAGTAACTCTTCAAGAACATCTCCTTCCAAGCTTGAGGATGCTGAGTTTGTGAAGGACAGTTTGTTAAATAATGGTGACTTTGATGAGGAAGGTATGGCCATGCCCTATCCTATCCATCTTGATTTCTACACCATATCCATTATTGGAAACTGTTTTTAGTTGAACAGTTGCACCAAATAAACTCAAATTGTTTTAGTTGTCATTGCATATATTGGATCCAACTTTGAACTGGTCCTTATCCCCTATATAGCCTATTATGCTAGTTGTGAACTGTTTCTGGGATTTGTCCTCCAATTGCAGTACCTAAGCTTAGGTTTTGTTTGCTGCAGGTGAATAGGGGTTTTTTTTTTTTTTTTTTTTTTTTGGTCTCTATAAAAAATTATTGTGGAATTATGTGCCAGAGCGTTTGCTATAGGTCATGGGGCTGTTTGATGCAGCTTATGGAGGCTGCTTATAATTTTTCATTTTATGCCAGTGGTTGGTGTACTTCTTCTTCTACTTACATCTCAAACATAATTTAAATAAGTTAAAAAAATATGCCTATTGAGAAACAAGGAGAGGTGCTTTTAGCTTATGATTTTTGACTGTCAGCTTTGCTAGAAACTTCACCAAACAGGCCCTACAGCTTCTGCTTACAACTTCTACAGTAAAGATGAACACATTTGATTATCCTGAAGTTGGGAGAGTGTCGCATTTAGATTTTGCTTATAGATTATCTATTTTCAGCTCAGAATAAGTTCTGGCAAACAGGCCCTAGTTTAGTTGTTTCTGCTTATTGAACTCAATTTTGAACTGATTTTTATATCCTGATATAGGGGAATAAAAAATAATTTTTTTGCTGATTTTTTGTCTCTTCCATTCAATGGCAGCTTCCAGTTTAGAAGTTTCATCAGTGAAATTATCAAACAGTGCGGCACTAGATGCTGGCCAGAGCGACCAGAGTTCTTGCCAACCTAGGGAATTTATGCAGAAGGAAACTGTTAAAATGCAGCAATTTTCAAAGAGTGATAGCGGAAATTCAAGCTCAGTTCACCCGGTGAGAACACTAGAAGAGGAAAATCTTGATTATGATAGTAATGCTAGTTCATCTAGCTTTGAGTTTCATAAAGGGGAGAGATCAATGCACAATCCATTGACAAGATCACTATCAAGACCTATGTCATCTAAGTGGAATGATGCAGAGAAATGGATAATGAATAGGCAAAATATGCAAGCTAATTATTCCAAGAAAACCCATTTACAAAGCCAAGTAAATCGGTTGCCGATGTCAAACATGGTGAGGGTAGCCCCGGAGTCTGCTAGTTATGATCAAAAGTTGTCGGTTAAGCGGGTTGATTTCTGTCAACCAACATCTCAAATGGGCTCTGAGAAGGTCTCAAATTTTCCCTCTGGGTCTCACCTTGCAATTGCGGAAATTGATCTGTGTCCTCAAAGTAAGGATTTGAAGGAAGTTGACAATGGGGATTCATCTTGTACAAAGAATTCAAGTGAAGACAACACAGGTAAATCATCACATCTTTTTAGTAATTCAATCAACATATGCATTAATACCTTTTGGGAAAGTTATAAAGGAATAACAAGAACTATGTTATGCAGTTTTCTTAAAAGGAGAATGTTAAAGACAATCCATAAAGCTGTTCTTAATGTTGAAAAATGTGTAATTGTGTGCTAAAATGTATAAAAAATATATAGAACTATGTGAAGGTGTTCTGAGATATGTGAAAGTGTTTTGGGATTATAAAATATTTTGGTATTATTTGATCTTTAACTCCAAAGGGCTGTCATTGGCTTGACCCTTACAAAAAAACAAAAATTGGAGACCAAAATGCTTTGAAGAGGGCAGGTTGCCCAAGTTTAAAACCCAGAACCAGTCTTGTGGAATGCAAGATTTCCTTTAAGTAAAAAAAAATCCTCATGACATGCTTGCAGTTTTCATTGGAGACTGTTTTTCCATAGACAAGACTTCGAAACTAAGAAGCACCAACACTTATATAAACTGTAAATATTAATTTTAAAGTGTTTTTTTTTTATATATATATATATATAAATAATATAGAATTAGAGTTAGTTTTTGTTAATATTGATTGTTTATGAATGTAATATTAGTCTAGATAGTAAATAAAAATATATTAAAACATATTTTCTTGTCGTGTCCTGCCGTGTCTTTGTCCTTATTTTTTTTGAAATCGCCGTGTCTCGTGTCCGCATGCGTGTCCATGTCTGCATATGTATCCGTGTCCATGCTTCTTAGCTTCCAAACAAATTTGACACTCGGGCTTCAAACATGAAAGAGTTCATACATCAACCTCTGTTTTGAAGATTCTTTTACTTGTTTGTTTGGTTTTTTTTTTTTTTTTTGGGGGGGGGGGGGCAATTATGATACAAAATCTTTTCTTTGTTCTTTAACAACTCTCCGTTGTTGAATATATGTGGAACATATATATCATGTCCTATAAATATCAATGAAATGTGCCACAGGTTTGTTGATTGATGCTTGCCATACATTTAAGTTGATACCAAAGTGCAAGTCGGTAAAACATATGAGGAATGATGCATACAAAGAAATTTTGTTAATCTAAGTTCCTCCAAGGCCCACAGTTGATGGCAATGATCATACATTTGTTTTATTGTTGACACAGACGAAGATATGACTTGCTAGTTCATTGATCCAATTAATGATTTTCTATGAGATGATTTCTTCTAAATTCACAGGTTTAAATTTCCAAGCATCACATGCACTTCAGTCTTCACCTGTGTAAAAAATCTGTTGTGTGTAAATTTTTTAGTGGTCATTTTATTTGTACATATATTAGTACATAAATGTATTTGCAATACACATTTAATAATTCTATCAGTGAAAATGGAAGTTGATATCTTTTCTGCTTTAGATGTTTTTTCTGAGCATATAGATTTTCTATAAGCTTTTGAGTTGTTAAATTCCTGATGTTACATTTCACCATCAAACAGGTCCTTCCTGCCATAAGATCGGTCTCAATGAGAGATATGGGAACAGAGATGACCCCTATTCCAAGTCAAGAGCCTTCAAGGACCGGAACCCCTGTGGGGCCACGACACCCCTTCGCAGCCCAAATTCTTCAATCCCATCCAGTCCTCGAGGAGCACCTGCACCGACCCCCAATGGGCAAACCACTGATGATGAGTCACAACGTACAACACATAATAGCAAAAGAGAATTGTCGGATCACGAACTAAAGCTCAAGACAAGGCAGGAGATAGTAGCCCTCGGTGTCCAACTTGGGAAAATGGAATATTGCTGCGTGGGCAAGTAAAGACGAGAAGGAAAAAAATGGCTCTGCAGTTGAAACCGGAGATGCTGCAAAGCTCGAACAAATTGAATTCGAAAAACGTGCAGCTGCGTGGGAGGAAGCTGAAAAAACTAAACATGCAGCCAAGGTTTCTTCTCACAACCTGTGCTCTTGATCTTATTTTTAAACAAACATTTTAATGGTGATCAATGGCGTTTAGTTTCAGTTTCTCGTTTTGAAACATTGTACTTTCCAATATAGATTTTGAAGTTAGGATGTGGAAAATTTTGCAGATACAAGCGTGAAGAAATCAAAATCCAAGCATGGGAAAGTCAGCAGAAAGCAAAACTTGAGGCAGAGATGAAGAGGATAGAGGTATTTGAGAGTTCAATTTTTTTCCTATTATATCAATAGGAAGTACTTCATTATAGTGTTTAGAATTTTTTTATTTTTTATTTTAATTGAAATCAATTAGATTAAAATAAGCATTGATAGATAAAATTTTGGGACCTTAGAGGAACGAAGATTAAGGCTCTGGGAAAAGATAGGTAAAGAAAATGAAGAGGAGTCAAAATATTTTCTATTTTTTGGTTGGGTGAGGAAAATGAGAAGAAAAATGAATACATATTTGTCATAAATCCATTTTTTTGTTTAGTTATATATAAAAATTCAGTATGTATAAGTAATTCTATTTCCCTTTCCCTTTTATTTTTCGCTCAATTAATTCGGGATCCAAACACTGCCTTAAGAAAGATATTAAGGAACTTCAAAACCTCAATGGATTATTTATAATCTAAACAATAACCTACCTCAAAGGTTGACTCAAACTTATTCTGAAATATGGTGCGATGCTCAAGCCATTTCTTAAATTGGGTGATTATCTTTCGAAAAAGTGAACACAGAAACTGATCACAGCACCGAACTCAACTCTCTCACATGAGGTGAGACTTGGATGTCCCACACCCATGTGTGTGATTGGTTCTGTGCAAGTAGAAATACTGTTATCATTTAGTTGTAGGACCGTCACATATGGAGCGGCTTTTATTAGCATAGATTATTGTTACATGCTGAGTATCTTTTAGCTTTAGCATAAATTGCTATTAATTTTCAGGCCCAAGTTGAACAAATGAGAACACATGCTCAAGCAAAGATGGTGCAGAAGATAGCAATGGCAAGGCAAAAATCGGAAGAAAAACGGGCAGCAGCCGAAGCTAGAAGAAATCGACAGGCCGAGAGAGCGGCAGCTCAGGCAGAATACATTCGCCAAACGGGCCAAATCCCATCATCCTCCTTCATCTGTTGCGGTTGGTAGTAATAAACTCAGAAAACAGTACAAATACGAAATTGCTTCACCATACAATCACTATGCAAAATTAGCCCGTTTGTGCTCTGATTCAGATTTCATCATCAAAGGAGCGTTGCCCTTTTTGCTATCCGCCCTTGTATTTACTGTGCAAAGCCTCGGAGTGTAAGTTTGTTACCTGAAAATTTTGCATTTGATGCATAAATTGTTAATTTATGTTGTTTTATCATTAGGTAGGATTGAACTCAAATCATCTCAATTTTTACACTAAAGAGCTTGATGCTCGAAGATGTTGTGAAATGAATGAAAATTTTGTATAATTGCCTGTTTTTCCATAACTAATGGGACTGACATTCCAAAATGATTGTTTACTGCGAAAACTTAGGCTCTGTTCACTTGTCAAGAAAATCATAATAAAAGAAAAAGAAAGGAAAGGAAAGGAAAACATGTAAGAATATGTAAGAATAATTTTTTCATTATGGTTAAGTTTGGTTAGGATGAAAGTTTTAGAAAGTGAGAGAAATGGAAAAAATAAAAATTTTCTTGTGTTTGTTTAGCATGGAAGTGGTGGAAATGTCAAGAAAGTTGATTTTTTTTATACAACCCATGATAGTATGGTGACTAAGTTTTTAGTTTCTTGTAAAAAAAAAAAAAGAAAATGCAAGAAAGTTCAAATTTGTTTATAAAAGTAGTGACTTAGAATTTGTAATTGTAATTTTTCTTTTTCTTTTCTTCCCCTTGCAAAATTTGCATCCTACTCAATTTCATATGAGAATATTTTTTTTTCTTTCACTTCACTTACTACTATTTTTAATTTTCACCATTTATTTCTTTCAAATGAAATGGATCTTAGATGTTTAGTTGACAAGAAAGTCCGTAGAAAATTCAGTTTTCAATTTTCTCATCATATATAATCCTGAACTTTTTACACCATGTAATGCTCATGTCTTTATGTTAAATGAGATTATTCTGCTCTGGTTAATAAGACTAGTGCTCTGTTCATTGATCCTATTAATCCTATTAGTTCATTTCATTCCTTTCCTTCTCATTAAAAGTATTAAGGTTGTGTTTGAAGTATAAATTTAAGTAATGATTTAGAGCAGGAAAATAAAAGGCTGTGTTTGAATCATGTGTCATATTTGGTAGTTTCTGAAACTACAAATTAGAATGGAGAAGTTTTTCCATTGAATTGTTGTTTATGAGCTTTGGCTTTCACTCTCATCAACATGTCTAGCTGTTGAGAAGCCATCTCTCAAATATTGTCTACAATTTATATTTAGGTTGTGTTTGAAACATAAATTTAAGTAACGATTTAGAGTGAGAAAATAAAAGGCTGTGTTTGAATCATGTGTCATATTTGGTAGTTTCTAAAACTACAAATTAGAATGGAAATGTTTTTCCATTGAAGTGTTGTTTATGAGCTTTGGCTTTCACTCTCATCAACATTGTGTAGCTGTTGAGAAGCCATCTCTCAAGTATTGTCTGCAATTTATATTTATCATTTTTGCAACAAGTTTTGTCTCAATAGTGCCATACACTTTGTCAAATCATAGACCATGTTTTTATTTTATCCTAGCAAACAGAAACACTTCTTGTTTATGTCCCATACTAATTCTCCTCAGACATCTGAACACATGTTAGACATGTATCAAGACATCTCCCATTATTATTTTTAGGTTAGACATTTATGGAATATACATATTTATTATTTAAACACAAATAGATGGCATTAGAAGTTCATGCAAAATAATGGATAATCTACTGATAAAGTAAATAATATTAATTTAGACTTGGTCTCTCTTTTTTTAGGTAAAGATATTAGGTCAGTAGCATTGAATTAATGTCCATATCATATATTAGATATACATAAATCATGATATGATATGTAATTATCAAGAATAGCTGCTACTAGGCAATCTAAGTGAGATTCTGTTATAAAGATTGCAACTTTATGACTTTATATAAAAAAGAAGAAGAAGGGACAATCATGTAAAGGATTTCACAGGTTGAAAAAGAGAATTTGATTAGTTGGAGTCCAGCAACCCTTCAACAAGTAAATCTAGACTATCATTATTAGTCTATCAGTAACTCTTATAAAAATAAAAATAAAAGCAATAAAAAAAATATGGCACTAAACCTAGTTGCCTGGCAGTAGCTGCAATATTGGCCTCGATTGGAAAGGTAATAAAAAAATCAATCTTGCTAGAGATCACTAATTTGCTGGCTCTAAATCCAGCACTAATGAGGTGAAAAAGTAAAAAAAAAAAAAGACACAACACATACTGTGGTAGTGGGTGGGACCCACTGCCACATCATTAGTGGTAGCTCTAATTAGAGCTCTCACTCATTTTTCTAAAAAAATTATTTTTTGACTTTTAACGAATTTTAAGTTACATATCTCTTTTTTTTTTTTTATATTAAAAAAAAATCCAAAAAATCAATTTTTAATCAACTTTTCAAAACAATCCATTATAATTTACTTTAATTTTAGAATTTGTGTTATTATTTAGTACAGTTTCTACTTATCAAGCACAAATAATTTAAATAAATTAAAAAATTAATTATTTGGAAGCGGTAAAAAATATACTTTTAATTTCCACTTCAGCTACATCAAACAGGCCAAATGTATCCTATGTTGGGGGTGAAAATACATGTACATGTCTTGGTCTTAATCCATATTTATGATTAGTATATAATCAAAATTTACTTTGTAAAGTGAGTCAAAAAGAATCTAAGTACTTGGTCACTTGCTTCAATCATGGCCGTAGTAACTTGGAAAATGAAAATTCTCAATTGTAGTCGTAAAAATAATTTAAATAAATAAATAATTAATTACTTAAAAATTGGCATGGAGATACTTTTAGATTGGAGCATCTCCTGTAATGTTCCATATTTTTTCTCTCCATAAATTCTAGTCAAAAAAGTGAGTGAGTTTCTAACAATATTTCCTATTATTTGTTTATTTGTTTTTGCAATATTCATTTTTTGTTCATTTGAATTTGAGGGGTTTAAAAGAGAGGTGAGGGTGGAAAGGTGAAAAAATAAATTTGTATTATTTAGGAAATCGAACTTCCCAATAATAGAAACCCTAATACTGTGTTTGGTTGGGAGATTTGAGAAGGAATTTAGAAAGAGAAATGGAAAAAATAGGTGAAATGTGAATAAAATATACCTACATTTCACCTAATTTCACACATATTTTTCTTTTTTCTTTCTAAATCTCTCCCTAAATCTCCCAACCGAACACAGTATGAAGCTATTGGAACCCTTTCTTGAATCAAGACTCCTCAAAATAACTAAAAAACAAGTTGAGGGAGACTACTGAGACTTTGAAACTAATTTATTGGCCAATAATAAAGATATTTTGCTAAAAATATCTTAGCTCATGTGACAAGCTAATTTTCCATAAAAAAAAATTCACTTTAATCACTTTAAAAATTCATTAAAAATGTTTTTTAAAAAAAAGCTATGAATGTACTAAATAAATTAATTTTTTTAACATTTACCATTTTATAAATCTATTTTTAGCAAACTAGCTTTTTAGCTAATTCATAAATATTTAAATACTTGTACCTTGCAATAATTTACATCAAATCAAGCCAACATAAATTGTAGACCAAGTGTAATGGTGTGGTCATGCTGATCATAAATTTAGATAAAGATTTGATAAAAAAAAAAAATAGAAGAAATGTAATAATATTTCATCCATCTTTTTTTCTTCTTCTTTTTTCTCACTAAATTTTTATTCAAATTCCTGATTCAAACACATCCTCAATAAGAAGCAACTAGAGGTTAAAAATTCAAAAAGGCTACATGGTCCCCTTTCTAATTTTAGACAGACAGACGTACACATGGAATTCAATTTGTGTATTAGTATATATATATACTAGCATATCACCCGTGCTATGTACGGATTATGTTTACAATTATCTATATATGTGAATTGTAATTTTTAAATATATATATTTTTAAAATATCTTCTTTTTTTTTTTATATTATATTAAAGTTTAATATTTTGATAATAATTATATGTGTTGAACTTTTTAAGGAATTAAATGACTTTTTTTTATTATATTATATTAAAATTTAATATTTTGATACTAATCATATGTGTTGGACTTTTCAAGAAATTTTTTTTATACTTATTCTTAATGCATTAAAGTGTTATTATGAAGGATAATAATCATATATGTTGAGACTTTTTAAGGAATTTATATGTGTTGGATTTCAAAGAATTTTTTTTATGCTTGTTGTTAATGCATTAAAATGTTATTATGAGGGTAAGACTTGGAAGTTTAGAAAAGTTAATAAATGCTAAGAGTTTTTTTTTTTTAAATCAAAAAATCATGAAATTTAAATTGGGAGATTAGAGCTCGCACAAGGCTTGGGATTAAAAACCCCATTTTACTTAATATATAATAAGTATAGATATAATTTTTTTTACTTTCATATATAATACCACATAATTTTTAAGGGTAATTTCATTTCAATGTAGGTTTGTAAATATACATTTTGGAACTACTAGTAAAAAAAAAAAAAAATCATAAACTTCTTGCATGTATATATTTAGTTAATTTTTAAAAATTACACTAACATGTAATTTTTCTTATTTTTTATTCATATCATGCACGTAATTCTCACTAAAGATGCTATAGATGTATAGATTGTAGCCCCCTTCTGGCCAAGTGCAACATGACTACATGAAATAAATAGTCGCTGAACAATTGTCACTTGAACAATGGGTTTTTTTTTATTTTTTTTTTATTTTTAACAATCTTACTGATTTGATAATTTTATTGAACAATATTATTGTAAACAGGTCTATAAAACTGTGATTATCACTAGGAATTAGTCTCTCCACAAAAGAATGAAAGAAACCTTTTTTTGTGTTGATACTATATTTCCCTGTCACCATTCCATCCCTCTAAAAAAGTGCCCTATCTATTCCTGTAGTCCCACATGTCAATAGACATAAAAACAAAAATAAAAACAAAAACACAAGCAACACTTACTAGAAAGCAAGCCAATCTCACAAATGCTCTTCCTATGCTTGTTGGAAACTATCATCACAAACAAAGAAGTGTGTACAAAAGTTGTAGGGGTCAGTCTACAAACAAGTCAAATGGAAGGAATCAACTGTTTAGAAAATTATTGTGTGACATTGTTTATGTAGTGTTCACAGCAAATGAGAAACCTTAAAACAAGCAGGTGAGTCATCCTTAGTCTCCCAGTTACCTAACTGTAAAATTTTTAGCAATATCATTGATTGTCAACACCACGTGGATAATACCACGACTTCAAGACTACTGAATAATTACCCTGTTTATTAGATAATCCGGGGATACCATTTGGAGCTACATCTGAACATTCATAAGAAAATGGAATTGATTCCATTTCAATGTAATTTTTAAGACACAATCCACTCTCTTCAAATGCAACAATTCACACAAACAATTGGCTGACCATAAAACAAAAATACTTCTTTCAAGTTCTATCAGAAAAATATTTCATGGATCAAAATGGGCAGGTTTCAAGTTCAATTATGCCAACATGTAAGAGAGAGAGTGGTGGACCAACCAATAAACTAGACTACATGTCCATGTCCAGCGAGAAAATAAAAACAGAAGCTATCTCCGAAAACATCAGTCTCCTAATAAATAAGGTTCTTGTATTTTACTTAAACCGTAGAAACAAGGAAGATTTTATGTTATATAATTACACTTCAGTTGCTTATATATAAGCTTTAACCTAGAATTAGGCAATCCTTTCCACCATATACTAGTTGGAAGAAACGATAAAATTACAGAAGACAAGGATAGCATCTTAACTGGTTAAGTCGTCTCAGTAATCAAGAGACCCCATAGATGCAATCCCAGAGCTCAAATTTCTTGACTCCTGTCCACTTGCATAGTCATCACAGTTGCTATCAGAGAGCCTCTGTGTTGGGACCGAGTTTAGAAGCTCCAGACCGCGTTTGCCCATCTGATGCACTTCTTGCGGAGAGAGTATCTTGATGCACCAAACACTGTTTACAAACTCCCTGGCATGGAAAGAGGCATAAGATGCTTACAAAAGACAACATTCAGAAAATAAATTGCAATGTCTCTCAATAAAGCAAGTGCCAAATTAATATGCACAGCACCATAAGCACTGGAAACTATTATGTATAGTCACAAGTTCACAACTGTAAAACAGGTTAGAGCATCTCTAATCATTTATCAATTTCAAATTTGATGAAAAATGACTAGAAGTGTGATCCAAGTTACAACCATTTCATCAAATCTATATAACAATTTTTTCAACAAATCAAAGATTCCTTCACCAAATTTCCAATAGTCATATTTTTACTCAAATTTGATGAAATTTTTAAAAGAGCAAGGACTGAGATGGTTTCTTTCATAAAAAAATGGTTAACGCAGGTTTTTATGAATTTTCATCAAATTTGTATCAAATCAATGGAGAGAGAAATTTTTCAACAAATCAAGGGTGAACAAAATCCTTCCCAAATTTCCAATAGTCATATTTTTACTTAAATTAAATGAAATTTTTAAAAGAGTGAGGATTGGAGTTTCCATATCGGATAAAATATTATACCTAATTTTCACTCAAATTTGATGAAAAAAAAAGGTTTGGAGATACACTCTATGAATATGAACTATCTTATTTCACCCAATAACTTTCAGCTGCCTTCTTGTGGTTGAGGAACAGCCAGAAATTATAAATTGGGTGGTGAAACCATATGATCGCAACAATTTTGACACTGAACGGGCTACATAACTAGTGTTGTGCTTGTAAGACCGACCTACTGATTTGAAATTTGGATGCAAATCATTGCCCTAAAAGAATGCTCACTGTACAATTATCGTAAAAAAACAATACTTAAGAAAGAAAGAAAAAATTAAGGATTTGAAACTCACTGCCAGGGGTCATCACCAAGGAGAAGAACATCATTCTCCCGGTCAACAAATACAAGCTGCCAGCCTGATCTCAGGGGGTCCTCCAACTGGCCTTCGAGGCCGAACATGCGAGCAAGCTCACTGCGCAGCTCACGGTAGCTGCTGAATTTGGAGATATCTAGTGACCTGCCAAAGGACCCTAACTTGTGAACCTGTCAGTAACAACAATACTCATATTAATACTAAAGAAAGAGAAGATCAACATTACTATGAAAAGAAAAGAAAGAAAAATAGGTTCTCAAGGGATGAAATGGAAAGGATAATTATTTTTAGGGTAAATAACACTTTTCACCCTTCAACTTTCATCCAAGTTTCATTTGGTCCTTCATCTTTTAATTACCTCAGACTTTTATTTCAATATGGTCCTCCCGTCATTTACCATTAAAATTTTGGACAGAAAATGCTCATGTAAGGGTTGCATGAGCACATTTTAGAGGCATTAGAGGATAAAATTTAGATGACAAATTATACTTTTCACCCTCCAACTTTCACCTGAATTCCACTTTGGTCATACATATTTCAACTTTCACTCAAATTTCAAAAGGTGGGTTGACAGAAAAACAGCAGTGGAACAGAGGTTTAAATTTGAAAAATTAATTGTTGCAATTAGAAGATGAGGGACCAAAGTGAAATTTGGGTGAACAGTAATAAGACATGCATAAATAGTAGTCAAAAGGATAATTTATTAGAAACCCAAAAAGTCAACTAACCTTAACAAAGGTTCTGGTTGGTGGGTTTGCTTGACCAACATTTTCAGAAGACTGCAGGAAACCCGATTCATCAATGCAACTGGAAGGTGTCACTACCGGATTAAGCGAAAAATCGGTGCCTGTAGTACTCAAATAATTGGAAGAAGCAAAGGGCATAGTCATGGAATCACTATCACTACCAACTCCCCTAATGCTTGATATCCCATTCTGCATTATAAGGGATGAGGAATCTATATTAACTCCAAACAAAAGATTGTTCTGCGGATCATTGCTACCTTCTTGATCAATGGAGCACTCTCTACCAGGAAATGGTGGCAATGAGACAGCATTTTGAGAGGTGGTTGTATGGGGCGGGCCCAGCTGTTCCACCTGGGGCAGAATACATTGCGATGCTGCAGAGGGTAGAAGAGGATCAACCGCGACTCGTTTTGATGGCCACCCAGCTGAAGATAATAAAGCATCACTTCTTGGCAAGCTGAGCAGGTGGGATGTTTCGTCCTGGGAAAATGAACCCATAAAACTGTGGAGAGGAGAAACAACATTGGTCGCAGGGTTCCCATTTGAGTCAGAAAAGCTCTGTTGTTGGCACATGGAAGAGATGGCTTGCAATGACGGTGACTGGGTTTGAGAGCTTGAACCAAACTGAGACATGGTAGAGACAACAGTCGAAACGTGCTGGTGATCAACCAGTTGCTGTGGCTGTTGTTGCGAAAGTGGTTGCTGTTGTTGCTGCTGATGCTGATTGGTGAATGAAAGCTGGTGTTGCAGTTGTTGCTGAAGAAGATGAGAATGAGCCTGAGCCTGAGCCTGAGCCTGAGCCTGAGCCTGGTTCTCTTTAACACTTTGAAGAAAAACGGGTTGAGGTTGAGACTGCTGCAGCATCTGGGGCTGCATTACACCAGCGGACCTGCCGGCGACACTTTGGGGTCGCTGGAATTGCATGAGGTACGGAAGCCCCTGTTTGGAAGGATCAACAGCCCTCATCTCCTGAACAGCAGCAGCAGCAGCCATAGCTTGGTAAATGTCACTTTGCATACCCAGCATGGAGGTATCAAGCCTAGGTTGCATCCAAGGTGTGACCCCACCAATGCCCTGAAAGTTTAGAGATTGGATACCACGATCTCCATTATCTCCACGGAGCCACATAAGTGGAGAATTCATCCCCAGATCCTCCTCTTTGATTCCTATGTGCAAAAACAGGACACAGATTAGAATACAAAAATTGAGACTGGGAAGTTCATCCACGATATTGAATTGAAGTACAAGATGGATCAGGATAGGATGTTCAGATAATAGACGTGAATACCACTGAAAGTGGGTAAATTAGGTGGCCATGGTCGCTTGAGTCTGAGGGGAAACGGGGATGGATACATCGGGAATGTTGTTAAGGGCTCAATTTCCCATAGAGACACTCTTGGCTGCCTTTCCCCAGCTGTAGACTCATCCCAACCAACCTGCATTCACCAACTCAAAGTCCATTACATTGTCTCACATTGATTTTGACACTGAAAGTATCAGAGCAGTCATTTGCAAAAAATGTGTTACATTGAAATCAACAAAATATAGGATTATAATTAATGAAATTGAAGTGTACTCAGCAAACCTTAACTGAACGCCAATGAGAGTTTGGCCACTTAACAGGATCCAAGTCACTTATGCCAGTTATTGTGCCCATGTAGCTGAATATAAAAACCATTGTCAATATTAACTTTAAAGCATCAACAACTTTTTAACTTCACGAGTCACGATACCAAAAAAGAAAAAAGAGCATGGAAAGGAGCAGCCTGACAACAAAAACCACGAAGGTATTTGATTTGGATACAGACAATTGACTGCACTATAGCAAACATATTCATGCCAACAAAGTGGTGTAAGTACAATTCTACCACCACTGAATCTATTGAAATAAAAGAGCAAGTGGGTGGTTCAATGATGGGTAAGTTGTCTACATTCCATCATGAAAACCCTTCGCCAGAGATGAACCTGGTTTAAAAGTAATTATGAGAAGGAAATTATTGCAGTCCTCAACAGTAAGAATATTACAGTAAAATGTTGCTTGCTAATATTTTATAAATAGAAAATAATAACGATGATCTGGTTAAACTGCAAAACTAATTATTGGCCCCCTATAGAGGTCCCAAACAACTCTGACAGTTTACTTTCCAATTCCAAAAACACAACACCATAAACAAAGATCCAAAAAAGCAATGACGATAATAGCAAGTAACAATAACAAGAGATTGTGAACATACCGACGGACACTTGATTCTTCAGTTTCAAACAGCATCCGAAAGCGCATGCCAACAGAAACTCTAGTATGATAGACTGCTTTAACATATTTGGTGAGAGGTATGACAAATTCTGATGGGCTAGCCCTGCATTTAAGGTGAGATGAATTAAAAATAACTCTTGAAAAATAAAAAAGAAGTATACTTCCGTGCGCCATGTGAAGAAACATACCTAGGATTATAAAATATGGTGAAGCGACTATTAGTTGCAGCTGCATGAGCTGCCGCAGCAAGGAGCCCCAAGTGCATGCTATCACTTGATAAAACTGATGAAGGCATCACAGTTTGCGGTCTATTAGCACGCCTAATACCAAGAAGTAATTGGTTCTTCTCATTCCTGATGGAATAGAATAAAACACATTCAAATTTAAGATAAGATGAGATAAAACCAAAAAAAAATTAAAAAAAAAAAGTGTATT
>CM069909.1:73573219-73596509 GCA_036172215.1 Camellia granthamiana
GAAATCAATCCAGCCACAGAAGCTAGAACAAGAAGGTTTTGCAGCCGAACTAAGACACTAGTACTCTACCAAGAGAACAGGGTTAAGACACTAGTACTCTAAATTCAACTAGTTAAAGTGAAAAAAGGAAAAAGGAAGCAGAGAATATACAAGCAAACACAAGTTATACCTTCAGGTGACTGCTGAGTGAAACCAGAAGAAGAGAGCCTCATTTCAGCAGATTCAAGAATAACTTCTAACCCCAAATTTGGACCACAAAAGCAGCCAAAAACAATTACACCACAATAGCTCAGCACTAAATCCCCCAATCCTGACACCCAAAGAACTGAAAAAACCCTTCTTCTTGCACTTCCTTCCCACCCAAAAACACCATACTACTTTCTCTTTGCCCCCAAAACCCACCTCCAAATCTGAATGTACTCCTCAAAATCACCTCCACCACCACCTACCCACCAAACACTTTGCTAAGAAATAAATATGATTTATGCATACAGAGCTTAATAAGAAGTTCATGAACAAAACTAGAAACAAACCCACCCACCCCCCCTTCCCAAATCTTCAACCGAAACCGGTTTCGCTGCAAAACACAATCGATTTCAGCCTCATCCGCACTTGATCTTCCCCACCCAAACCCAAGTACACCAATCTGCAGCTAAGAAATTCATGTGACAAGCCTTCTTCACCCAATTAACCAGCACATTTCAGCTCAAATCCCAACAGAACACACCACACAGCCCCAATTGCTCGCTTCAACTTCACCAAATCCCAAATTGACAATAGTACTGAGCTCAAAAGCTTCAATAACCAACAAATCAAGGCCAAGTCAGGAACTTTTCAGATCTCAGCTTCACTAAGCCAAACCCAGAAGCAAGGAGACAGAGAAATCCCCGATTTTGAGCTTTTCGCAGGGCCGAAAACGAAAACCCTAAAAAACCCAGATCCCCAAAAACAAAAATTCACAGGGTCAAATCGCCGAATCGAGCATGGTCAGATAAACTTCGTATAGTGATACTCAACACAAAGCACAGTTTTCTTTCTTTCTTTTTTTTTTTTTTTTTTTAAGGAACAAAGCACAGTTTTCCCACAAACACGTACAGCAGATATATATATATATGAAAATGAGCAGAGGGATTGAAGTGGAAACCTAGGGTTTTGCTATAGTTTCTTGGAATGGAAATGGTGAGAGAGAGTGTATAGTACCCAGTTATAATACTTCAATCTTGTGATTGTGCTTTCTCCCTCTCCTCTCTCTCTCTCTCTCTGATTTACTCTTCTGTGCTCCAATCAATCAAAGAAAGTACACAAATTGATATTATTTTCCCAACGAGCCAATTATTTTTCAATGTCATTTTTATACATGGTAATTACATATATACAGAGAGAGGGGATGTATAGAGAGAGAGAAACTTTTTCAAAATTATTTTTTCTTTTAATTTTTAAGGGTAATTATCAATGGATAAAGCTCTCCGGTCTCAAATCAAATAGGACTGTCCAAGTCGGCTTATTGAGCACATTTTTAAGGTTTCCTTTGGAAATAAATTTTTTAAATAATTTTTAATTAAAATATGATGTAAAAAAATTAATATATTTAGAATAATTTTTTAATTTTTTATAAAAATATGTGTAAAAAGTAGAGAGAAAAGAAAATTTTTAACTTTTTGATTTTTTAACTAAAAAAATCACTTGTCAAACGAGGCCTAAGTCTCATTTTTTATATTTTAGAATTCGTTTTATATATTATTTTTATAAAAAAAAAATAAATTAATTAAATTATAAAAATTATGTATTTGGATTAATTTTATATGAATTGTTTATTTTTTTATCGTCAATTTTTTTATATAAAATTAATCAGAATATATATTTTTGTTATTCAATTGACTTAATTTTTTGTAGGATGATTTACTCAAAAAATTTTAAAATGTAAATGATTTAAATTATCAAAACGGGACAAAAAAATAAGCCCAATAAACCGGATAACATCTCTCCAAGTCGATTTGGGATTGAAAAGAAGCCAATTCCATTATAAATATAGTGGTGTTTTGGAAAGTTGGTAAAAAATTAATTTTTTGGTTTTTTTGGTGACTTTTTTGGCAAAAAACTAAGTTGTTTTGGGTAAAAAAATTGATTTTTTTGGCTAAAAAAAGTAAAAAAGCCAAAAAGTTGACTTTTTACTATTGTTCCAAAATGACCCACTCTTAAAATTTGTTTAAAATATATTATTCTTTATAATTTTGAAAATTACATTTCAGCTTTTGAGATTTTTAATTTCATAAGATATGGTCTCTTTTATTAATAAATTATCAAGTCAATTAATAGTTTTTATTTTTGTCAAAATTTATTTCAATTAATATTCTAATAATTTTATCATTGTATGAGAAAATAATTAGAAATTTTATTTTTTCAATTAATTCTATTAAATAAAAAAATTCTAACAATGAAGTATATAGTTTTTGAAACCACAAGTAACAATTCATATTTTAAGCAAATCTCAATGTGTATTTATAATGTATTCTTTTTAATTTGATAAAAATATATATATATTTTTTACTTTTATAAATTATTTTCACTTCAAAAAAATATGAGAAAATTACATTACGAAAAAATTCAGGGTTTGAACATTGTAACAAATAAATTCTAAATTTTTAATTTTGTCAATTTAAATACTTATCTTTTGATTTATTTTCAATCTAAGCAATTCGTCTATTTTTGTTAAGTAAAATTGACCTAAAAAAAATAATTTAATTATTAAACTCAATGTAGATATACATAAAATGTCTATAATACCCTTTTCATTTTAATAACTAAAATATTTATTTTTTCATTAATTTTACTTAATAAAAATAGGCAAAGATTAATTTGTGTGTTAAATTAAAAGTGAGAATGTATAAATATATGGAATATGTTAGAAAATTACATACAAACCCCTAACTGACACCAATCACACCCAACCTCTTCCACCCTCACACATCAGCTAGTTGAATCGTGACAATTAAGGATTATTTTGAGAAAATGGTTATAATTAATTTTTTAAAAGTTGATTATAATTAATTTTTTGTGAGAGAGGAAAGTGGGTTATAATTTGAAAAGTGGATTATAACCCACTTCCCAAAAGACCCCTAACTCATTACAATTTAACACAATATTTTGAGAATTTTTTTTTTTTTTTGTGATTTTTTTTTTTTTATAAAAATATGCACAGAAAAATGAAATAATAATTTTATAACTTGTAATAATTTTTTGATTTTTAACTAAAAACTAAGGTTTCCAAACAAGGACTTAACTTAACTTTCATGGTCATGATAATGAATACACCAATAATAGCATTGGTTTGGAACTTCTTGACTTTTTAGTTATTTTAGCTTAGGGTAGAAAGTCTGGTTTGATATGAATTTTTTAACTTTTTTGACTTTTATAAAATAAAAAATAAAATGATTATAATTAAGTTTTTTTAACTAGAATCACTCTTTATCTTATTAATTTTTTACTTTATTTTGTCTTTTTGTGACTATTTTAACCCCAAACTATTATGTCAAACGAGTGTTTAGTACTCTTAATATTTTTAACAATATTTTTAGTTACGATCAATAAAATTTGAATGCTAATGCATGCGCAATAATAACTTTCATATTAATTATTATTGGATTTAAGAAATTAATTATGGGTTGTTTTGAAAAATTGGTTAAAAGTTAATTTTTTGATTTTTTAAAAAAAATGTGTAAAAAAGTAAAGAAATAATATGACTCAAAATAGATTAAAAATTAATTTTTGACTTTTAGCTATTTTTTCAAAAGAGGCCTATGTTTAAACATTATTTACGGTAACAATTCTTTGTTTTTAAAAATTTTGAAGTAAAACGTCTTTTGTGAGGGGATTTCACATGTGAATAAAAAAGCTAAGTCAAATAAATATTGTAACATTAAAACCTCTTTTGTGGTGGGAGTTTTTTTTTACCGTGATGCCGAGAGATTGATTGTAAGGTGTGAGTAGCGGCGTTAAGGCATGGTTTGGGAAGTGGCTCATTGGGCTTTTTTGGCTCAATGAGCCACAAAAGACAAAATAGTAATTTTGAGCCACAAAAGACAAAAAATCACATCCAACTCATAATCATTACATTCTTCTCTCACAAAAAAAGTCAAAAAAGCCAAAAAACCAAAAAGCCCTTCCCAAACCAAGCTTTTGAGTCCAGGCTCATATAGTCAAAAGAGCCAAAAAGTCAAAGAGCCAACCCACTTCCCAAACGGAGGCTGGTGTATCTTTTTTTTTTTTTTTGTACTTTTAATTTTTATGTTTTAATGAAAATTTTACTTTATCGATAAAATAAAATAAAATAAATCTGGTAGCATTTCAAAACAAAAAAAAAAGCTATTTCCAAAAGCAGCTTTTTGATTAGTGGTAGTGGTAGTCCAAGTTGGAAGCTAGCAAAAAGCATAAAAAAAAAAAATGAGAAGGAAGAAAAAAAAGAATTAAAGGGTAATTTTTAGGGTAAACTACCAATAGGTCCTATTTTGGAGACTTATTACCCAATAGGTCCTACTTTGGAGACTTATTACCCATTAAGTCCTATTTGATAAATTTATTAAGTGATAAAGATAAATTTATCAGTCTTTTTTTTTTATGAATAAATTTATAGTGATAAATTTATCAGTCTCTTTGTTTTTATGAATAAATTTTTAGTGATAAATTTATCACTCTCTTATTTTTATAATGTTAAATTTATTAGTTAGGACCTGTAGTTAAATAAGTCTAGTTAATAGGACTAATTGGTAAATACCCCTAATTTCTATTATTCAAGATGGAGAATGATAGGGTATACAAGATTTACTAAATTTTTTTTTTTGGTGGAGTTTAGTTTCTCAAAAAGTTATTTTGTTTGGTATATTTTAAATTTTTAACTTTTAGTATAAGCAAATTTGACTCATTTTAACTTTTTAATTGAAAATGAGTTTAGCAAAGAAGTTAAAAATTTAAAAGACATTTTTTTAAATAGTAAAATTCACTTTTTAAGCTAATAAATTGAGTTTTAGTCATGGCCACATGAAACGTGGTGAGTGCAATGAGAACTTTAAATGATTTATTTAAAAGTTCCCGAATGAAAAAAGACGAGAATGGAGATGTTGTTCAAAACTAAGGGACGCTTTCATGATGAATTTGATTCGTACCTAGAATTTGTTCTATATAGAGTAGATTATATTAACGGTCCTTATAGTTTATGACTCATATCATTTTGGTCCCTGACTTTCAATTTAGACACATTTGACCTTGAATTTTAAATCTTGTTTCAAATAAGGATAATTGAAGATACCATTGTTTAATTTTAATGCCAAAATCGTCAATTTAATAAAATATAAACTAATTTGACAAAAATAAATGTCAAAAAAATATTTTTAATTTTTTAAAAATTATTTTTATCCACCAATGATAAAATTATGTAAAATTGATAAAAATTAATAAAAATTACATGATTAATTTTTAAAAATTAATTTTACATCATCATTATCCAAACACATAATAAAAATTAATTTGGTAAAAAAATAAATAAATGTCTAAAAGATTTATTAATTTTACATAATTTTATTTTTAGTGGGTAGAAATAATTTTTAAAAATTCAAAAATATTTGTTTGATATTTATTTTTGTCAAATTAGTTTGTATTTTATCAAATTGACAATTTTACCCTTGAAAAATTTAATGATATCTTCAATTGTCCTTATTTGGAACAAAATTCAAAATTCATTGTCAAATGTATCACAATTGAAAAGTTAACGACCAAAGTGACACAAACTCTAAATTATAGGGACTATTAGTGTAATTCACCATTCTATATATATTGATGAATTTGTGAGTAACTTTTTTTTATTGTATTATTGATGAAAGAAGCAATCAAAACTCACCTTAAGAAAAAACTAAAAGCAAAAATGGAGAATAATGAAAAGAAGTCTTAATGCATGTGCAGCATGGATTTATTCCAAGTGTAATAGGAATCACACTCGAAGTATATACCTGAACTACATTAATTTTTCTATAATTATTTTTGTGATTTTTTTTTATATAGATATATAGCACTATATTATTCTTTTTATACTGACTTCAAGCAAGGTAATGTAGTATTCATTCTTTCTTATGAGGTCCACTCAATTTAATGGAGAATTATTTGCCATTTGGGAGGACCCAACAAAGAGATTGAGAGTAAAGTGTCAATCTCATTAGATATTATAGGAAATAAAAGTTATTTATACTTTTTTTTATTGAGAAGGCAAAGCCAAGCAATATGTTTGGACACTGACATTCCCTCCAAAACAGTCCAGAGTTTTCAATGTGTTTGGAATAATGCCATTGAGCATGAAGGAAATGATAAGCTTTTACCAATTACAACTACTTTTGACAGACATATTTATAATTAATCTCTTATTAATTGATTAAAAAACATTCATAATTGAAAATTATACGATTCAGTCATAACATTACTAGACTATATAAAAGTTATTTCCTCTATCAAAATGTTACTCTACCCTATTATGATATTCTCATTGAATATACGAAATGACGAATTTTACTTTATCACTTACGATTTATTATATGTTTATTTTATTCCTTATCATTCCAAAATAAACACATTCTTTTGTAGTTTTACACACTAAAATGCACCATCAGGTCTTTTGTCAAACTTAGCAGTAAATGTAAAACACGCAAAAGGGTTATGCGCTCATATCCAAGTATTAGGAGGTAAACTAAACAGAAGTGATAAAATGCATTTTGAGTCACAAAAACATCAAAAATGCTTGTAATTTACACAATAAAGTTATTAAATAAGAATACTTATGTACAAAAGTTTTTTTTTTTTTTTTTTTTTCATTCAAGTTTTTAACAGTACAATACATTGCAATTTACAAATTACAGAGATTTAAGTGCTTATTTTTAAATGTTAAAAGATAAACTTCACGTTAAGCAAAATTACAGTGAAATAAAATAAAATTTGTCCTATACTAAATTCAAAGTGGAATGCTTATAGCCATAATAGTACTTCTATCTCCTTTTTTTTTTTTTTTTTGGTTGGTTGTCATCGATGACTCGCACAACAGCAAATGAAATTGTGTCACTCATGGCCTTCTTGTCACAAATCACCACACAAAAGCATGTTTCAAGTACCAACCATTTACAAAGAGCTTTTATTTAGCATATACGGCCATAAAAATGAATGAATAACCCATGTCTAAAGGAGGTTCAATTTGCTTTAAAAGTTGGCAAGAGCACATGTGAACATATACCCGTAGAAAATTATATTAAAAAAAACACACCTAAAGCTTATATTCTTTCCAAATATATGTCAAACTATGGAAGCTCCAATTATTGTAAAGGCCAAAGCTATTGTCTTGTGCAATTATGGTAACAATGTTACAAAAATGTTTAGTTGTGGGATTGATTGCAAAAATTCCTTTGGCATTAGTCAAAAAATTTATAATGTTGTATATAAATTTTGAATTTGTGGAGCGTGAAAAAAAAGAAAACAGAAGGATAAAAACAAAAGAATAGTTTATATTTCATTAAATTGTTTTTCCTTTTCACAAGTCCGTTGTAAATGAGCTGACTAGTTGATTATTTAAACTTAGACTTCAAAATTTATCAATTTTCAAAATATGTTTAAACTTATCATGTTTACCTTTCAAGCTGATTTCAAATGAGTTTTAATCAAGTCAAATTTAAATAAATTTTTTTATTTAAATCTTTCCATACATCTAGAATTGTAAAGTTATTCAAATTTACCTTAATTGGTGTGAAATCATATTATAATGCTAAAAGCAGTTCTGTTGGAGAAAAGTGATTAATTTTTCTTATGGAATTTCTTATAAAATTTTAATTGATCAATTGTAATAGTTTTTTAATTTGACCAGTTTTTGTTTTTTTTTTTTGTTTTTTGGGTTTTTATATTAAGTGCTCTTTTGGAAAGCTGGTAAAAAGTCAACTTTTAACTTTTTTTTAATTTTGGGTCACATTACCTCTCATATAACTTATCCACAAAAAGATAAAATAAACTAAAAAAGCCGAAAAAATTAATTTTTTACTAACTTTCCAAAACACCCATAAACAATATTCAAATAAGTTACCTAAAGAATTGAGTCTTGTATCTTATAGTGTTTAATCGATGGAAAATGAATGAGAGTACTAATTAGTGTCACCCCTAATGATGTGGCAATGGATCCCATCCACTGCCACAATGTTGTTGTGTCTATTTTTAAAAAAAAAAAATAAATGTCACACCATTAATAATTACTTTAAAACACCACTTTTAGCCGTTGCTGTCATTGTCCTTAATTGATTTTAATCCGTTCAAATCCGATCTAATTCACGGTCTCTGCAGATGAGATCTATCTCATGTCTCCCTTCGTGCCTAATCACTTTACATACATGTCAATCAATCAAAATTAAGAAATCTATAAATATAGAAATCAGTTATGGAGTGGGACATTTGATGTAAATTGACAAATCAATTTTTTTAAAAATTATAATTTGTAAATCTTATTTATATATATATATATATTAAAGATTGATTCTGATTCACCAAAGTCAATAATAACTACTAATTAAAGACAAGTGAAGGAGCTGAAGTTTCAGACTCAAGATACAAATGAAGGAGCTGAAGTTTCGGACTCAAGATTCAGCCGAGTTACTCTATGGTAAGGTGATTGATCTTCAGATCTTGTTGGTATGTGCTGTAAATGTTGTCGGTGGGCTGTTGATGGCTATGAAGATTTTGATTCTCTCAATATTGTATCTATAAAAAGGTAGTGAATGGAAGAGATTCATGTATGATAAATTGAAGAGAGAATACAGAGAGCAGAGAGAGAGAGAGTAGAGAGTGTAATTCTTTGTTCTAAATTTAGTGAATTTCGTTGCCGGTGAACTTAGGCGATTTATCGAATCACGTAAATTTTTGTATATTCCTACTTACGTGTTTGTGTGTGATTAATTAATCACTCATAGGTACAGCAATATATTCTATTTTTATGTCTAGTTGTATAATCAATTTCAATAGCTATATACCAAAATTAAAATCACTCAATTTAACAGTCACGTAGGTCCAAGAAATTCTATCGCTATTCAACCCAAAAATATGGGAGATAATATACGAACTTGCCGACACATGAATACAAAACCAACGTTGTTACATCAAACTAGATATATGTCTCCTTTATTTTCTTTTTCATTTTCTTTCTTTTGAGATTTTAATTTTTAGTTCAATATTTTTATTTTTATTTTTCTGGTGAAAATGAATCATTGGATCGTTACATATAAGTTGAATCAAGTTCAATTCATTGGATCGTTCGATCGTTACATGAGGGTTTTGGGAACTTATTTTTTATCTTTAAAAATAAAAATTTTATTACAAAAAATATTAAGAAACTAATTCCTATGATAATGAGGGTTGTCACTAAAATACTGTCCTAAAAAGTACAAAAATGGCCTTTAGTGACAAATTTTAAAATATTGCTAGTAAATGCATTTAGGGATAAGACAATTTTGTGCCAAAAGGTTTACTTTTAAATACGAAAATTTTGGTCTAAGATAATAGTAATTCATCACTAAACATCCAATTTTGTTTATGAAAATACAAATATTATATTTTTTGCAACTAAAATAATTTGTCCCTAAAAAGGATTTCGTTCCTAAATTTTTATCTCTAAAATCTTAATTTGTTGCAATAAATATAAGAATGGGTTATTTTATTTTTTTAGACAAATTATATCTATAATCTCTCTACTTTTCCATTTGTATTAATTTAGTCCATGAAATTCTATAACTTGATTGATTTGCTTTTCAATAAGTAAAGCAACAATTTTTCATAAAAAATTATTAGATAAATTACACTTTA
Source organism: Camellia granthamiana (assembly GCA_036172215.1). Taxonomy (NCBI): domain Eukaryota; kingdom Viridiplantae; phylum Streptophyta; class Magnoliopsida; order Ericales; family Theaceae; genus Camellia; species Camellia granthamiana. The sequence continues at coordinate 73,583,087 of CM069909.1, forward strand.
TCTCCTTTATATTTGATTACTTTCTCACTTTGATCCTTAAAATTTATTTTTTCTCACTTTAACTCTTTATATTTCAAATTTTTTCCAGTTTACTTCTAAAGCTAATTTTTGTTTAAAATTAGACAGAAAATGCCATAATAGCTATCACATAACAAAAAAAAATATTATTATATTAGGGTTTAAATTTATGTTAGAGTTGTGAGTTATATATAATGCCAAGTGACTATATTAATTTGTCATTTTCAGTCTAATTTTTAACAAAAACTATATTTAAGAGTAAACTGGAAAAAATTGAAACATGAAAGTCTAAACTGAAAAAAAAAATAATAATAAAATAAAAATAAATAAATAAATAATTAAGGACTACAGTAGAAAAGTGGTCAAATATAAAAGGTGCAAAGTATAATTTATCCAAAAATGATTACATCCACAACACAAGGCGATTTTTTAAGGGTAGAATAGACATTTCACTACTTCTCTTTCCTCTATTTTCCTTGCATCTCTTTTCAACACCAGCAATCACCATCCTTCGTCTGTCACCTCCCACTACCAAGCACCACCTTGACTGCTATGCATCTCTTTATCCTACAATCGCACACCACCAAATACTACCCCCTTCAGCCATCCCCACCACCATGCACCTCCTTTACCAATCACCCCATACCACCAAACACCCTTTCCACTAGCTACCCTACCACCACACCACACCACCCATTCACATCATTTATTTCCCTATCCAATTCCAAACCAAAACTTGTAGCCAAATAAACCTTAGGTTGAGTTTGAGTGACTTGGTTGATTTTCCAGCTGTATATATGTGAATGGAAATTAAAAAGGGTCTACTCACTTCAATAATTTTTTAACTTATTTGTAGTATGGGCCAGGGTAATGAAATCATATTCTTACCAAAAAGAAAAGGATTTCTCTATTGTCTCAATCATGGAACCTGTTGATCATAGACGAAACAAGTACTTGGTACTATTTGGTGAGAAAAAAGAAAAAGAAAAAAGAAAACAAAGGGAGGACATTGTGTGCTATATAATATTATCTTCTCAACTTTGATTTACCAAAGGTTGATGACTGACTACGTAGTAAATAGTTTTGGTTCCATATCTATTCACAATGACCCACCACACATATATGAGGGCATGATTTCAAGAAGTTATTCCATGTTCACGGGACACGATTAGGTGATATCTCATGATTTTGATCATTGGAGAAGGTGAAATTCATAATTTTATATTAGATGATAGGAGAACAACAAATAACTATGATTTTTGTGATTGGCTTGTGGCATGAATCATGTACTACGCTTGGGGCAACCGAATAATTTTCAAATTTTGTGTTGGACTTTAGGTGTTATTTTTTTATTGGAAAATGCTATATGATGATGTCTTGGATTTTATTTTTCAAATATATATTGTCTCATATATACTAAGTATTTATCAGATTTAAGCCTATCGAATTTACTTTACAATTTATTTTTTTATTTAGGGGATTGAATTTTAGTGTACAATTTAACTAGGGAGGATTTATGAAGAAGTTGGTCGTAGGTCACAACTCAATAATAATGCAAATATATGTATATAGGCCCATGCATAAAATAGACAACCATGACCTACGTGGCCATTCCATTGCCACCTTAAAGGGTAATAATAAGAAATATTTTCCCAACTTTAACAAAGATTTTTTGAATTTTATTTTATCCCTTGACTGAAAATGTAAAAGAAAGCAAAAATCAAAATCAAATATTAACCTTAAAAATTTGAAGTGCAAAAAATATTTATTTTCCGGTTGTTTTGGTACAAAAAATATTTTTCTTTGTGCTTGATTGCAATCCCAAAAATAATGCACTAGTTGATTAGGGTGCTTGAGGCGACGACAGCTGTGATGGTTGCAATGGTGGCTCTCAGTGGGTTGGTGGTAGGGATATAGGCAATATAGAAATAATACTTGTGTGGGTGGTAGTATTCTTAAGATTTTATTTTAGAAAATATTTTTTATTTTAAAAATAAGAAAAATATTTTTCATCTAAATTAACTCATTTATTGTTGATCATAAAAAACATTTTTTTGTTGATTTTTATTTTTTATGTACTAAATATCAAAAAAATTCAAAAAAATTCAAAAAAAAAATCGTCAATAGACCATTAAGTACACACATATAAATGAAGCACAAAACTTCATTTGGTGTGAACTTTGCCATATTATTTTTTTTCTTTTCTAAATTGCCTATATATATATAAATTTAAGTCAACTCTAATATTCTAAGTTACGTTACGACTGTTGCATAAATTTCATATGACTTTATTTTTTGGAATTTATAATATGTTTATAGATACTAATAATAAAACTAATTCAAAAAATTACTTGACAAACTATAATGAAAAACTTTTTGGAAATGTTTCATTTAGGATTAGTCGAGATGCTGGTTAAGCTGACCCGGACATCCCATGAGAAATCAAAAAGGAAATGTTTCATTTAAAAAAAATGAAATTATTTCATGAATTGTCAGTTGTTCTGGTAAAGAAAATAAAAAAGATATTTTTAAAAAAAAATTAATAAAAGACATTTTAAAAAAAAAAATTAATACATCATATAAATTGGTCACCCGACAATTACATTGACTAGGGGCAATTCTTGTAAAATGGAGATGCTTGGAGGCCAAAGTATGAGATAGATATTAATAATGTGGAAGTGGGATGCTGCTGTGTAGGCTACGCAACGGTTGCTATGTGGCAAAATGGGCCTATTTTGGGGCCTATTTTAATAATTTGAACCATTCACATTTTAAAATACATCAAGAAGAATATACTTGTAAAAAATCAAGTTAATTATATATCGTTTGCCTAAAAAAAAAAGTTTATGGAAAATGATATGGCCATACATCTACTCTATTATAAGAAAAACAATTTATTTATTTTGTAAAATGCCTATCTAATCTATTACCTGTTAAACAACTTTCATATTCATCAAATTATCAAAAATTATTAAACTTTATTCAAAAATTAAAATATGCATGGTATTTACATTTTGGTAGCTAGTATTTTATACATAAATAAAGGATTAAGTGAATAAGATGTTCTCTTATTAAGGAAAATGAATCTTGTCATTACTATTTAGTTTTGGGGTAAATACACCTCAATAGAAGTCAGAATATATATATATGCAAAAAAATATAATTATAATTATTAATATTTATAAATTTTCTTACTAATTTGTAATTAGTTTTTTTAAAACTTCATGGATGTGATATATTTTTTTAAAAAAATTTCATTCTTTATTTTTCTCTTGTCAATTGTAAAATAAAAATTGATTCATATAGATATTATAATGAAACTTAATGTATTACGATCATAATAATAAAAATTAAACACAAAAATATGATGAATAGAGCAATATTACATTCACCTAATTTATCACCTCTATGTGACATTAATGCTAGACTTTACATGATGAAATATTTGATAAATTAAAATTTAACACTTGTTAGACACATCATTAGAGATGATTTTTAAGATAATAAATTAGGTATCTCAAGTATTTTTCATAACCAAAATAAGACACTCTCAAAGTGGGAGAGCAAATCTTAACGAATACAAGGACTATAAAACCCACATGCAGGTAGAGAGATTCAAACTACTACTTTTTTAATGAAATGCGGATGTTTTGATCAATCGAATGAAGGCCTCAGAAGTTGTCAATTCTTACCATTCGATTGCTATGTTAGAATTGAACTTTTAGATAAAATTACTCTTACAGTAATATCTCGTTTGACAAATTATATATTTTAATCAAAAAGTTAAAAAATTATTATAAATTAACACATCACTCTCTTTACTTTTCTTTTCTGTACGTCTTCTCATAAAAAAAATCAAAAATTCTTTAAATAATTTAGGCCTAAATGAGCCCTAAGTCACATCAAACAAACTTATTCTTCACCTCTTAATTTCAATCCGTACGATCAAATAAGATCTAAAAAAATTGCTATAATTTATTCCTAAAAATTACTATAACTTACCATGCCTATGTTTGGCAAGAGCTTTTTTGGGGTTTTTTGGCTTTTTTAGCCACAAAAGATAAAATAGGCTTTTTTAGCCATAAAAAACAAAATAGACTTTTTTAGCCATAATCATTACACTCCTCTCTCACAAAAAAAGTCAAAAAAGCCAAAAAGCCAAAAAGCCCTTCCCAAACCAAACTTTTAAGCCCAGGCTAAAAAAACCAAAAAAGCCAAAAAGTCAAAAAGCCAACCCACTTCCCAAACGGAGGCTATAACTCATTCTTCACCTCTTAAAATAATTTTATTATTAAAATAGAGATTGATATCAAAACATTCATAGATATGTAACTCTTAGATGGTGATTGATGAACAACTAGGGTTTGATTATCAAAGTATCAATTAGAAGGGTCCCTTTCACTCAGAGAGGAGAGAGAGAGATTGTGGAAAAAGTGATAGATGTCAAAAAAAAGCAACAGCTCATTTCATAGATTTGTGGGTCCCTATGTAAATTCTCTAATATCTAGATTTCGTCGCCTCACCCACACCTTTTGACGCTGACTATTGGTGGTGGCGTCAAACCAACCCCCACTCTATCATTCACCTATTGGTTAAATCTTCTCAAATTTCTTTATTTTTTTTTTATTTCTTTATAAAAAAACAATTATATATAAAAAATGCTATATACATCAAGTAATTTATTAAAAAAATTACCATACACTCGTATGGGGTAAGCACTACACGTAAGATTCATATTATTTGATAACTTTTTTTGACAAATTAGTTAGTAACTCTAACATTACTCATTATATATTTGTAAAACAATTGTTTAGAAAATTTGAATATCTAACATTTTTTTATTTTATAATCTTTTTTGAATATATAAAATTGAATAGGTTACCATAATATTACAAACTCAAATTTGATTACTCATAAATTATCCAGAATCATCATCTTGTAATTCATATTTATTTTATATATAGATTCTACATTATATAAATTCAATTTCAACCACGTAATCTCTTTTGGAGTATATTTGAGGTAGTTGTTAAGGTGGGCTTCATAACATTTTTGATAAAGTAATACAAAATTGCAGGAGTGTAACTTGGGTGAGTTCGGTTGGATTTGGAAGTCATCCAAGCCCAATCCAAGTTGTGATAAGACCTATCCAGACCCGAATTGTAACTCTGGATTGTTTGCTTTGCCCAACTCCGACCTGAGTTAAACTCGAATTGTCCAAGTTGTTTGAATTTTACATAAATTTCAATTTTTTTTCCAGTTAAATTATTAAAATTAGACTATATTTATATTTTTTTTTTAAGAAAATCATTAATAATATCAAAACAAATAATTTATATAATGTAAGAGAAATACCGCTATGATGGTTTTTACAATTTATGAGTGAGAATAAAAAATATAAGATTTTGTATTACTTTTATGTATATACTATATGTTTAATATGATTTAATAATTTAAATTATTTTAATATAATAATTTATATATATTTAATATTTTTATATATATCTATATATGTATAATTCGAGTTTCGAGTTACTCGGGTTGTTTGATATTTTTGCTTAAATTCGCTCAAATTTAATTTGAGCTTCTAAATCTTTGCCCAAGTCTGTACTAAATTAAAAAATATATTGTCCAAGTTCTAAAAAAATTTCGAGCTAGACTCGGGTTGCTTGAGTTGTGCCCACCCAAATTGTACCCCTACAAAATTGTCTATGATCAAAATAATTTTATTTTGAAACATGACAAAGATATTTTATTGAACAATATACTAAAATGGGGAATTTATTAAAAAATCTTCATTCAACTATTTGTATCCCAATTAGTTCATAAACTATTCTTATATATATATTCCAATAAATGTTATTATTTTAAATATTTGATCCACTAAATCTTAATTATCAAGTTTAAGGTTTTTTATGGACGATTTTACCCTTACAAATATTTTTTAAACTTAGCAACTTGGTGATGTGAATATTCATATTAAATAAATTTGATAGTGTGAAAGTTCACGTTGACAGTGTGAATGAATATCAATATACGTTTTATCCTATTATTATTAGGTGTATTTTGATAATTATGTCACTGATATGATTTATTTTTTTTAGAGAAATCATAAGACTTATTGAAATATAAAAAATAATTTGAAAGTGAAATATAAGTAAATAAAGAAGAATTTATGAATGAATACCCCTATCTAAATCGGGAAATTATTAAGGTGTCGTTTGGTAACACTTACGTTTTCAGTTTTTTGTTTATATTTACAAAATTTTAAAAAACTCAAATAAAAACTTGTTTGGTAAAATTTTTGATTTATAAATCAGTGGTCTCAGTTTATAAATTTGGCCAAAAAATGAAAACACAAAAAATGTGTTTCCATTTTGAGTTTTCAGTTTTTTTTTTTTTTTTTTTTACCACCCAACACTAGCCACCACCCGCCACCATTTTCCACCACCGTCTTCCGCCACCGCCACCCACCCACCACCCACCACCCACCTGCCATCCACTCGCCACCACCACTCACCCATCGCCACCGCCACCACCACCACCCACCACCCACCCGCCACTACCATCTACCGCCCGCCACCTACTTGCCAACGCCACTCACCACCCACCTGCCACCACCATCCACCCACCACCATCAGCCACCTGCCACCCACCCACCACCGCCACCACCACCACTATCACCCACCACCCACTCGCCATCCACCCACCTGCCGCCACCACCCACCACCCACCACCCACCACTACCACCACCACCACCCACTCGCTACCACCTACCACCCACCCACCCACCACCACCACCACCACCTGCCACCACCCGCCATCCGCCACCTACCTGCCACCACCACCACCACCCACCACTCGCCGCCACCACCACCACCACCACCACCACCACCACTACCACCACCACCCACTCACATCCACCCACCCACCCACTATCACCACCCACCACCCACTACCACCTGCCATTCGCCACCCACCTGCCACCACCACCCACTCGCTACCACCTACCACCCGCCACCGTCACCCACCCACCCATCCCACCACTTGGAAACTACCCACCACCACCACCCACCCGCCACTTACTTGCCATCACCCATCACAACCCGCCACCCACTTGCCACCACCACTACTACCACCCATTCGCTACCACCCGCCACCGTCACCCACCCACCCACCCACCACCACCCACCCGCCATCACCCGCCATCCGCTATCCACCCGCCACAACCACCCGCCACCACCACCACCACCCACTCCTTACCACCCACCACCCGCCATCGTCAGCCACCCACCCACCCACCACCACCACCAGCTACCCACCACCCACCACCCACCACCACCAGCTACCCACCACCCACCGTCACCATTTTCCACCACCGTCTTTCGCCGTCACTTACCACCACTTGTCATTTCTCACTCTTTTTTATATTTTAAAATTTTTTAAAATATTTTGTCAATTACCAAACGCGTTTGTAATTTATGTTTTTCTAAAAATAAACAAAAAATAAACAAAAATCAGTTTATAAAATTTTTGTAAATATAAACTGAAAACATAAATGTTACCAAACACACCCTAAATATTCTTAGAGTACCATATGTCTGTACTCCTTAACCAATCATCATTTAATATACCCCTTATGTTCCCTAATTACCGAACACAATACCTGACCTATCTACGTACCCTACCAATCATAATATTATAGAATATCACATGTCCATATTTTGAAATCATTCTAGAAAAAGAAAAAAAAAGATTTTTAATCTTTTTAAAACTATAAAATGAAGTTAAGTAGAAATCAAATATATATATATTTTTTCTACAGAAAATTTCACCTAGTAGATTTTAATTTCATAAAAATTTTAACTTGCAGTGATTTTTTTTTTTTTTTATAAATATATTCCCTTATGTTTGATATTTTTAACTAATAGTAAAAAATGTACGTAAGATGATAAGTGGGTGGGTGAAAAAATAAAAAGTAAGAGAGAGAAGTATGAAAGTAAAAAATATACCTACATTATAGCTATTGTTTTGTAATTTGAACAGATCTGAATTATTCACATATCCTAATAGGACAACAATATATTGAAAATTTAAAAACCCACCTACTTTATTACATAAATATATATATTAAATTTTTTTTGACATAAACCAAATACAACACGAACACAACCCATACGATACGATACGAACCTCTAATCTTCCTCAGTTAGGTTCACATCTTCTTCACATGGCTGCTTGATAAATGTAGTGTGGGCCCACATAGTGGGCTGTTCCTGTATATGGGCCATATGCCTTATTTGGGGCCCACCCTCCATGTCTAACCCGAAAAGGGTACTGCCGACTACCCAACCAAAATCTCAGGACTTTTGGGCCTTTTTGTATCGTTTTCATTTTTTTTGTGTTTTCTTTATCAATTTGCAGTTTAAAATTTTGGTCAAAAATTTATTTTTAGTTGTACAAGCATAGATGAACAGCTTTTTTAATGCTTTAAAGTCCTTAAAAATTAAATTTCTCATGCATTAAAGACACGGGAAACTCACACCTCTTATTTTTATACAATTTTGTACATTTTTGTATTTTCAACACATTCCTATTCCGCTTTTTCCCTAAAATGCATTTAAAGTTGTAGTTAGCTACGTCGCGAATGCAGATGTAAAGGGATGATAAAATTGATTAGCACATCTTTGTTGTGAGGTGTGAGATGCTTTTCGCTATTCTCAGTCTTGTCATTAGAGTCATTCTAATTTGAATCTCTATCTGAATTCCAAATTAGCGAATTATCTGATGAGAAAGTTGATCACATAGAAAATTTTATTTGATCATTGCATAGAGGATTAAAAGCATTTGATTGATCAGACATCAGGTCTCGTCTAGCAAAAAGCCATCATTATTTTTGTATTTGATGTAAAGGAAGTGCAGTTTGTCTTTTTTCTACTAGAAAAAATTTGGAGTAAATTGCCATGAGACAGTGAAATTTTACTGTTAAAAATGACAAACAAATATAGTGAAATAATTTTGTAATTTTATATTCCTCAATTTCAATTTTTAACCCTCAAAATTGAAATAATTTTGCATTTTTTAGTTGTCAATTTTGAAATTGACTCCTGAATCAATTTTTAACCCTCAAAATTGAAATAATTTTGCATTTTTTAGTTGTCAATTTTGAAATTGACTCCTGAAAGATAATAAAATTTATCTATAACAGGACAAGAAAATTTCATTGTCTGAAATAGTAAACACAGTGTAATTTCGGTGATTTTTTTTTTATATAATTTTATATTGAACGTATGTCTTGTTTGATAGATTTCGATAATGTTAACCAACTAATGAAGTCATTGACGAAATTGGGATTCCTGCTTCTGCGCCTCAAAACGTTGCAATTTTGAGATAAGTTGAAAAAATAACAATTTTTTTTAGAAGTCAAACTTGAAAGCTCAAAACTCCATCCTGTTGAGATACAATATTTCTACTGCCTAATAGGGACCCGAAATCTAGTCATTGACAAATATTTGAAAAATAAATTTCTATATTCAGGAACTAGTTAGGCCATGTTGTGATGGAAAATATTGAAAAGTTAGTCTGTTTTATATAAATAATTTCATAGAATAATTGGACTCATCACAAATGGTGCTCTAAAGCAAAGAGATATAGAATGTGCAGTTTTGATCATACAATTAATTTTAAATATCTTAATTTAATGTTGAAAACCACATTTGAACTTGCAGACATATAGTTCTAATTAAATATGATATATAAGCTTTGTCTTGCAAATAAATGATTAGTGTGGAGCCCAAGTGATAATCATGTTTATTTGTGGTAAGTAAGAGAACAATGACAATTATATGACAAAGAAAGGTTGAGAATATGACTAAACTAATGATGTGATTAGGAAGAAGAAAAAATAAAGGTTTAGTCAATAGTGGCTCTTCTCACATTTCAGTTGAAGACACTTGAGAAGAGAGAACAATTTTGGTGACACAAACAGAATTTTGAATAGGGTTTGACCAAGATGCTTTTGTGTCTTTTTTTTACAAAGCAAGAAAGCAAGAAAACAATATACTTTTGTTTTCCTTTTCTTGATCATGTTTTGGGTGACACAGAGGCTCTAACAAATGTTCCTAAAAAAAATTAAAAATGCTTAGTATTACATTTGTTCAAATTGTGATTGTGTTTGCTGACCACCCTCTAATCATTTCTTTATCATCATCTAGAGAGCTAACCTTCATTAATTAATCCAATAGTATTAAAGTCAAATCTCTCTCTCTCTCTCTCTCTCTCTCTCTCTCATCCCAAAACAAATATTCTCTCCCTAACCATCGATGTGTTTTTTTCCCCCAAAACATCCATACTTGCATGAAAGTTAATGTAAACTAGTTACCCACCCAAAAAAATGTAAGCCCCAGTTGTTTGGGTAGTAAAACAGACCAAGTTACTCACGCTTACATTTATGTTCCACTTGTTTAAAAACTTATTTAAAATTGAAAACAAGTTAAGTTGGGACATATTTTAAACTTTTTTCTTCTTTTGAATTTGGATTATAAGTTTACATGAATTATAGAGTTGTATAAAAATTAGTTGTTAGAGCTCAGTTAGCAATCATCTTGATTGAAACTTGTTTGGAATTGACTAGAAAGATAAATACACTAAACTTGAACATGTTTTTAAATCTCGTTAATTTTTCTAAGTAATCTCAAACAATTCATTACTCTTCTTGTTTAAACCAGCAAATTATGTCCTCCAATGTTTGAAAGAATGTTAAAAGTTGATAATTCAATGGTCAAAATAAGGTAGATTTGGGATTTAAAGCTGGCAAAGAATATATATATTATGTTCATTTTTTTTATTGTATATTTCCACAAGCAAAGTGAATGTGCATCTTACTAAGTGTTAACAATGCTTATAATACTTGGATTTTGAATATATAGCACTTAGTGGATGCATTAGAATATTTGAGGTGCAAGTGGTGGCTAAATGAGATGCATGTGGGGTTCCTAGCCTCATGCAGCAATGTTAGAGAGGCAATCCACACCACTAATTATAGGTGTGTTCCATCCCAATTTGTGTGAGTTGCTTTTTAATAACAATTATTTACGATGAAATATAGTAGTGTCGCTTAAGGTTTTTTTTTTTTTGATAGTGTATTGTCATTGCAAAAAGTCACATTTCTAAACAAAATGACATCATTTTATGTTGCATCTTGCCCTAATGCCACTTTCTTAATCACTCTCTCATTCTCGCTTTCTCAATCTCTATCTTACTCTTTTAGTCTACCCTTTTAATCTTTCTACCTCAGTCTCACTTTCTTGCCCTCTCTTAGACTCTTCCTCTGTCAATCTCTTAACTCTCTTCATCTCTCTCTCTCATTCTCTCATTGCCCACCCATCGACATCTGCCTTTCATTGTTGCCCACCAATATTTGGAATTCACCCGCAACACATCTCCACTGTCATCCTTCACTAGTCCGTCACAAACCGTTTTTTTTTTTTTTTTTTTTTTTTTTTTTTTTTTTTTTTTTGGGGCCCTATTGTTCATTGGTAGTGGAAGTAGAAGGGTTTTAGGGGTTAGGAGGAGGAGTGCTAGTGGTGGTGACAATGGGGGTGAAGGTGTGTTTAGGGAGGGAGTGAGGGTGTTGGTGGTGGCAGTAGCGGTGGGGTGGGGGTGGTCGAGCTGTTTAGGGAGGGAAAGAGGGTGCACGTGATGGCAAGGAAGAGTGGGCTAGACGAATTAGGGAATGGAAAGAGAAAATGAGTGTTAGTGTTGACGGAGACATTTTGCAACACTCCCTTTTGTTCCATTCAACTTATCGTCATTAGTTGTTGCAAAATAATATTTATGACAATGATATATTATTTGCGATGACAATATGTCATCGCAAAGTGAATTTTAGTAGTGGGAGTAGATTGCCACTTGGATATGAATAATTTTGGTTGATTCACATATATGGGAGTCATTCCATTCTATAATTTATTATCATATAATTATCATTACGTGGGGAAGAATGATTCAATATTTTATTTCTATGGAGAGGGAGAGAAGTGGCCCAAAGAAGATCTTGCAAAGGCATCACTAAGATTTTGTAGGGCATAGAGGGGGAGGAAAAAAAATTAGTGCATAACCAAAATGGACCCATCTATTAGACTTTTAATACAATTTTGGAAGTCACTGGTGCCAAAAAGAAAACTCTGACAACTTTCAAATTCAACAAAATTTGGGGATAATCTTCTTAATTAGAGAAATCTTACTTAAGTCCAAAATTAAGGATTCTCCCTCTTTATAGCAAGAAAGCTTTAGCTAATCACTGGATTAGCCACTTAGACTAATGGCTAAAATTTATGTGCCTCATTAGGAGGTTATGGTTTGACTATTCTTTTCCCTCTAATGTATGAAAAAAAAAATACTAAATTTTAAAATAAAAAGATATAATTATAAGGTTTTATCTACTAGAGTTCCAAGCAAAGGAGAGTACATGCACATCATTTTATTTTATTTGTTTACAATTGGTAGGAAAAGAATAGAGAAAGAGAAAGCCATAACATTAAACATTGAGACTCAGACCTAGGAATAATCTTGCAAAGGAGTGTGCATTAATTCACTATAGGGTAACCTCTTGATCTCTATACATGATATAATTAATTTATTTTTTTCGTGTGATATTCATATAGGTGTTTTTTATGAGACGACTTTTTTCTCTGATTTAGTGGATGTAATTCGAGATCGCTTTTTTACTCATTTTATTAGGTGACTTTGTGAAAGAAAACCCTTTTTTTTGGGTCAGAAATTACACCCCTTATATATAGGTAAGAGGAAGTGTTTAGCTATGTAAGGTGCATACCATATACACTTACATAAATTCTTATAAATATATATAAGTTATCTCACAAAATCGCGTAAATTCTCACAAATATACGTAAGTTGTGATTTCTTAAATTTTTATAAGTTAATTTATATATATTTGTGAAAACTTAAAATTTTTTGTAAAATAACTTATATATAAATTTGTGAAAATTTATACAAATATATATGATACGCACTTGCACAGAGTATGCACTTGCGAATTGCTCATAAGTGATAGATCCATTATTTAAAGAGGCCAAACACCAAAAGAAGTTCTGGATTCTCAATTTCTCATTACTGGACTCAGGCCTAGCAACAGTTGGGTGATCCAATGCATGTGGACAATTGGCTTGTACCCTTGGGCCTGCTTTTAAGTTCTTAACAAAAATTTATTCCAACAATGATTTGTGCTTTATATGAGCAACTGGAAATTTTATTTACTTAAATATAATAATAATAATAATCGCCATAAAAATCTTAAAATTAAAAATTGCATTGCACATGCAACCACATATAAATTTGTTTATATAGTTTCGAGTGTTATATGTTGCATAATGCAACTTTTTAT